>VXBP01000091.1:6669-35012 GCA_013400115.1 Rhinopomastus cyanomelas | reverse complement strand
CACCAATGTACTTGAGGAACCTTCTGGACTGTGGGTAGCTGGCCGAGTGGGTCTTCCAGCAGATATCTGGGTAGTTAAAATCCCCCACGAGAACCAGGGCCTGCAGCTTTGAGGCTGCTGCCAGCTGGCTGTAGAAGACTTCATCAACTTCCTCACTCTGATCTGGAGGCCTATAATAGACACCCACAACAGTGTCACCCACGCCAGCCTGCCCCTTAATCCTCACCCACAAACTCTCAACTCTCTCCTCTGCTGCCCTCGGACATAACTTAATACATTCCAGTTGCTCTCTCACGTAAACAGCAACTCCTCCACCCCACCTTGCTGACATGTCCCTTCTAAAAAGGACATAGCCGTCCATGACCACATCCATGCAAGCTGTCCCACCAAGTCTCCATAATCACTACCAAATCGTAACTGCCTGACCGGACACTGATTTCTAACTCCTCCTGCTTATTCCCCATGCTGCGTGCATTGGTATACAGGCATTTCAGGGAGCGGCCTGGGAGAGGCTTGAGTACCATCCCCTTCCCCCTTCAATCCTGGTTTAAAGCCCTCTTGATGAGGCCTGCCAACTCGTGGCCTAGTACCCTTTTACCCTTATTAGATAGGTGCAAACCATCTGAGTCTAACAAGCCATGATCCATAAATGTTTCCCCGTGATCAAAGAACCCAAAGTTCTTCTGTTCACACCAAACCCTGAGCTACCTGTTGATAGTAAGGATTCTCTTATGCATCTCATTCACCACTGGTGTTACAGGCATCGAGCAGAACAATATCTGCAAACCTACTCCATCGATAAGTTCACCAAGTTCCCTAAATTCCCTTTTAATAGTCTTAACTCCCCTCTCACTAGCCTCATCACTGCCAGCTTGTACCACCAACAACGGATAATAATCTGTGGGTTTAATGAGTTCAGGTATCCTCCTGGTGATAACCTGAACCTGGGTCCCTGGAAGGCAGCAGACCTCCCTATGGAAAGGGTCTGGTCTACACACGGGACCTTCTGTTCCCCTCAAAAAGGAGTCACCAACAACCACCACCCTTCTCTTTTTCATACCTTGAGGGTTCTCTAGTTAAGACAATGTCTTCAACCTCCTCATCTTGATCCCCAAAATCCAGTGCCCCAAACCTGTTCTCCAAGGGCAGATGGAAAGGTGATAAAATGATACAAAAGCAAAACAAAACAAAACCCCAATTTTTTTGTAGTAATCTTCTCTCCCCCTTAAACTACCTCAAAACTGCAAAGAATGTGAAATAAAGTATTATCCTATATGCTCCTCAAGACCTGCTCCAAGGTACCTACATCAGCAAGGAGAATGCACGTCAGCATTAAACATCTCAGCAATGTAAAATGCTTATTTAGCTGATACCAGCGTGAGTACTCCTTGCTTAGAACAATTTATGTATTAAAGCAGGGTAGAGATAGGTATCCAGAGGCTTTTCCAAGAAACAAACATTTGTAACAGTAAATACACTAGATAAGAAATAAGACTGACCTGTAATGTCCCTCAATGCCAAATCTGAACTGTTTAAGGGATAGGGAATTAATACAATTTCCTTGAGACCATCTACTTAAAAAAAACCCTGTCAGTCAAAGAACACATATTACAGCCACAGAAGAGAAATAAAATGACGCCCAGCTATTAGCTGAGTACTTCTGGTAGCACTCAGGAACAGAGGTTTAACTTCCCTCATTCTTATAAACCCAGCACTGCCAGAGAGATGACTAGTTCTAGGGATCAGAAGAGGTTCAAGAAAACAAAGCAGTGGTGGAAACTAGACACATTCTAGAAACACATAACCATGTCATAAAATGCTTTTTCTTCAGCCTTTCCTTTGAGCCAGGCAAGATATTGAAAAAATCCACCAGATTTGGGGAGATGAAGCTGTGAAGAATACAAACACATTACTTCTACTAACATCATCAGGCCATGAGGAAAGGAGAGGAGGGAATGTGCACGATTAGCTAAACAGTTTCTAGAACGTCAGACCAAAAAGAGCACATCTTAAAAATCAGATTTAAAAGACTATTTGGGAAATTATATCAAAAATATCCATGGGATATATCAAAAATATCCATGAGATATCTTGGGTCTTAATATCCTGAAGTTCCCATGGGATGTGAAGAGAAACACCAGTGGGCAGTGATATCTCTCTTTGGCACACATTCTCAAACATCAAGATAAAAATAAAAGTAAATACTTTTAAAGTATTCTGTGCAAAAACTGTTGAAGACAAGTTTCTGGCAGCAATCATGTAGCAAAAAACCAATTAATTTGTAATTTACTTATTATAGCCTGTTTTTGTTCTGCTTGAAAATTGCTTGTTTCCAAGTAAAAGCCCTCAGATCCAGCGTGTTTACTGATGTGGATCACATATTCTAGAAACAATCACCAAGAACCCAGAGCTTACAGACAAGCACATTCAGTAACTACCTATGCTTGCATCAACCACAACTCTTAATATTATTTTTTCCCTCCCATTTGCAAATATACACAGATCATTAGGGGTTGGAAGAGACCTCCTGAGATCACCAAGTTCAACTCCCTGCTCAAGCAGGATCACGGAACCTAAGACAGGTCACACAGGAATGTATCCAGATGGGTCTTGAAAGTCTCCAGAGAAGACCCCACAACCTCCCTGGGCAGCCTGTTCCAGTGCTCTTTACAGAGAATTTATTTACAGTAAAGAAGTTCTTCCTCAGGTTGAGATGGAACTTCCTGTCCTCCAATCGACACCCATTGCCCCATGTACTATCACAGAGCGCCAAGTGAAAAGAGATTGTCTCTTTCTTCTTGACACCCAGCCACTGGATTTACAGACAGTGATTAAGTCCCCTTGTAACCATCTCCTCTCCAAGCTGAGAAGTTTCAGGTCTCTCAATCTCTCATCATAAGGAAGGTGGTCCAGTCCCCTAATCATCCTCATGGCCCTCCATTGAACTCTCTCAGTCAGATTTCTGTCCTCTTGAATCAGGGAGCCCAGAACTGGACACAATAGTCTAGATGTGGCCTCACTAGGGCAAAGCAGAGAAAGGAGAACTTCCCTTGATCTGGACACACTGTTCTTGATCTATCCCAGGACTAAATTAGCCTTCTTGGTCACAAGAGCACAGTACTGTTCCATGGAGAACTTGTCCACAAGAACATCCCTCCACAGTAGTACTCTCCAGTAGATCGCCCCACAACCTGATTTTTATTTAACCTTTGGAGGGCAACAGATCTGCCGCTTTAGGGGATTTTCTCAAGGAAGGGCAAGTGTGGTTTTAATACAGACAAGCAAAATTTGGCCAACACTTTGAGCTTGTTACACACCAAAATGTTCTTAGGATTCACAGTCTCTAATGAATTAGTGAACATTATTCTACAGTGGAGGCTTTAAAATTAGAAGAATTCTCAGTAGACTTGTCTTGATTTTAGACTTCAGAGAGAGACAGAGCACTGTGCAGTTAGACTGCTTTAACAAATTCAGATTGCTAAAATCAACTTCCAAGGGTGTAATTGAGTTTCCTTAATAATTTCAGTACCACTCTCAGATTTGCTCCTATTGATCTATAGGTAATTATTTAGCCATTTTATTTACCATTTGCTGCTTCCTTCTCTCTTTTCTTTTATTTACTATTTTCTTGGCACTTATTTTGTGAAATTAAGGTGTGAACATGGTAAGCATTCCCAGAGGGAACATAACAGATCTTCAAAATCTACTGTAGCTTCTGAATAAGCAGTTTGTTTTAAACTTACTTTCTATTACTGTACTTCTACTAGTTAATCAGGGCTGTGTACAATGGGTAGAAGCCTCTGGGTGTCATGATCACCCTTCCTCCATACGAAAAAGCAAAGATCAGTGGAGAAAACAGTCATTACACACTAAGACAGGCAGCAACACTACAGCCCTTGTACCAAGTCACAAAATGAAGCATCAGGAAATTTCAAAATTTGTTCAGATGAAGTAAGTAGTATGGGGCATTAGGGCTTCTGAGAAGAATCAGTTTGTTAGTTTCACGCAATGGCTTTCAAAGCCAAAGAACAAGGTAATAAGTGCAGTATGTAAGGTACATGGCAGAAATGTCATCAACTACTTTCAAATTCCTGTCACTTGCTCCCACCCTGAGTGGCCTTTGGCTGTGCCAACAGAGTGATTTCTGCTGCAAAGTCACAAACAATCAACAAGCCAAAACCAAATTTAAGTAAAAAAATTACTCAAAAGCAGTACACGAGTCTACAAACTGTTATGCAACAGCTCCTCAAACTGCTGTGCTCACAGAGTGGCCATGGCATGGGAATCAGAGAATCATTACTACTGGAAAGGACCTCCAGGATGATCACATCTCCCTAATCCCTACACCATGGCCTCAAGTGCTCTAGCTACTTGTTTTTTAAACACCTCCAGGGATGGGGACTCCATGGGACTCTCTGTGCAGCCTGTTTCAGTGCCCAACCACTCAGCAAAGAACTTCCTAAGATCCAATCTAAACAACCCCTGATGCAACTTGAGGCCGTTTCCCCTCGTCCTATCATTAGTAATTTGGGAGAAGAGACCAGCACCAGTCTCCCTTCAACCTCCTTTGAGGCAGCTGTGAGAGCAGCAAGATCTCTCAGCCTCCTCTTCTCTAGACTAAACAACCCCAGTTCCCTCAGCTGCTCTTTATAGGGCCTATTTTCCAGCCCTCTCTCCAGCCTCACTGTCCATCTCCGGCTTCACTCCATCACCTCAGTGTCTTCTGATACTGTCACGCCCAAAGCTGGGCAAACAACCAATAATGGGGAGGGAGAACAGCAGTCGCTACAAAAGGAAAACACATTTCTTATGTCATAGTTTCATGTTTAATCTTTCCATACAAATCCTTTTCCAACTGCAAGTAAGAAACATGCATTTTAAAGAAATAACAAATACAGGACAAAATTGATAGCCCATAACCCTTATAATTAAATAAAAGGGAAAATACAGAGTCCTCAAACTGGCTTTACCCACTATGGAAGTATGGTTTATTACTAAAACATGACTCGGTGACCCAGGGGATATTCTGTACAAGACATGTCACTTATGCTTGGAAATTCAGAGCAGAAATATCATTTCTACTAACATCCATGGAGCCTGGTTCACATCCCTCTTGTGTGATTTCTAGTAGCACTGCCGCTAAATAATTAGTCATACAAGCCCTGGAATAGTTTGCAGGTTGTGAAGCCTAATTTACTACCTGTAGTTAGGGCTTTCAGTAGGCAGCTTCCTGCAGAAGGAAGTTTCACTTAGAAAGCAGCATCTGTAAAAACTGTTGTAATTTTTTTCCTCAAGCCATTCTGAGTAAGCATGGGCTACTCAGAATGGAGCAAAGGCTACTCTGAATTCTCTCCCTTGAGATTCTGGTATCCAACAGCCACTCCTGTCTCTGCTCCTGCCTCAAAATAACTTCCAAAATAATGCTCCATAGATCAGAAATCCATTTATGCCCTTGCCAGTGATTTCAGTGAATGGAAACCCAAAATACCTGGACTGGCTAAATGATTTTTAACATTGGAAATAGATTAACAGAGCTAAGGGAGACTAGACCGTCTGCCACAGAAGGCAAGTCTGGGAACTGACAATGTTTTAAGTACACGAACAGAGCAAAAGATAGAGGCAGCATATACAAAAAATAAAGATGGTAGAAATAAAAATAAAATAGAGTTACTTGATAACGGAGGAAATACTCCTTTAAAATTTAAATCACAAAGGTACGTGCATCTGTAACTGCAGATGACCCATGCTATTAAGACTTCAGCAGTAGGAAATCACAGAATCATTGAGACCGGAAAAGATCTCTAAGATCATTAAGTCCAGCCCGAGATTAAGACCTAACATCACCACACTGACCAGACCAGGGCACTAGGTGCCACAGACAGTCTGTTCTTCAAAACCTCCAGGGATGGGGACTCCACCACTTCCTTAGGCAGTCTGATCACCCTTTCTATGAGGAAAGGCTTTCTAACATCCAGTCTAACCCTCCCTTGGCAGCTTCAGGCCCTGCCCTCTCATCCCTTCACTAGTTGCCTGGGAGAAGAGCCTGACCCCCACTTGACTGCCAATTCCCTTCAGAGAGCTGAAGGAAAATGGTATAAATACATACATAAGTAAATAAATCGAGTTGCACAACCACTAAAGATTTCAGTTTTTAAAGGACATTTTCCTCAAGTGTCATTAAGTAGCTACTCAGTATAACAAACTCATTTTACAGCTGATTTAGGAACTTCATTACAGCAGACTAGCATTGTCTCAAAATAGTTTCTTTCACTTAGCAAAATAGAAGTTAAAACTCTCTCAAGGCCTGAGGGCTACATGTATGGCTGCTTCTCATACACACACAAAAGAACTTTTCAACTCTGTAGGTAGATATTTTTCTCATACAAAAAGATCTGCAGGTATCTCCAGTGGAATTTCAGCAGTAAAGCACGCTAAGGGAGGCAAAACTCAACATAAATTTTATGTTAGCAAAAATGACTACTACTACTAGTGATGACTGAAAAGCTAGGTTTAAATAACCTCAGTGCTGGGAAGAAGATCAAAGGAGTTGTATTGTTAGCATTGCTTTTTGAAATACAGTGCATTTTTAGTATTCTTAATTTTCTCCCATGTACTACATATTCTAGCCATGTACATGCCATAGCTCCCAGGGACAGAGTCCAATTTCTGGCTGGACAGATCTTATCTAGCTGAAAAAAAAAACACTGATTCCTCCAAGACTTCCTTGTCTGTTGCTTGCAGACAGCATAAAAAAAAAGAAGAGCTTCAGTTTGGTCCAAACTTCCAAAGTGTGTTTGTTCTGTGGGTGCTTCACACAAAAAAAGGTAGTAAGCAACCTTCATAACAGGAACACAAAGTCCACTTTGGAAAACAAAGATCTAGTTGATGACTGTTTTGCTGTAGAAAGACAATTCAATAGCAAGTGTTCCAAGTTTTCAAAAGAGGTTAACAGTGGTGTAAGGGGAGAGTTCATGCTGGTCTGATCACAGATACACAGATCACTAGGGGTCGGAAGGGACCTGCAGAAGTCATCAAATCCAACCCCCCCCCCATTTCCATTCTCAGAAAAATTGACTACTGAAGTCACTGATCCTGAAATAGATTTCAACAGTCAAACAACTCATATTTAGTGTATTAATGCCCATTAATCAAATCTGTCACTTAAACGGAAACTTCCATTTTAATTTATTTTACTCAAATAGCTTTTTTAAAAGTCTAATGATTACTGATACTATTCAGCTCAAACAGCAAGTTCAGATTTCTCCTAGTTAGTAGAGGTAAAATAACCCCATGACTGACTAAAAACGCGAATTTAAATTGTAAACATCTGTTCAAATCATGCTTTCCAAACCCCATAGAGTCATCAGTAGGATCACTTACTGGAGATACTTTTCTGAATCCATTTTACTTTGTCACATGTTCATCACAGATAAGTGAAATAAAAACTCTGCTGCTAGTATGTTACTAATAGTTCCGTTAGTGAAGCACATGCTGAAAACATTCTCTCCTCTGCTCTTCACATCCTTTTGAAACCTGCTTGTCCATATAGTTCAGGATAGGATGCTTTTTAGAAGACAGCAAGAGTGGAACATGTAAGTAAAAATTAGACGACAAAGAATAAAAGCATCACTTGATGACAAGAATCAGGCACAGAGTCAGGAAGACTTCCACTGAACATAAGTGATGACAACAGGAGATTCTACAGGCATTGTTTGTGGAAAAGGAAATTTAAGAAAACAAGAGTCTTGTGGTGGGCGGGTAAAGACAATCCAGTGACAGATGAGACAAATGGCTGAAACACTCATTGCCTCTTTTGTCCTGTTCCATACTGGCACAACTTGAGCCCAGATAACTGCACAAACCAACAGGGTTTGTGAGTGAGTTGGGGAACCAACAGTATGGGAACAGCAAACCTTTGGGGCTAGCTGGCATTCACCCAAGGGAGCTAAGGTTAGCCAATGCGATTGTGAGATTGCTATTACCTGTCAAATCTTTAACAACTGAGGGTGTTGGAGGGGTCCTAGAGATTAGAAAACACTAATCCCTAAGAAAGTCTAAGAGAAAAGACTTGTGTAACAGGCCAGACAAAATGAACTAGAAAGTAGCAGAGAAGTCCATGGAGTATGTCTTCCTAGAGTCCATTTCCAAACACATGACAGACAAGAAAGTAACTAGAAAGAGCCACCATGATTCTATCAAGGACAAATTACACTAGACCAACTTGATTGGCTGGTCAAAAGGCTTGAATACTTAGGTAGCTAAGAGGAAAGCTAGGGACATAAAGTAACCAGACCTCGGGAAGGATTTTGGTACCAGCACTGTTTGGAAGCTGAGAAGCACAGCTGGAAGAATTAACTGTTCGGTAGATTGAAGGTTAGTCAGACTGCCTAGATCTAAACAGGAACAATTAGTGACTTAGCAGCTTGTAAAGAGCAGAAGAGCAAAGGGGTCAGTATTGGGGGCCACATGGTTTAATTATGTCTATTATTTATTTGTTAAAATCAGCAGCCTGAATCACATGCCAGCCTACACTCTAGGAAATTTATGGAGGGCCTTTAGTTAGAAAGAGTAGCTAAACTGATATATGTCAGGCATTCAACCCAGACACCTTTCAAAACTTGAGGGCTAGGCAAAATTAGAAGGGTGCAGGTTGCTGTTCCTTTCTGCTGAGCACTCATGACTGCACTGGAACAGTGTGTTCAGTTTTGGTTCATCTGGCTTAACAACAAAGTTGAAAAATTAGAGAGGGTCCAGTAGAGAGCATAAAGACGGTCAGGGGTGGCAGATTTGGGGAATTACGCTTACTCAGTCTGGCACAATAGCAGCTGCTATACAACAGCTACAACCCATAATGACCTAACAGTTACAACTATCCACAATGAAATCACAAATGGGACGGTGCAAATGGCAACAAAAATGCGGCTGAACTGTTCAGATTGATTGTAAGACCTCCAGAGGTTCCTTTCAAACAATTCTTGTGATTCAGTATGATGGCTCATTATTCTATAAAATCTAGACACAAAGACAACTCATTTTTCAAGGCAGGGAAGATTCTCATCTCTACAAAAGTATACTGGTATATAAGTTACTTTAAATAACACCCATTGCTAAGGAACTCTGACATCACAGGTTAATATGTTAACAAGATCTGTGCTCAAGAGACTGAAAAGGAATTTTTTTAAAGCCAAGAAACATTTGGTAACATTTCTCTCATCAAGAGTCACTATGACGGTATTTCAAAGTACCTTAGTAAATGCATGGATGACATCAAGTTGGAGGGAAGTGTCAATCTGCTGGAGGGGAAAAAAGATGCTGCAGAGGGACCTGAAAAGGCTATTGGGCGGAGGCCAACACAATGAGGTTTAACAGGGGCAAGTGCAGGGTCCTACACTTTAGTGGCAATAACCCCCTGGAGCTATAGACTGGGGGATGAGTGGCTAGAGCAGCCTGGCAGAACTGGTTGACAGCCAGCTGAACAGGTGACAGCAGGATGCCCAGGTGGCACAGAAGGCCAATGGCATTCTGGCTTGGATCATGATTAATGTGGCCAGCAGAACTAGGGATTCACCCCCTGTACTGGACACTGGGGAGGCCTCCCCTCAAGTACTGGGGGTAGTTCTGGCCCCTTACTTTTCAAGAAAAACATTGAGGGACTGGAATGGGTCCAGAGGAGCAGTGAGGCTGAGAAAGGGAATGGAGGGAAAGTCTGATGAGGCGGGGCTGAATAAGCTTAGCCTGGAGAAGAATAAACTCAGGGAGGACCTTCCCCCTCTCTACAACTACCTGAAAGGAGGTTGTAGTCAGGTGAGGGTTGGGCCCTTGTCCCAGGCAACTAGTGCCAGGATGAGAAGGCAAGGCCTGAAGCTGTCTGGAGAAGGTTAGGTTGGATGTTAGAAAGCCCTTCCTCACGGACAGTGGGATCAGACCCTGGAATGGACTGCCCAGGGAGTCCGCATCCCTGGATGGACGTTGCATGTAGTGCCCTGGTCTGGCTGACTGTGGTGATGTTAGGTCATGGGCTGGGCTTGATGATCTCAGAGGTCTTTTCTAGCCTCAATAATTCTGTGATTCTGTAACTCACTAGACACTCAAGTCTGAGATGTGTAAGAAGCACAAGTATTTTGTGCTACAGTGTAAGAAAATTCTACTGAGACCCTTCCATAATCATTGACCTTCAAATGACTTTTGACCATGCAAAGCCGTGTTGTAGCAAAAAAATGTAACTTCATTAACAACACAGAAGAGACACTCAGTACATTTAGATGGCTTTTCCATAATTTATAGCAATCAACTGTAATTATGCTATGCAGAAGAATTTGCTTACAGTCAAATCACTGGTAAGCATTCTGTCAACTGGTCAGAGGGACACCAGTCACGTGGTTTGAGCAAACAGTTCAGTGTTATGACATAACTGGAGTAACAGACACGCTCCGTGTCCTGAAAACATACTGAAAGCAACATGCAGTTCTGCTGTCAGTGACTTTAAGAAAGCTAAAGGAATAAAGGATCAGCCGATGGCATCCTGGGGTGGATTAGAAGGATCATGGTTAGCAGATCAGGAGAGGTTCTTCTTCCCCTCTACTCTGCCCTGGTGAAACCACATCTGGGATATTGTGTCCAGTTCTGGGGCCCTCAGTTCCACAAGGACATAGAACTGCTTGAGAGAGTCCAGTGCAGAGCAGCAAAGATGATGAAGGGAGTGGAACACCTCCCCGATGAGGAATGGATGAGGGAGCTGGGTCTCTTGAGATTGGAAAAAAGGAGACTGAGGGGTGACCCCCTTAATGTTTATAAATATAGAAAGGGCGGGTGTCAGGAGGATGGAGCCAGGCTCTGCTCTGCGCCATCCAATGATAGGACAAGGGAAAACAAGTATAAGCTGGAACACAGCAGGTTCCACATCAATCTGAGAAGGAACTTCTTCCCAGTGAGGGTGACAGAACCCTGGAGGGGGCTGACCAGGCAGGCTGTTGAGTCTCCTTCTCTGGAGACATTTAAAACCTTCCAAGACATGTTCCTGTGTGACTTGATCTAGGGAATCCTGCTGTGTCAGGGGATTGGACTGGATGATCTTTCAAGGTCCCTTCCAATTCCTAACCTCTGTGAAATGCTAACAAACTGCATTACATCTTTGTCTCTTGTCACTTTTAGACTATTTTGCTAGCATTTCATGTTATATACAAAAGCATTGCACGATGCCAGCATACTTATCAAGCTACCTTCCAAAAATTTACTGCAGAAATTTAGGCCATGCCAAAGGTATGCTCAGCACTGTAAGAGAAATGGTCTTCGATTTCACACATGCACACTCCTCAAAACCATCTTCTGATACATCATGCCAAATTCTCAGCAGAAATGGGACACAAGAATGGGTTGAGGTTTTTTGTAAAACCCATACCCTTCCTCACGTTTAGAAAATAGATCTTAAAACAAGGCCAACAAAAAGCACCACATGGAATGTGCAAATTGTGTTTCATGAAATACAAACATATTGAGGTCAAGAAAGCTCAGCTGATTCTCATACCATACATGCTCTGAACCTGCCCAGCATATTAGTCTGGAGGAGACTCAGGGTGGACCTTCTGCCTCTCTACAACTACCTGAAGGGAGGTTGTAGGCAGGTGAGGGTTGGGCTTTTCTCCCAGGCAACTAGAACCAGGACAAGAGGGCAGGTCCTGAAGCTGCCATGGGAGGGTTAGGTTGGATGTTAGGAAGCCCTTCCTCATGAAAAGAGTGATCAGGCAGTGAAAGGGACCGCCCAGGGAGGTGGTGGAGTCACCATCCCTGGAGGTTTTGAAGGACAGACTGGATGTGACACTTAGTGCCCTGGTCTGGCCCATGTGGTGATGTTAGGTCATGGGCTGGGCTGGATGATCTTTGAGGTCTTTTCTAGCCTCAATAATTCTGTGATTAAAAGTTCTCCATGGCAGCACTAACTCACACTGGTATCAAAAAACTTGCAAAATAAACCAGAACCTGTTTAGACTATAAATGTACAATAAACTCAACATGTTCAAGCTCTTGCACACTAAAACTCTTCTTGAAAAACAACTCCCTATCATAAAAACACCCATATTCTGCCAAATTTATAATAGCGACCTTTATTACAGAGTAAGAACCAGACCAACTTTGTTATCTCTGTAAAGTAAAACCGTGACTCAACAAGTAATAGATATTGATGGGATCCTGGAGAGTGATATTTAAGTGAAAAATGCTGGAGGGTTTGTAAATGTTTGCTTTGAAAATAGTTAAACCTGTTGCCCACTGAATAATTGATGTCTACCCTAAGATTTTTTTTTTCCCCCCTATGTCTAGAGACCAAACTGTAGTAGAATTATATTTATATACAGGATGAGCAGCTTATATTGCCAAAATCTCAAGGCTGAGATTGGAAGCAGGAGAATGGGCATCAAGAATACTGCCAAGTCTTCTATCCATCTATTACTGAACTGGCAACAATTTCTACTACTTGATGAAAATAAAACTGAACTCCTACACTTTCTCGCCAAAACTGAAGTGAAGTCTGTAGCAAAAGGCAAGAAGCCAGTGTTTACAGATGGCCAACATGCTGTGCAACCCTGTTCTGGTTAAGAGCTGAGTTTTCCTACACAATCTATGAAAGAATGATGCTGCAGATGGACTGCATGAGCCAAAGTCTACCCCAGAGTGCTGAAATGCCCAGCTAAAACAAACATAGTAGCCCAGGTTATTATTTATTTTCATGTGGTCTGAGAGCACCGAACACACACTGTGTACAAAACCAGCCTACAACACAGCTCTTTCACCAGACCCAACAGAGTCAAGTGCCTTATCGGCACTGCACACCTTGGCTAGTTATGGCACAGATGCTGCCTTCATCTCTAAATGGCAGAAGGTTATGTGGGAGATGCAGGTAACACTTTTTGCATCCACTGTGGTCACACTCCATGTTCAGGCTGACTGCACTGGTTTTTCCCTACCTTTACTGAAAAGGGTTTCCTCATAGTCTTTACAGAACATAGTTCCCAGGTTCAATTTCACTAGCTGCTCTGAAGCTGCTCTGAAGACTTGTGACCCAGATATGACTGTGTACTTCTAATTTGTAAAGGTTACTAAATATGAATGCTATCAATACCAATCAGAGGCAAGCATAACACAGCAGAGTAACACAGAAAAACAGAGAAGCTACGATACTATATAAAAAGAGTAAAAACTTTCCAAATTACTCAAAATACTTCACTGTTGAAATGTTTTCAGACTTTAAAACAGCACTAAAATCTTACTCTACGTTACATATCCCCATTTGCACTGAATTCAGAAGCTGCATGTTTCTATTAATCAGAACCTAACATTTAATTAGTTTTTAAGGTGGTCTGTAGCTCCTGCAGTGCAGACAGACCATTTGTCTGCTCTGACCACTGACAGTTACACAGAAAAACATGTGCAGTTCATTTGTGCTCTGCTCACTGCGTTCCCTTGGTGCCTCATCACAAAATGTGCAACCCTGGGAAGATTTTATGTAGTCGTACATTGAAAGCACCAACCAGTTTATAACTGAAGTTCATGGAAACATTCACAAGAAAATGTTAAATACCTGCCCATACCGAGTCTTCACAAAGCTCTTCCCCTGCTAAATTTAGAAGCTTTACACATGTTTCTAATGTAAATATAATTGTAACAGTATTTAAACATCTTTAAAACTCATTATATAGCGATAGTGTTTCCTGATTCTACACAGGACTTGCTGCACAGGGGCTACTGGGCTGACTTGTCTAGGCAAGGCTTTTGCTAAGAAAGGTTGGTCAAGATGATCCCTGAGGGCCCTTACAGCCCAGTGTTCCATGGTTCATGATTCTGCATGGCCCCATCCCAGGGCACTGATGATTCTTTCTGATGAGGAAGGTCTTTAACCTGAGGGTGGTAGACCCATGGAACAGGCTACTCAGAGGTGGTGGAGGCTCCATCCCTTGGGTCAGGTTTTGAGGCTCTGGGCAACCTGGTCTGGTAAGTGAAGTTCCTGCTTCCTGTAGGGGGGTTGGACTACATAACCTTTGGAGGTCCCTTCCAACCCAATACATTCTACGATTCTCTGATTCACTGCAGTAGCAGTTAGATTAGGATTTGTGGTCTAAAATAATCAGGCAAAACAGACAATTAAGCAGAAAGAGTCATTTTCTGTAAATAAGACTGAATAAAGTGTGTGACATTTTGCATTCATATTAATTTCAGTTTGGGAACACAAGCAGGTGTTTATCAGGAGATTCTTTTACAAGTTGCCTAGAAAGCAGCTTAGTAACATTCACCATTCAGTTCATCCCAAGCCCCTACATTCTGTTTCTGTCTTTGATTGGCACCAAGTAGGCAGCCTATTCTTACATAGAAGCATGTTCACTGATTCAGGCAATCCTAGGAAAGTGACCCACGGTCACAACTAAAGATAAAACAAATCTAATTGTTCTCAATCTAATCTGTAAGAAAATTCTTCCCTAACACCCAATCAATAATCCTGAACTTAAAACTAGGACTGTGGCAGCATAAACAGGTCTGTGAAAGCTGCATTTGTTGCAGACACTGCTCCAGGCTTAAGACATCATAGCTAAGGAATGTGAGCTGGTGAAGAACTGGGCGCTATAGAGACAAGATAACCAAGAAAGCCAGAAGAGACAAGGATGGGACACCTGGGCACAGGAGAGGGGAAACTCTGCCTGCTTGCCAACTGGGTTAGGAGATACTGAAAGACATAACGGGGAAGCAAGGAGTTCAGACCCTGATACGAGGGGAGTAGCCAGACCTGAAGGAGAGCCAATCAGAAAGTTAACTAAAAGACATGATTTCACAGAGTAACAAACTTCTGCACTCTCAAAGGATTTCAGAAGGAAACCAGCAGAAGCCCTAAATACTTGCCATTTGATGGGTTTTTTTTAGCACTTGGGGAAATACAAGTTTTACAAAATTATGTGGAACTATGAAAGGGACACACTACCTTGATGCTCAAAACAGCAAGCAAAGTCTTCCACACGTACTTGCTCAAAATCACTATCACTACTGCTATAGAGACGAAAAATACAGATTTGATCTGAGTACAAGGTTAAGTTCAAAGCCATTGCAATGATATGTGTAATTAACACTACTAACTCATCATTTCATTTATGCCTCCTACTACTTGCAGTATGAGAAACAGTAGTAAGGGAACACAAACCATCTTCTGTACTACGTTAACCACGACAGTTTGCAGAGCAGATCTTCACGTGAGTCTTTCATTAAGTGCTTCTACAGAGAAGTCCAGCAATTTCTTCCTGCACTTTAATAATCAGAATAACTTTGCTTCTTATTGCAGGAGAGCTGAATTTCTTTAAAGGACCTCTGTTACGCATTCTGAAAACACAGTTGTACCGTTTCAATCATATTACAGGCAACAGGATGTTCTAAAAACCTCCAGCAGACTGAACAAAACTAATCTCAGGAAAAGCTGTTGCAACTCTTTCCCAAGATATCTAGTAGATCGATAGCTTGTGTAGAAAACACATCAGTCTCTGCTACAGCTTCCGAGTTGTACTCAGTGCCTAGTTCAGATTTCCTGAAGTTACTAGAATAACCACAAGTATTCCCTCAAAATAAACCAACAACTAGACAAACACCACTTCCTCTCAGAGTTCAGTTACTTCAGAATTAGCAGCTTCTGTTAAAAAGCTTCAGTGTAAAATTCACACTATGGTTAAAACACAAACAAAACCCCAAAATGAAAACCACGTCACACTTCAGCATGGTGAGCTCCTGCACCCTCTCTGTACAGAAAGCTAGGACAAAGAGCCCAGTTGCTTTCACATGGGGGGTTTATTTTCCACAACCGCTCCTTTCATGTCTTGATCATCTACTGGACCCACCACCACTCTGATAAGCTTTCTGCTCCCTGATAAACATAAACAATGATTATTATTAGGCAGAAGGCCTTTAGCAAGTTGACTCATCTTTTTTGGGCTTTCCTTTTAAATGGTGACCTAAATAAGAAAAGTCTATAGAGTAAGCGTGGTCTGGATGATCGGGTAGTGAGGTGGATTGTGAACTGGCTGCAGGATAGAAGGCACAGAGTAGTGGTCAATGGGACAGAGTACAGCTGCAGGCCTGTATCTAATGGAGTCCCCCAGCGGCTGACAATGGGAACAAGTACTATTCAATCTACTCATTATGAGTTAGATGAGGGATTAGAGTGCACTGACAGCAAGTTTGCTGATGACACAAAGCTGGAAGGAGTGGCCGATACACCTGCAGGCTGTGCTGCCACTCGGCAGGATCTGGACAGGCTGGAGAGTAGGGCCAGGAGATGCTGAATGAGGGACAGCATACCAAGGGCAGTGTAGAGTCCGGCATCTGAGCAAGAACAATGCCAAGTACCGGTATAAGGTTGCGTACTGACCTGCTAGAGAGCAGCGTAGGGAAAGGGACCTGAGGATCCTGGTGGACAGCAGGATGATCATAAGCCAGCAATGTGCCCCTGTGGCCAAGATGGCCAACAGCATCCTGGGGTGAATTACAAGGACGGTGATTAGTAGAGCAAGAGAGGTTCTCCTCCCCCCTCTACTCTGCCCTGGTGAGACTGCATCTGGAATATCGTATCCAGTTCTGGGGCCCTCAGTTCCATAAGGACACACAACGCATGGAGAGAGTCCAGTGCAGAGCCACAAAGACAATGAAGGGAGCAGAGCATCTCCCTGATGAGGAAAGGCTGAGGGAGCTGAATATCTTGAGCTTGGCAAAAAGGAGACTGAGGGATGACCTCATTAATGTTTATAAATATGGAAAGAGTGGCTGTCAGGAGGATGGAGCCAGGCTCTGCTCAGTGCCATCCAGTGATAGGACAAGGGGCAACAAATATAAGCAGGAACAGAGAAGGTCCCACATCAATCTGAGAAGAAACTTCTTCACAGTGAGGGTGACAGAACACTGGAAGGGGCTGCACAGGGGCATTGTGGAGTCTCCTTCTCTGGAGATGTGTAAAACCTGCCTGGACATGTTCATGTGCAACTTATCTAGGCGATCTTGCTGAGGTGTGGGATTGAAGTGGATGATCTTTCAAGGTCCCTTCCAATCCCTAATGTTCTGTGATTTAACTTGACAGAACCTCTCATCTATTTTGCTCCCTTTGCATTGTATCTTTTTATTTCTAATAACTTCCCTTCTCCCAAAGTTTCAACATCAGCTTGTATTTTTTGGTGTTCTGATACTGCATCAAACCCTGGGGAAACAGAAGAAGAAGAACTAACTTTGTAGTTCTCAGAAGTAGCTCAAATGATGTCTACTTACCAGTTCTATACTCTGAGAAACCCAGGACACTCCACATTCATAACTTGATTTCCACACAATGGAAATAAAAGGTACACAGAGTGAATTGAGGGTGCAGAGCACTAACACCTTCTCAGCCAGATAAAACTGACAGCAATAGCCCGTGCCGTCCAGAGTAGCTCAAGGTCAGCTAATTGAAGCCTATTCAAAGGCAGCACACTTCTGAGTCCAATACAATGACTTTAAACAGAGAGCACAGCACCACAAAGCATTTAGCTCCTCTCCAATTTCCCTTTAGCTAGTTGCCTCACTTTTCTACGCTTTCTCAGATTTTTTTTGTTTTTTCCCATTTTATGCAAGCTGAACAAGACAAAAATTTACAGATCACATCTGCAGTCAGCAGATCCTAAGCACATAGTTGTTTCTCCTCCTATTTGTCTGACTCCTTTTTCATAGAAGCACACACTATAGTGTCTTTAGTTTTGGGCTTTGCATTCTGCACCAATGCCATCTCACCCGAGAATGCACTGGAGTACTCCCATTTCCTTTTACAACCACTTTTTCTGCATTTTTGCTCCAAGAGTAATTGCAGTGAGTAAGGAAGAGGATGTGAGTGAAATGGTACCTTATTGCTGATTTTGGGTGAGGAAGGGAATACTGGATGTGAGCATGGAAGTGACTTAGGAGAAAGTGAGAAAAATAGCAGCAAGTTCCAAGTCTGATGTTGGTACAACTTGAATAAATTACAAAACGTTATCACACTTGTTTACTATTATGAAACTTGAACACTTTTAGATTATAGAGGGGGTTTGTAGAACATCATCTACAGAGAATATGGCACTAGGAATAGCACAACCAGAAGCTCTTTGACATCTGCCAGCTGCCACTCAGTCTTTATCTAATTTTTTACTGCGGACACCGTATGGCAAATAAGTTTTAAGAGTGTTAGTTACAAAAATAAACCCCACATGCCTGTTATAGTAACAAGAGCAGTAAACTAAGAAAGTCAGACAAACCTTGAGTCATTATTTTGTCTTTACGTTTTTTAAGTATAACATATTGGGAGGAGAAAAAACTCAGTTCCATATTTAGACGGCTTCCAGAAAAACTCATGAATAACTAATCATGCAGGGAGAGGCAAGAGTTGGAATACAGACTGTAACCCTGTATTTTAGTTTCCCTAAAACAAGACAACTATGCAATCCAAGAGCACGCTTCATAATCCTCTATTGCAAAACCATAGATCAAACCTGACATTTAGTTTTGAAGGAAAAAAGTTTAATTGATTACTTTCAGCTGTTTTGCTCTTGAGCAGCAAATGAAACTTCTTTTTTAAGTTACATCACATCATTTGTGCAGAGGCCTAGTTGCCTCTTGCTTCATGGTGCAATGTCTCTTCATCTGCAACCCATGACTATGAACCAGCAATGGGCCCTTGTGGCTAAGACGGCCAATGGCATCCTGGGGTGAACTAGAAGGACACTGGTTAGCAGATCGAGAGAGGTTCTTCTTCCCCTCTACTCTGCCCTGGTGAAACCACATCTGGGGTATTGTGTCCAGTTCTGGGGTCCTCAGTTCCACAAGGACACAGAACTGCTTGAGAGAGTCCAGTAGAGAGCCAAAAAGATGATGAAGGGAGTAGAACACCTCCCTGATGAGGAAAGGCTGAGGGAGCTTGGTCTCGAGCTTGCAGAAAGGAGACTGATGGGTGACCTCATTAATGTTTATAAATATGGAAAGGGTGGGTGTCAGGAGGATGGAGCCAGGCTCTGCTCAGTGGCAGCCAGTGACAGGACAAGGGGAAACAAGTATAAGCTGAAACAGAGGAGGCTCCACATTAATCTGAGAAGCAGCTTCTTCACAGTGAGGGTTACAGAGCACTGGAAGGGGCTGCTCAGGTTGGTTGTGGAGTCTCCTTCTCTGGAGACATTTAAAACCTGCCTGGACATGTTACTGTGCAACTTCATGTAGGTGATCCTGCTGTGGTGTGGGTATTGAAGTGGATGATCTTTTGAAGTTCCTTCCAATCCCTAATTTTCTGTGATTTCATTTCTCATTCTATATTGCATTCAGCCTCAGACCTGTATCTTTTGACAGCACAGTGCACTGCAACCCATCTCCTGTTCCAAAAATCCCATCAGCAGAATGTATTGAAGAGATCAAGAGCTTAACAGGAATGAAAGGGCAAGCCATTACTATAAATAAAAAAGCACAACTGTATCAGATATTGCTTGCATGCACATATACCCTGCACCAATCTACTGTACTTCGTAAGAATAGTTCCCCTGGAGGTCAACTGACAGATGTTTGAAACACTCTAGTTGTCAGCAGTGGCCAGTGCAAATTATAAAAGACTACTTACATAGCTTACATGAGGTTGTAACAAGAAGCCAAAAGGAAAACACATGTAAAAAAACACGTATTTCAATCATCTGTGTCCCCACATTGGGTTCTGCTCATTCACTAAACAGAATCTCCATGAGTGATGGAACTAATGTAAGTGGCATTTTCAGGTAACTTCAGTGGAATTTGCTGTTGCCTTAGATGGAATAAACTCACTCAGAAGTCTTTTCCTCTACGGGTATTTCTTCTACTGAGCAAGATATTTTATAGGTGCCTAAAATTATCAGCCTTTCTGTCCCTCTAATCAAATTTGAATGACAAAAAGCTGAAAAATAAAGTGACAGTTCCTGAATGCATCAGACTTTTTGCTGTGGGAAACACCAGCTTAAAAAGACATGCTGCTAGGTAGAAATGTATTTTATAAAATATATGCCTAAATACTGACATTTGACGCCTCCTAATTAATCAAACCTTTACTCTTAAAACACCAGAAAACTAAATAATGATAATCAATTTAATCAACATCTGAATAGTGATGTAAGAGTCCAATCCATAAATATTTGTGCAGTATTACCAGAATAAACACCTTCAGTGCACAATAGAAACAAGCTGCTTACGGAAGTTTGGGTATACTGTACATGCTGAGGGGTTTTGTAGGTTAACCCTACAGACAAGAAATGTAAATATTATCTCAGGTTTCTTCACAAATATCTCAACAGAAGGTGATCCTGCACCCCACTTGGAGTATTGTGTCCAGTTCTGGAGTCTCCAATATCAGAAGGACACAGAGCTCCTGGAACAAGTCCAGAGGAGAGTAACTCATATGAGCTGATAACTGGAGCACCTACCTTATGAGGACACGCTAAGCAAGTGAGGGTTGTTCACCCTGAAGAAGAGGAGGCTCCCTGGTGACCTTCTAGCAGCTTTCCAACATCTGAAGGGGGCTACAAGAAAGCTGGGGGAGGGCTTTTGACACAGGTGGGTAGCAAGAGGACAAGGGGAAAGGGTTCCAGCCTTGAAGAGGGGAGACTGAGGTTTGACATGAGGAACAGAGTCTTTCCTGTGAGGGTGGTGAGATGCTGGAACAGGTTGCCCAAGGAAGATGTGACTGCCCTATCCCTAGCAGTGTTGAAGACCAGGCTGGATGAGGCCCTCGGTAACCTGATCCAGTGAAGGAGTCTCTGCCTCTGCAGGGGGTTTGGAACTAGATGATCTTTAAGGTTCCTTCCAACTCTGGCCATTCTGTGATTCTATGAATCTCTGGTTCTCTAATCAAGAAACATCAAATCAAGGATGACAGCAGAAGTATTTTATTTCAGAAAAAAACTTCTGAAAATAGGAACCTGGAAAAACTCTGAAAAAAGATCTGTCTCAGTCCCAGACCCATTCAACCTGTTACAAAACTTCAAAAATATTTTAAGAACAAGGAACTTTTTTTCAGTATGTTTAAGGAATATCTGAAATTCGGCAAACTTGGGCATTATGTCAAACGGAAGGAAGATCGGCATAGAGAAAACATTCTCTTCAAAGAGCCATTTTTGCTTTTCAAAGTATATTTTCTGTCCCAATCTGTAATTCCTGGAGCTTGCACACAGCTGTGCATGGAGACACCTCCTTTTGGGACACTGTCTCTTAGTTAGGGGCCAGACCTCCACCTGACTACAACCTCCCTTCAGGTAGTTGTAGAAAGGGAGAAAGTTCCCCTCTCTGAGTCTGCTCTTCTCCAGGTTAAACAACCCCAGCTCCCTCAGCCTCCCCTCAGACTTCCCCTCCAATCCCTTTCCCAGCCTCATTGCTCCTCTGGACCTGCTCCAGCCCCTCAATCTCTTTCTTGAAAAGTGAGGGGCCAGAACTGCCCCCTGCACTCAAGGAGAGGCCTCCCCAGTGCCCAGTACAGGGGGAGAATCCCTAGTCCTGCCAGCCTCACTAGTACTGATCCAATCCAGGATATCATTGGCCTTCTGTGCCATCTGGTCACACTGCTGGCTCCTGTTCAGACGGTTGTCAGCAGTACTGCCATGCCCCTCTCTGCCAGGTCGCTCTCCAGCCACTCATGCCCCAGTCTGTAGCTGCAGGGGATTATTAAATGCTTGAATTAAAAAGAAAACTGCTCTGGAATACAGTATTATCTGATTTCGAATGCAAATAGGACACATTTGAACTAACACAAACTCACCTCCAGGATTTTTAAGCTTACATATCCCAAACTATTGTCCAAACCAACAATACTTGACCTAAAAAAATATCCAAACATCAATTTCTAAACACATTATTTGCAAAAAAAAAAAAAAGGCATCAGCAAAACCACCACTACAAACAAATCCAGAAAAACAGAAGCAAATAAACTCTGAAACCAAGTGGACCAAGCAGACCGTGGCATGACTGAGCTGTCAATCAGACAATCACTGCTGCTCATTCTTGTTCCAAGAACCACTGCCTCATAGAAACACGGCATCACAGAATATTAGAGATTGGAAGGGACCTCAAAAGATCATCTAGTCCAATCCCCTGGCCTAGCAGGATCACCTAGATCAAGTCACACAGGAACATATCCAGGTGGGTTTTAAACATCTTCAGGGAAGACTCCACAACTCCCTAGGCAGCCCCTTCCAGTGCTCTGTCACCCTCACCATGAAGTTTTCTCAGATTGATGTGGAACCTCCTATGTTCCAGCTTACACCCACTGCCCCTTGTCCTATCATTAGACGACACTGAGCAGAGCCTAGCTCCATCCTCCTGACACCCACCCTTCACATATTTATAAACATTAGTGTAGTCAAGAAACCAGTCTGGCAGGCACAGGGTCACAAGCTGACCTCACAAGGATTCACTAGTTCAGATGGGTCCATTTCAAAAGACAGTCCATCAAACAGTGCTCAGATTTATCTGAAACTGACCTTCAGAATGTACCTACAACACAGAACCAGGAAACAAGCCCAGTTCCTCAAGCTGTGCTAATACTGAAGACAAAACCAATGACAATTCCGTGCCTCTGGTAAATTTTAGTGAATTAACCATCTTTAACAGAACAAACCAAACCAACAGTGAGCACAGGAAGGAAAACAAGTTATAGCACTTACAATCTATCTTCAAAATTACCATCTCAAATGTGTTTTCATTTGTGTTCAGCTTGCATGAAGTTCTCTGTTAGTCCTGAAGGGAAAGTTGCTCTTCATGTTTTTTCCTTTTGTTTTTAACCCTGTGAAGTGAACAGTCTATGCACAGTGCATCTCTCTACAGAATCACAGAAGGGCTAGATTTGTAAGCAACCTTAAAGATCATCTAGTTCCAAACCCCCTGCAGGGACACCTTCACTGGATCAAGTTACTCAGGGCCCCAGCCAAACTGGCCTTCAACCCTGCCAGGGATAGGGCAGCCACAACTTCCTTGGGCAACCTGTTCCAGCATCTCACCATCCTCACAGAACTGACCCTGCAGACTCCCCACTCACAAGAAGCAAGCATGGTCAGAACACAATACTGTTTGGAGACACACAAGAAACTATCTGCTTTGATGGGATTTGCAGCAGGACAATACCTTCACCAGAATGACTGTGAACATGCCAAGCCTACTGCTAGGAAGGCTCTTGACAAAAAAATATTCCTCCTCTAGAACTCAAGAGTTCCAGTACTTACAGAAGGATGATCGTATTATTTTATGATCTTCACATGTAGCATACTTTGCAAAACTGGCACATCAAATAGAGAAAGACCTCAGTTTTACCCACAGCAGATCCCTATTAATTAAATCTTGAAAAAACAGCACTGCTCTAGGCCAGATTTCATTAGGAAGCTTATGTGTTTCTCCAAATTAGCTATTTTCATATGTGAAAGGCTGGAAGCCTCTGATACTTTAGGGTAAAAGCCTTTTAAACTTTTCATAGCAATTATTTAATCATGCAATTCTAACTGCACACATTCACTGCACTTGTTCATTAAATACAGCATCCTAATTTTATAGCACAAGACTGCAGAGACCAAAGGATTTCTTACCTACACTTTGTTAATGTAAAAATAAGCAAGTTTGGTGAAGTCAGATCCCCTCCGTGCTCCATTTCCAAAACGTTGGCTATTCCCACAGGCCATTAAAGAATTAGTGATATGTTAATAGCACACTGGAATCAGGTGCATTCAGAGAAAGGAAAACTTGTAGGAAAACATCACAGAAAGAAGGTAAAAAGACTCTAGCCCATCAGAAAATGTTAAAGCTCATAACTGAAAATATGTAGCTTAGTACTAGGCTTTTCTTCTTGTATTAATACTAATCTGAAATATTGTAACATACAGCTGTCTTGCTTTCAAAGTCCTGTTTGCAAAGCTATGATAAATGGGTTTCTATACCCAAATAATTTACAGTGTATGTCACTAAATGTTTTGTAACTCAAGTTAAAACACAGCTAATCTTGACGAACAGGTTTATAAAGTCATCCGTATTCACCTTATTAGGGTCAAGTCAACAAACATTGTTTGTTTACAGAGCATCCTCAAACACCTCCAACGCCCCTAAACTCTGGGAAAACACAAAGCTAAGCAGAGCTGGTCAGTACTTGCAGCATACTGAAACATTTTCATCTTAAGACTTGCCCCTTACAATCACGGTACCTCAAATTACACAGCTCCTCGAGACTGAAACCTGATCAGACTGAAGAGATTAGATGCTTCGCTATTCAGAAGCCTGTACCATAAACTTCCAAAACACATGCTGCAATTTCTAACAGCCATTACCAAGTTAAAATTTGAATCACATAAACTTAGAGTCATAGAATTGTTTAAGTTGGAAAAGAACCTTATGATCATCAAGTCCAAGCTCTACCCACCTGTCCCAAGCCCACCATGAAATCTGGTTCCTAAGATCCAGACCTACACAACTTCTAACACATCCAGGAATGGCAATTCAAAACCTCCCTGGGCAGCCTGCTCCAAGGCCTGATGACTCTCTGTAACAAAGTTTTTCCTAACATCACAGAACAACAGAATTACTGAGGCAGGAAAAGACTTCTGGGGTCAAGTCCAGACTATGACCCAACATCACCTCTCAATTTCCAACCTGAATTTCCCTTTGCACAACTTGAGGTCATTTCATCGAGCCCTATCACTCGTGAGTTGTGAGATCAACCCCACCTCTCTAAAAAAATCCTTTCAGGTAGCTGTAGACAGTAATAAGGTCTTCCTTGAGCCTACTTTTCTTCCGACTAACCAGTCCCAGCTTCCTCAGCTGCTCCTCGCAAAGGTTTGTTCTCCAGACCCTTCACCAACCTTGCTTTGTGGTTTTGTGGGCCCCTTCTTTGGGCCCACTCGAGCCCCTCAATATCTTTCTTGCATTGAGGTGCCCAAAACTTAACCCAGTACTCAATGTGTGTCCTCAGTAGCTCCAAGTACAGGGGAACAACCCCTTCACCACTCCTGATGCAAGCCAGAATGCCACTGGCCTTCTTGGCCACCTGTAGTCTTTGAAAATTCTGCCTAACAATATGGGCCACATGTTTCTTTAAAGAAGTCTTCAATATTTCTTATGTTGCATGAATCTTTTATATGAGTAGGTCTATAAACAAACATGAAAAACAGAATAGTTTTCTTTTTTTGCTAAATTTTTTCATTGTACAGATTAAATAATTACTTTTCAATTAATTATCTTTTGATCTGCAGAACATCATTACTTTATAGACTTTCTTCACTCCAATCCAATCTAGTCCTCTTGAGCACAAGATTAATTATAAGAAAGTGCTTCTGTCACTTCTTAAAATAGACTCTGAGTGGGAGCACATGCCATCATGATGCTGTAACTCATCAGAAGATTACGATGCACTACCTTCCTCTTCTAAAGACACCTGCTAGCTAAGAGATGACCAAGGTCGTAATAGTACTTCTCATGTTTAGGACTCTTTTCCTTACCACATTAATGAAAATCCAGCAAACTATCAATCTTCTTTTCCTGCTTTTCATGAACAAAATACAACTTCATACCATTTAGAATAACATCAATCTTCCATGGAAGTGTCATTACTAACCCCAAAAAAGATACTAATTTCATAATTATAATTTTGTCACTAACTTATTTAAAAAAGGTTTTATTTATCAAGAAAAACAAAAACTGAGGTGAAGAGAACAGACTTCATATTTTATTTCTTTATTCCTTTAATCATGAGACATGAAAATAAGGTTTTGGAGAAGCAGGCTAGAGAGAGTTGTCCCAAACATTTTATCCTTGTTACAAGGAGATGCTTGTTACAATCTTCTTAAAGCCATAACAGAATCACAGAATAAGGATTGGAAGAGACCTTGAAAGATCAACCAATCCAATACCTCTGCCACAGCAGGATCACCTAGATCAAGTCACACAGGAACATGTCCAGGCAAGTTTTAAACATCTCCAGAAAAGAAGACTCCACAACCTCCCTGGGCAGCCCCTTCCAGTGCTCTGACACCCTCACTGGGAAGAAGTTCCTTCTCAGATTGATGTGGAACCTCCTCTGTTCCAGCTCATACCCATTGCCACCTGTCACTGGATGCTACTGAGGAGAGCCTGGCTCCATCCTCCTGACACTCACCCTTTCCATATTTATAAACATTCACAGGGTCATCCCTCAGCCTCCTTTTTGCCAAGCTCAAGAGGCCCAGCTCCCTCAGCCTTTCCTCATCAGGAAGATGCTCTCTGCCCTTCACATCTTTATGACTCTGCACCAGACTCAAGTAGCTCTAGGTCCTTGTGGAACTGGGGGACCCAGAACTGGACACAATAGTCCAGATGTGGTCTCACCAGAGGAGAGTAGAGTAGAGTGGGAAAAGAACAAACCACTTTTGTTGTGGGAAGGCATGGAACAAGACTACATCAGAGAAAAAGGGAAGCAAAACCTTCATAAGTAAAACTGGAAGGTATTATTACTGACTTGTAAAAAAAATTTGTTACTATTTAACTTAAATAACTGAAAAGAAAACTTGATTGTCCAGCAAATTCTTCCCTTCAGGTGTAGTAAACTAAACTTCCAGGCTAGCTTTCCGAATGCTCAGATACTTTCATCTAAATGGCCACAAAAAGCAGTGCTCGTCCTGTTACTGCATGCAAATCCTTCCTAAGTATTCTTGGCGTTCTCTCATCATCTGCATGGCTTCTGAATCCATAGTGGTGTATAATAAATGCATTTGTACATGCGAGCAAGATTCAGGCCCTCAAGTCCAGTACAAAGCAATCTAACAAACACCAAAGGATTTCCCTAGAAATAAAGATAATACAAGCACTTAATTTTTTTGGTGGAAGCTTTATAGAAGCCCAAAGCACCTCCAAGAGATACACAAGTCAAGCAAGGGTACACTTGAGGCAGTACACACATTCTGGAAAAGTACAGCATAGACACTGTGCAAGAATGCTGCTGTGGGCACAGTGACTACACCTGCTTTGGGATTGCCTACCCATAACCAATCTGGTAGATCCACAATGGATTACAGCAAGGGCCACATAACCAGGGAGCTTGGGCTTAATACCCCATTAGCTCATGGGGATTCAAACACATTTATTTCCATTAAGAGTGTTTTAATTAAAAACTAAAACACTAGATGGTGACGGGCATCTTATCTGCTAAAGCTAGCTAACTACCCAGCTAAAAATTAAAATGCTACGGCACCATGACAATCAGCAACAAGGACCACACCACAGCATAACAGCTGGGGCACTCAACTGGGAGAGAATAGCTAGGTTCTAAGTGCATGCTCCCTGCACCCTCTCTTTTCTTACTTGCCCTTTAACAGAAAAGAAAATGCAAAATAGTTCAAAATACAAATTTGAACTCTTTACTCGTCCTTCCCCCAGCACGGTCCAAACAGCTAATTTTAAGATAGTGAAGCACCATCACATCTCTGTCTCTTTTTGGATCTAGCCCATTAAATGTTGCAGAGACTTGTGTGATTGACTGTTTATATAATCTCTCTTCAGAGATACAAGGCTTCTTAGAATTTGGACACCTCTTCAGCCATGAAACATTTTTAATTTGAGAAGTGTTTGACTAGGGATGTAGCTCTTAATAGCACTGCTCCATAGAGAGAATAAATGTGATGCCTTCCACTTTAAAGAATATTTAAAGCTTCTTCCACTTTTAATGCAGCATTCACTGAAGGAGCCATAATAACCCCAAATGAGTATTTGCAGAACTGGATCAAAAGAGCATGCTCTGCTCTCTGGAGCAAACGCTAGTAAATCCACGTCACAAGTCTAAAACAATGACCGAACACCCTCATCTGCCCCGACATCCATCATCACATCATATATTAACACTAACCTTCGTGTTGTGTCAACTGCAGCTAGGTTTTTTATTGTTAACTTGCATGTTTTGGACCAGGTACTATTTTCTTTCCTCAACCCAAAACAAATCTTCAATCTACCCTTGAAACATACAAGAAAGGTTATTACAGAATCACAAAACATTAGGGATTAGAAGGGACCTTGAAAGATCATAGGATGTTCGGGGTTAGAAGGGACCCAAAGAGATCATCGAGTCCAACCCCCCTGCCGCAGCAGGACAAAACTATCTAACACAGATCACAGAGGAACACATCCAGGGGGGCCTTGAAAGTCTCCAGAGAAGGAGACTCCAGGACCTCCCTGGGGAGCCTGTTCCAGTGATCTGTGACCCTGACAGTAAAAAAGTTCCCCCTTGTGTTGAGGCGGAACTTCCTTTACTGCAACTTACACCCATTGCTCCTTGTCCTATCACAGGGAGCAAGTGAAAAGAGCCTGTCCCGTGTGTCGTC
>VXBP01000090.1:436564-562181 GCA_013400115.1 Rhinopomastus cyanomelas | reverse complement strand
GACGGAGCACTGAAACAGGCTGCCCAGGGAGGCTGGGGAGTCTCCATCGATGGAGATGTTCAAGGCCTGCATGGATGTGTTCCTGTGTGACTTGGTCTAGGTGATCCTGCTGTGTCAGGGGGATTGGACTGGATGATCTTTCGAGGTCCCTTCTAGTCCATAGTGATTCTATGATTCTATTCCCACTTCACAGGACTTGGCCCCAGACCCCTGGTACACAAATGACAGATATTACTTTCATTTGGTCATTATGTCTGGATTAAGCTAAAGCATGTTTTAGGGGGCAAGCTGGTGCTGCCTTTGAAAAGATCAATCCCTGCCTGAGTTATTACCTGGATAAAATCACAGGCTGCTCATCTATTTTCCAGCCTGCCCCAATGGTTACTATGGACTGAAATGCCTGCTGTTTATGCAGGTGTAGCAGCAGTGCGCAATGTCACCATCTCACTGGAAAGTTCATGTGTCTTCCAGGCTAGACGGGCTGTGACTGCAAACACCGTAGGTCAGACGCATATTCACCCCACAGGGCACACAGCATCTCCTGGGGATTTAACTGCAAATGGAGGAACCAGCTCTGTTTGTTCTTAGGCTGCTGCAACTGGGGTTTTTTTTTAATATACTTTAGCTAATCTTACTGCTTCTGAAATTGTGTGCTTATGGGTTTGCACAGCCTGGGTGGTTATAATCCTTAATTATCTAGGTTCAAAGTATTGAAATAGATGGCTGATGAAGCACGAAGTATTGATATAAGCTCTTATTTCAACACTATGGATCCCTCTGCCCAATACTGTCTGTCCTGTCAGCATCTTGACTGACAGACAGTTTTTTGTTTTTCATTTTCGCTGCAGATTAGCTTTGAGATTAATTCTCCATTTTGTTTTGGGGAGATATACTCAACAAGTGAGTGGCATGTACAGTCATGCGTCTTAAGGTCACTTCTTAACTTGTGAATATAAATGCTAGGAGAAATCCTGTTCTCTGGATGAGCGGAGCATCCTTCTATTGACTTTAGCATCGTTCCCTATATTGATGGCCATGTAAGAGAGCAGCTTTGCCCTTTTGAATAGCACCATATAAATGTTAAGCCGTTCTGCTACTTTCCCTTCTGTTTTACATCTTTTCTGCTTGATTTGTTATGAACCCTCTTGGAAAAAGTCTACAGCATACAAACCTCTCTCTAAACTTGGTCCAACCTGGTTGGACTTGATGATCCTAGAGGCCTCTTCCAACCTTAATGATTTTATTATTCTACACACATGATGTCATATAAATTAATTGCTTTTGGTGGCTTTTGGACTTGGCTTCTCAGGCTCAGTACTGAAGATAACTGGGCCACCAACATGGTGGTATTGGTAATGTGTGGAGCTACTTTACTTTTCATAACCTCCTTATCTGTCTAAAGAACCCAGAGACCATAGGAAAGAAAAGTTTTTCTTTCTTTTCAGGAAGAGATAAGGCAGTTCATTTGCAGAGGCATCTCAGTAAGGCAGCTCCTCCTCTACTGCAGACTGGGCATGACACAGATTACCAACTCCAAACTCAGGTTACTGTTGCCTGAATTGGCATTGTTGTCTTTGTCCTTACAAGAAAGGAAGGAGATATTGTGGGACATTAATAAAAGAATGAAGCTGCTTTATCAAAGACACAGATTTTTTTTTTGTGTCCATGTTGCATTTCTCAGTATTTTAAGGAAAATATGGAGGATGCTTACAAATCGTCTGGTTTTACCCGCTAGCTATGCAGATTTTTTGCCAAGTGAGTCAATAGCTGCTGTTTTATTTCTTTGAAATTATGTGTTTGTGACTGGATTGATTATTATGGATTGACTATGAGTGATTAGTTTTCTGTGGATGGCATAATATCTGCCTGCAGACCCTTACTTGTAGCTGAAGTAAATCAGTGAAATTTGGGTTTAATTCCATTGATTTGTGTCCCACATTGCAGCTGAGAATCTAGTCTTGAGCTCCTGTATCTTAAGGAGCCATTTTGCTCTTTTCATCTAGATCAGAGGAGATAAAAGAATCCTTTAGCTGAGCTCAGAGTTGATTCTCACTGTACATCCCCTTTTCCATTGCAGCCTGCAGTAGTGGCCATTGGGGACAGAACTGTGAAAACTCATGTGTCTGCAGTAACAGTGATGGTAGCTGCGATCCCATCACTGGCTCCTGCCTCTGTGAGCCAGGATTCACCGGGAAGCACTGCGAACAGAGTAAGTTGCTACTTTGTCAACATGAGTTTGCAAAATCGGAAATTATTTTTCCTGCTGCTCCCCTCCAGGAAGATCTTCAGACTGTGCTGCCTCCAGTCTGCCCAGCATGTCCCGGACTCTCAGCTTTCATCAGTTAGTTCGCTTCCCTAATTTGGGTTCCAGAAAAATTACTTTCATACTTATTTTGGACCCAGCAGCTATTTCTTATGTTAAAGCATCATATGAGTGAAAACAATTTATGTGTGTTTTGCTTGTGGCATAGAAGTTTCCATATCAGTTTCATTTATCCAGGTTTAGGTCCCAAGATTTTTCATCAGCAATCTTTTTTTTTAAGGCCAAGAATAGCTTCACATATAGAAATGCTTCACATGTATATAAAGGAAGCAAAATTGGGAAGACTTAGGATCCTTTATTAACAACAAAAGTATGCAATGGACTTAGCAGAGAGAGACCCAAGATCTCCGCTCATGTGTCTCTAGCAGAGGTCAATAGCAGATGCGTTAAGGCAAAAACAGACATATAGATAATTGCTGATATTTTTTTCCCCAGGTTTCATCTATTTGGAGCTCCTTGAGACAGAAGCAATGTCTCTCATTTTATTATAACTTGATTTTTATTTCCAATTAACATGCATATTTCCTTTTTAATCCTATGCAAGCATTTGGCTTCCTCTTTGTCCTGTGGCAGTTATTCTGCTTCTACTAGTAAAAGTATTGCTATTATTATTCATTATATTGATTATGTTAAATAAATATTTTATCTACTAGTGTAACCATCTTATAGGAGCACAGACGTAGCTACTAGAGTCTTAGTAGTGTAGGCAAAATTAACTACTGTTGTCACACAGAAATGTCAAAACAATTAATCTGGAAGAGTGACCTAAGACAAAAAACCCTGGAAAGTTGATCTTGCAGCTCTTGTTGCTTTTGGCACAGAGGGAACAGAAGGATGATTAGGTGGGAAGACCAGCTGCCAGCTCCACTTCTCTTTCTGTCTTGACCTCTCTAAGAACAGCGTCTCTGCAGACAAAAAGTAGCCAAATAGCTGTTTGTAATCTCTGGCATGGTAATCAGCAAAGCCATTGCCACCGACAAAACATCTGACAACCTCTAATGTTCCATCTGTGGGTTTTCTGGTTTGTTAGCCTGCTTTTGACACCATTTTGTGTGTGTGTGTGTATATATGTATGAAATATGCATATACAGAAATACATATGTGTATATATCTGTGTCTGTGAGCACAAGATTACAAAAGCCATAATCCTCTCCTATAAATATTCTGCTGTTGTGGAGGTGAGACCTTTACTACTCTGCTCCTGTGGCATCTCTAGCCTTTTGCTGCCAGTCAGGTTCTTCCTCTTTGTGGCCGTGCAGGCAGCTCAGGTTCTCCAGTAGGTATCTCAGCAGGCTTTGCTCTAGCAGGGGACAAATCTTCTGTGCTCTCGACTGTGAAACCATTTGTGAAGTGTGTTGACCCACTACCACCTCCTGGAAAATCTTAGCCCTAGGCTAGACACTGTAGGTTTGAGGAAAGTTCAGCTGAGAACTCCACACCTTTTAATGCTTTGGGATGCTGTTTTCCTTATGTGGATTCTCTGGGCTCTGACTGAAACTTCAAGTGAAAGATAAACCCTGAGCAGAATCAAGCTTTTCAGGCATGAGTGTACTTCTGTGTATTTACTTGTTTAACTGGTGTAGGAGCCATGATGCACAAATGATCTGGAGCTTTGGGAGTAGGAGGTGATGCAAATGAGTTTTGCACCAGTTCAGCACTGGGACTGAATTTTACCTGGAACTGAGAAAAATACATTCAGGCAACTCAACAATTAAACAGTGGCTTGTTTTCCAACACAGATGACTGAAAGAAGTATTTAAGGTTCCTTTCTTTCCTTCTGTCTCCCACCTCAACTTATAGCCTCTATAACAGAGACCCAGGGGTTGGCTCGAGTTAGCAGAGTCACTAACCTCCAGAAACCACCAAACTCACACTGGCTCCAAACGCTGCCTACTGATGCTGCCAAATAGGCAGCACCAAACCCATTTCTTAATTCCAGTCATAGAGCCACAGAAAACCAGGTTGGAAGGCACCTCCAGGATCATCTGCTCCAACCTTAAGTTGCCTTTGAGGATCCTGGTTGTTTATGGTTCTCTGTGATTATTTCCAGATTGCATGGAAATCATTTCATTGATTTAAATGCTAAAGACCTGCACTTTTAAAAGAGGTCTGGCAGTAATCTGTGTAACTCATTTAAAGGAGTTCACAAGGCCTTCAAACATGAGTAAAAGCCTACAATCTTGTGTTTAGCCAAGTATATCTCTCTATTTCAGCCTGTCCAAAATATCTAATGTGAATGAGGCAACTGGCCTTATTCTTAATTGATTTTTCTATAATCCTGTAAGAAATTATTTTTGCTCTCAAGTGTTGTTTTCCTTCTTCAGATAGTAAGTACCATGCAAATCTTTTAAAACTCCTTACATTAGCTGCTGTGGAAATGTAATTGTTAATCTGTCCCCCAGACGTAATATTTTCACTTGAATTCTTCAAAGCTGAGCCTGAAAGAGCTCTGGAGTATGGAGCTTTCGGAAGGAAACCACCACATTTGCAATTTTCTCAATCTTACTAGGGAATGAGGATTTGCAGGAAAATGGAGCTTTAGGGCATCCAAAGGAGACTGATGAAGTTCCATAACCAATCCCAGACCAATGTGCAAAGTGACATCAAGCAGGATCCATGAAGTCACAAGCTTTGCAGCTATCAGATACTAGTTTTCTCTGCAGAATTTGATCTTTCAACACCCTGATTTTTTGTTTTAAATAGACTTCAATAAAACCAGCTCAATTTACCTGGACCCAAGGGAGAACACTCCATCTCATCAGTTTTAAGGCGTTACTGTTACTCCTTGATTCTCCTTTTGCAAACAGTATGAATTCCCACGTATCTAAAAATTCCCCATTGATCCCTGGTCTGCTCCAGAATTAACCCATCATCTGGTTTTGATTCCTCTGCTGCAGGATGCCCTGAGGGAAGCTTTGGCCCCAGCTGCCAGCACAACTGTCAGTGCCAGAACAGAGCTGCCTGTGACCATGTGAGCGGAGCCTGTACTTGCACAGCAGGATGGACAGGAACCTTCTGTGAAAGAGGTACTGCTGTTCCTTCTGCTTCCTTTCAGGTTCATGCAGACAGTTGGGTCAAATTTGTTTGGTTTGTTTTTGGTTTTTTTTGTTAAAGAGAGGTGGTATTACAATTTACTTATTGAAATAAACCTTGAGTTTAACTGGATTCTGTGTGCTTCCACCCTAACTCAGCAAAGCATTTTGCTGTGTGCGAAGTATTTGCCATGTGTTTTAATGTGGTTTAAAAATAGAGAAATCCTTAAGACTCATAGAATGATGAAATAATGGAATGGTTTATGTTGGAAAAGACTTGAAAGATCATTTCTATACAACTCCTTTCCCATGGGCAGGGTCACCTCTCACCAGATCTGGTTGCCCAGAGCCCCATCCAACATGGCCTTGAACATTTCCAGGAATGGAGCAGGCACAACCTCCCTGGGTAACCTGTTCCAGTGCCTCAGCACCCTCACAGTGAAGAATTTCTTCCTTATATCTAATCTAAATCTAACCTGTTTCAGTTTAAAACCATCACCCCTTGTCCTATCACTACACTCCCAAATAAACTGTCCCTCCCCATCTTCCCTGTAGACCTTCTCTAAGGTCTCCCTGGACTCCTGTCAAGGTACATCTTTATGAACACTCTCTTCTTAAGAAGAATCTTACTATTTGAACACTGAGCAGAAAGATGCTTGTCCTGCCTCGCACTTGTTTGCTCTTGGTGCCTGTCTGAAACATTTTAGAGATAAACTTGGCTCTATGCATCTTCCCGGAGAGGCTCTTTAACACCAGATATACTTCTACCTTTACTAAAACTGCCAGATCATTTTCTGTTACCTGATCATTTGGGAAAGTGTTGGAAATATGGGACAGGATTCCTCAGACACATTATTTGGAGTCAGGCTGTGGCACCATCTAAGGGGGTAGCTGCATCATGTTGCAGTTTATAACAGTCTTGAAGGCAATAGAAACAGCGCATAGTCAGACAGACATTATGGAAGTGACTTAAGTGTAAATGATTTAAGATTCTACAAATGTTGTCATTAAACCAAAGTCACAATCATTTTGCTTAGAAAGCACCTTTATCCAGTTTCCAGGGAAGTGGCAGCACTCACAGGCAGCTGCTGCCCTCTGATGGGAAGGGAGATGCTCCACAGCCTCAGCAGGAGCACAGCAAAGCCTCCCTCCTAACTGGAGTTCAGATATTCCCTGTTGTTTCTCTGTCATTCTAACCAGGAATTATTATACTAATTCTCTATTATACTAAACCTCTTCTCAAGATTCAGTGCAAAGTGTGCATCATGCTTTCTGGTATCTCTGCTATGTCCCTTTTAAAAATTCGCCTGAACTCTATTTCTGTAAGTGTGGGGTTTTTTTAATCTAATTACTATTTTAAATTGGAAAAGCCTTGCAGTCAGCTGGGTTATGGTATAAATCTGTTTGTTCCAGTAGGAATCAAAATGAGGACATAGAAGCTTCACCAGAGCAGGTGTGTGAAGCACAGGGGAAGCCTGGGTGATGACTACTAAGGGGGAAAAAAATGCAAGTCTCAGCTTGCAAATCAGTCTTGTTTGGTATTTTTATCTTCGTTATATCCTGTAAGAAGGTGGTGGAGGAGAGACGAGAATTCAGCACATAGTGTTCATAAGACCATTTTTTCTCCACAGTTTCTCTCAAGCAGGCAGGGTGTTTGGCCTAAGTAGACCCATGTCACCTTTTTGCATAGGAAGTTTCAGCCAGAATTGTTTGGCTGCTTCCAAAAGATGAAGAGGGAGGAAAATGTGTGGATGGTTTGCCCTCGGTGGAACCTCCCTGGCACCCTTCCTCTGAGGAGCTGTAGCACTTCTGTGCTTAGTGGTTTGGAGGCTGGCAAGGTTTGCTTCTGGCAGGGGTGTACTTTTTGCCATCCTCTTGGTAATCCACCCCCACCAGCCAAGAACAGACAAGAATGTGGAGACTGAGACCTGGCACAGTCGAGTTGTCTTGGACTTCTCACACCTTGCTGATGCTTCATCCCAGGACTGGGAAGGACTTTTCCATCATCACAGAAATGGTGAAACTGAAAACTTCCACAGCCTTCAAAGTTGTAGAAGACGGTACCTCACCTACTAGTTTTATTAAAATTAACAGTACATATGTAAAAAGTACATGTAAGGATGAAATTCCTCACCATGAGGCACTGGAAACAGGGTGCCCCAGAGAAGTGGATGTCCCATTCCTGGCAATGTTCAAGGCTGGATTGGATGGGGCTCTGGGCAACCTGGTCTAATGAGAAGGTGTTGAACTGGATTATCTTAAAAGTCCCTTTCAAACTAAACCATTCTATGAAATTTGAGGCACCAGAAATCTTGGACACTTCCTGCAGTGTGCTTAGTAACTGATTAATTCATTAACTGGTGACTTAATCACAGCCATGTACAGCCCTTGTGAAGTGCAGCACCCAAAACTTGCACTTGAGCTGCTATCTAAATCAGCACAAGACACAAAACAGACTGACTGAGCTTCTTGCTTGGGATTTCAGAGGTTAATCATCATCATAAAAAAGTCCACCAAGGTTTGTGGACTTTTTTATTCAATATATTCAATAAGGTAAAAGGGAAGAATGCAAACTCTGCGTATTTAGGAATAGCTGACAGTGCTGTGTAGCCCCTGCACTGAACAAAAAAAAGTTTGTCAGCCTTTGAAGTTGCCCAGGATTAAGTAGGAGAAGCCTTTTCTCGTATGTGGTGCCTTACACACTGCTGCAGAGGTTTCCACAGAGGTGGAAACCACATGCTGATGTCTCCTCTTGTACAACCTGACAACAGCTTTCTCCCCAGTACAAACTGGGCAGAAGCATTTACAGGGGCTTTTTGTGTTTTTCTGAGACACCACGTACTTGCAAAGAGGTGTAAGCCAGGAGTCTTTCTTATGCCAAAGAAGAAGCTGCAGTCTGGACAGGACGAAGGGAAGAGCAGCCTTTTGATTTTGAGTAGATGAAACAATCAAGCTGGGTGGGAGCTGAATAGACAAGCCAAAGCAGATGTTGCAGTATGTTGCACTACCACCATCAATGTCTGAAGGTTCAGCTTTGCCTGTATCTGCAGGTATGAATTTCTCCCTCCTAGCAGCCAAAGCAGACAGCAGTGTATACCATTTAGTATAACGTAACTTACATAATCAAACACACACAGATATATACAGACAGGTTAAATTAAGGATATACAGACATAATTTCTAATTTTTATTTTGTTTTGGCTGTGCAGAGCAGAGCTAATGTTCTTGTAGCGCAGCATTTTGGGTATGACTTGCCTCCCTGACAGTCACCGATGGCTTCCTCTCCCTGGTACTAATGTGCATGGAACCCAGGGGGCTGCTGTTCCATACATGCCCTTGATGTTGGTATTGAGCTACTTAAGCTCCCCACACTTGTTTTACTACATTTAATTTGTCTTGGTTTTCTCTTCTTATTCTCTTGGCCAGGTTTTCATTTCAGCACTGAGCTACAAAACTGTGGCTTGTGTTTGCTGTTAAAAAAATCTTTAGAAAACTGCCAGGAGGGTAAATGGGAGAATAAGTTTTTGCCTTTCAAGCAGCTGTGAGATCATCAGTGATGGCCCTGGTGCCTCTTGCGTCATGTTGAATTATTTCTCTTTTCCTCTCTCCATTCCAGAAGAACAAGCACTGCCTGGTGTGATTCCAGATCCATTGTCTTTCCAGTTTAATGGCTTTTCAAGGTTAACAGATGTGTTTTTCTGTGCAGAAACATGTTTCTGGCATGAGATGGTTCGTTTTCCAAGATACACAAAGGAATTTATCTCCTAAACATCATCAGAGAGTGATGTGTGACAGAGCAACACCCTGTGTTTTCACATCTCTGAGCTAGAGTCTATACAAAAAGGGAACTGGAACTCTGCTAAACAACAGACTGGTTTGCATTTTCAGCTTGTCCAGATGGATTCTTTGGGCTTGACTGCCACCAGGTGTGCAAGTGCAAGAATGCTGCTGGCTGCAACCACATCCTGGGAACATGCCACTGCCTGCCTGGCTGGCTGGGAGAGACCTGTGAGCAGGGTATGTACCGCTCCTGAGCAAGACACGTTCAGCACTACCAGGGTGTTCTGCTGAGAATATAGCATGTCCTACCAGGGTAGAGTTTTAGATAGGTCACATTCCTCTCCAGTGATGCCAAAAAGAGGAATTATTTTTGCTAGCTGTGTAAATAATAAATTTTTTTGTATTTTTTTAAGTGCTGTTGGCACTGTCAAGTGCTACAAGCATCACTTTTTAAACAGCAGGCCTATCTCCCACCAGATGATGAATCTCTACTTTTCATTTTTGTGCAGTGTGAAGAGATGGAGAAATGTTGTGTCTCTGTTTCTGGTGTATTTTGTCTAATTTTCAATTAGAAAGTGAAAGGTTACAAATGAGCAAAGTGGAAAAGAAGTCAAAGCAAGGACTACTTTGTTATTTGAGCTTGACAACAGGTCTTTTTAAACTAATTCTCAGGAAACTTACTTGTTTTAAAAAGAAAAGTAAACTTCCTAGATATTAATGAGTGTGGTTTATCTCACAGTCTTCATCACAGAATCATTCAGGTTGGAAAAGACCCTTGAGATCATCCAACCATTAGCTGTACTCTACCAAGTTCACCACTAAACCATAAGCTAATAGTGTGATGTGTGCGTGTATAGATAAAGTTAACTTCTGAGAAGGCGTTCACTAGATTTTGACAAATTAAATTGTTTCCTTTAGCTACATGACATTAGATGTGCAGATCACTGTGACTGTTTCCAAAATTCAGCAGATATGTGGGACGTTTTTTTCAAGTTTTTCAGGTTTTAAGCCTCTCCGTTTTGTAGTTTCACTTCAGGATGATGTCATGGTCTGTACTTCCTTCTGAAAACATGACTGTCTTCTGCAGGACTGTGGTGTAGAGCTGGGGCCCAAAGCAGCTCCATGAGGGGCTAACTTTCATTATCAGCGAACACTTTTTTAAGACTTCCTTAGTCCATGGCTTGCAGATTTCTGCAATAGAAAGTTGGTTAAATTTAGAAAATAGAGATAAATGTCATACACCATATTATAATCAGCCCCATTTGAGGGCTGCACTTGCTCTTCATAATATTCCTTCAATTGCTGCCACCAAATAACAGTCTGTCTTCTTGAAAGGGATTCTCTTGCAAAATCCCCTGCTCTCTTGATTTACAGAGGATCAGCGCTGCTGAGTCTTTCCTCTTTGCAGCTATTTCTGCAAGTATCCCACCATTGCTGCCGTTTTTGCCTCCTCATTGCCTTCCCCAACCCCCATGAGAACCTCAGCTCTCTGTCTTCCACCTCCTGAAAATGGTAGTGGTAATAATCCCCTGTGGTTATAAGTCGATGAGCTGACCCTGAAATAAGAGCAAAAGTAGAGCCATATATCCATAGGACAGAGCAGTAAAGGTGCTGTTGAGCAGGTATGATCACAGAATCACAGAACATTAGGGATTGGAAGGAACCTCAGAAGATCATCTAGTCCAATACCTCAGCCAGAGCAGGATTATCTAGGTCAAGTCACACAGGAACAGGTCCAGGTGGGTTTTAAACAGAGAAGGAAACCCCACAACCTCCCTGGGCAGACCATTCCAGTGCTCTGTCACCCTCATTGTGAAGAATTTTCTTCTCATATTTATGTGGAACCTCCTGTGATGTTTGCTTCTTGGTTGCAGCCAATATTTAGTGCCCCTCAGACAAGTCATGGCATTAGTAAGGTGTCACCTTGGCCCTTCCCAACTCCTTAGAATGCATTAGGGATGGGAAGCCTTGCTCCTACATGATTAATTAAATTCAATTCAGAAATGCAGCTCTTTGCCAATTACCCCCTTTACTTGCATGATAAAAAGACCCTATTTATTCTCTTGTGTGACAGCCATTACAGTTTGATGCTGGGTTGATTTATGCCTCATGCTGGTGAAGATGCCAAAGCCTCCGAGATCTTCTTTCCCTGCAAATAAAAGAGCAAGGTCAGCTAACAGTGCAAAGGGTAGCCTCCTTTTCTCTTGGCTGAATGATGAATCTGTCATCTTGATTTTAAGACTGAACCTTGGTCACACCACTCCAAAGTACCTCAGGAGTAAGGCAGCCATGAGTTGGAGACACTGGCTCACTACTTCCAACCTTTGCTGGGTGTTCAGTATTCACCCTGCCAGTTCCTGGGACTCGCCAGCTCTAGCAGCTGGAATGACAGAACTCGTGTTCAAGTAATCGGATTGCAGGCAATGTGCTGGAGGATATCGAGGAATAATTTTGACATCATGGGGTTTGAATTGATCTTAAGCTGGCCATGCAGTGCATTTTAGACTCTACTATCTAATTATGAGCTGTACAGACAGAAATGTGTTTTGTTGAAGCTGCCTAAAGCTTCCCATTACAGGACCATGTTTCTCAGTGCCTACAAATTAATTTTATTAATCTGGGCTGAAATCTGCCAGGCAGCCTCTGCCTCAACTTATATGTGGTTTTGGTGATTGTTTTATTTTAGATGTCTTTGAATGTTCACCTCCAAGAAAGAGGTTTCAAAACAGTATGTGGCCTACTTTTATTTTTTAACAAAGTATTTCATTGAGTGCCTCAGTGATATAAAAGTGAGGACTTAATGTTTGACATCTCTGTGCCAGAAATATGACCTTTCTTCCTCTATACAAACTTGTTCAAATGTTGCTGTCTAAAAATAAAATAACTACTAAATCACAACAATATCTGTAGAAGCTCAATACAATTCAGTATCTGCATTTTGCTCAGGACTAAAACTGCTTCTTCCTGGAGCTGTTTGGGTTCAACAGGATGTTCACAAAAGCAGTTTCTTGTGATGAAAAAGAGACCACCCTGGTTTGCAGAATAAATGAGTAGAGAAAGACCAGCTCTGCCAGAGTCTCTGCTCAGGAGCTCTGATTACCAAGATTTTGTCATTTTGTGGTGTGAGAACAGCTGACTTTGTAGATTCCCTGTGTTTTTAAAGCTGAAGCTTCATTTTGGGGAGAATAATCCACAGGACCTGTGTGAAATCAAAGCTTCTGGGCACCCTGTAATGTCTCAGTGCCCATCATTTCCCTGTACTCCCCAACACTTTGGATGGCTCTTGACTTCCAGTCTGGATGAAAATCTACAGTTTCTGTGTTCCTTACCCTGCATGCAAAAAGGGGATTTAACAGAGGAAAGGCAACAGGAGGAAAATTTTGAAGTCTAATAATTTAAACCTTTATTGCTTCTTCACTTGTCATTCATTGTGAAGAAAGGAAAGAAGGCCCAGGGATACTTGTACATTAAGCTGAGGAACTTCGTTAAATAGCTTCAAAAGATCACTTACCTTAATCTTTAGAAAAGTACTTTAACACGTGGGATTGTTCTACTGAGAAGCTAAAAAAAGTTTGCATCCATCCAGTAGAATAATTAACATTTTCTTATCCAGAAAATTCTTCTAATTTTCACTAGAAAACTTAGTTTTCTTGTTAAGCATCACAAGACTTTTGTATGTATCCTCCAAAAACCTCACATGAACCAATAGTAACCAGTGGGGAAATCTGGTGATGAGCTGGTTTTTCCTTTGGCTTGGTTGTTATATAGTTCTGGTCTGTATTGTGGAAATATTTAGTTTTGCTCCCAAAACTGAGCCAGAGCTCTGTAGAATGGGCTGAACTTCTGACTTGGCAACCAAATCTCGTTTGCAGAACAAACTTCTAACTGTGATGAGACTGAGCTCCTGCACTTTCTTGTGGTTTCAGTGTGGATAGGGTCCAAGCAATGACAAAAATGAACACTCTTGGAAAGAACTCCTGGGAGAAATGGTGTCTGTGAGGACCATGTCAGGAAACTGGAAGTCCTCAGATGGGAATAAAAAGGCTGAGAATGGATCAGATACTCTCAACTGAAATCACCCGTGAGTTCAAGGTGGCTTCACAGCTCCCTTAAGTGTCCTCCCACAGCACTCCATCTTCTCCTGCACTCTGACACCATCCAAGGCTTAGAGGTGTTGGTGAGAAGTCATCTTTATAAGTCTGATCCCAGGAGCTGTCACATGCAGCGAGTGCAGGACACTCTTCTGCTTCAGGGCTTTTTTGCCTCTCCAGCGTATGCCAGTGGTGCTGCAGGGCTGAGAAGCACTGAAAACCTCGTACGAGTGAAAGAGAACCCCTGTGAGACAGGACAGAAATCGTGCAAGGCTATCCAACATGGTTTGTATCTTTGGGGTGATATCTGAGAAAAAGAGGGTGGCACTACTGTCTATACTGCACCGTACATAGCTTTCCAAATCTCCAGCGCAAAGGAGACTGCAGGAGTTTGGTTGCTGCCACCTTTCATGGACAGTAGCACTGGAAACAGACCCACAGCAAGTGCTCATTGGAGAGGGCCTTGTTAACTGCTCACCAGGGAGCCGCCTGTTTCTGACCCCAATGCGTTGGAAAAATCACTCCTCTGTGACCAAAGAATGAGACACTGGGTGAGCAAAGGCATCCAGCTGTGAAAAATGAACCCTGAAAACAATGAAGTTGTCAGTTCTCCTACTGGGATGCAAATAAATACCCAGGCTGTCAGGCTAGTGATTCTGCTGGACCATTAGTTCAGCACAAAGACGTTCTGCGGGGCAATGGCTGACAGCTGATCCATCACCCGAGTGATCCTGGCCTTCTGTATAAACTTCTTTGAAATATGCTATGATACAGATTTTTCAGCTAAAGGGTCAGGCATGGTTGATACAGGGCTTAAGCACCTTCTGATTCTGAATACATGTTCCAGTAGTCTTCATGCTTATTGTCAAAAATCAGAGTAGCCAGGTACATTTCTGGTCTACTAACCCAGGTTTTTGTGGAGATATCACATTAAAAATCAAATATCCTCTCTCTATTCATGATCTAGAGCAGATCCTCTATGGATGTAAATTACTACAGCTCCAATGAGTCTATTCAAGTGGACACCAACAGGGTCTGTGGTCTTTCAGAGCAACAGATTTTCAGACATATCTGTATATTGGAATCACTCAAGTCAAACAGTACTTCACTGAAAGAGTTTTTTTCACTAAAAGAGTGGTCAGGTATTTGAACAGACTGCCCAGGCAAGTGGTGGAGTTGCTGTCCCTAGAGGTATTCAGAAACTCTGTAGATCTGTCACTTAAAAACATAGTTTAGTGGGCAGGATGGGGTTGGATTGACACTTGGACTTGATGATCTTGGAAGTCTCTTCCAACTTCAGTGATTCTGTGATTCTATGGTGAACCAGTTCCAAACTGGTCTCCCTGGTGCTGGGTTGTGTCTGGTTTGCTCTGTGCAGTGCTTCCTTTGATGCTTCTTGATGGTTTTTTATGGTTTTTCTCGTTGCAGCCTGTCAAGGGAACAGCTATGGGCCAGGCTGCAACCACACTTGTCACTGCCACAATGGAGCGCCCTGTCATCATGTCACTGGGACATGCCTTTGTAGCCCGGGGTGGAAAGGCACCACTTGCCAAGAAGGTGCAGTTGAAAATTCCAACACCTGCCAGAGGGATTATAGGAGGGAAAAAGAAAACTTGTGTGATGAGGGGCTTTGTTGGTATTTTAATTACCAGCTCATTGCCCTGTGTTGTTGTTGGGTTTGTGGCTGCACAATGATGCAGATTAGTCCATCAAATAAATCTGCGATGCCATGCTGCTGAGGATGGTTGTGCATGGGACTGGAACAGTCACAAAGTAGGAGAGCTGCTTTTGGAGGCAGATTAAGGGAGGAAGGCTCACAAAACCCCTATTATGACACTGAAATGAAAGTCTCTTTTCTACAGCCTGTTTTACTGATCCACATCATTACTATAGACTGTTCCAGACACAGGATAAATACAGAACATAAGAAAAGCATTGGGAATTCCAGCCTTGGCAGTTAGACCAAGACATGTGACTCAAACTCAAACCCAACTCCAAGAAGGCTGGCAGAGAAAGGCTCCCCCAAGGCTCATGTTACACATCCTAATCCCCTGCATCCATGCCACTAGAAAAACATTGTCCATCCCTGCTGAAGAAAGTTCCTTTTTCTGTTCGTCCCCCACAAGGAACCTGACTCTAGTGCCATGAAGCTGGGAATACTACTGCAGATGCTTCTGGGTGAGCTGGGCGTTTGAGTCGGCACTTCCATAGAAATAGCAGCTTCCCTTCAGTGTCCTGAGAAAACAGGCAGGGAAAGGGGAATATGGGTGACACCTCAACTACTGTGTTCATTTTTGGGCTCTTCAATACAAGAAAGACATTGAGGTGCTGGAGTGGGTCCAAAGAAGGGCAACAAGGTTGGGGAAGGGTCTGGAGAAGCCTTAAGAGGAGTAGCTGAGGAAGCTGGGGCTGGTTAGTCTGAAGAAAAGGAAGCGTGAAGAGACTTTATTGCTGTCTACAATTCCCTGAAAGACGGTTGTAGCGAGGTGGTGATTGGTCTGTTCTCACAAGTTAGACAGGACAAGAGGAAATGGCCTCAAGTTGCGCCAGGGGAAGTTTAGATTGAACAAGAAGACAAACTTCTTCATGGTAAAGGTTGTCAGGCCTTGGAACAGGCTGCCCAGGGAGAGGCACCATCCCTGGATGTGTTTAAAAGCCATGGAGATCTGGAGCTTAGAGACAGAATTTAGCAGTGGGCTTGGAATAATTGGGTTGGTGGTTGGACTCAATGATCTTAAAGATATTTTCCAACCTAAATAATTCTGTGAATAGAATCACTATGAAGTGTGTATCCTTTTAAAACCTGATAGGAAGAGCTCAAGGAATAAAAAACTGGAAAGGCACCAAACTGTTCTTTATGACATTTATAACATGACCTAAAGTTTTCTGGTTTGCATGAAAACCTCAAATAGAAAACCAGAGCAAAAGTTAGAAAAGCTGTTGTCAAATATTTTGAAGACATTGTCAAACATATTCTTTTTCTGTTGCGATAAGCTGGAAGATTACTTTCCTTTCTGAAGTGAGAAGGTAGAATAAGCTCATGAGGCTAGGTGAACCATCACCTGAAGCTTTTGTAGACTGAGACCTTGCTCCTGTTAACATCTTAAAAAGGTACTGCTCTGGCACATGGCAGAGGAGGGTATTTTTTTGTGCCACAACATTAGGTGCTATCCGCAGGAACTGATTGTCAAGGGAATTCTTAAACCTGAGTAATTAAAATCAGGTAAACTGTGAAATATCATCTGTGGGCAGCAGGGTCGATTAGAAGAGGAGTTTGAGTCTTTAGGGGGGTTGGAACTAAATGAACTTTAAAGTCTCTTCCAACCCAAACTATTCTATGATTGTAAGAGGACTGTACGAAGAAGTTCTGAAAACAGATAAGTTGATAACTCCACTCCTTGATCTTGAGAAAGCTGGTAAGAACTAAAAGATGTTCATCACAGATGCAAACAGAAACCTTGAGGCCATTTGATGGGTAATTCACTTCATCACATTTTTGTTCCCAGACTGGTTTTACATTTTATGTAATTTCTTATCACTTGTGGCACCAATTTTACTTGGTTGTTCCTTCCACAGCTTCTCTATGTCACTCGAGTGAGAAGGGATGTTAGCTGGGAAAGGTTGTGTTTGACCCGTGTCCTTCTCCTGCACTTCTTAATGGAAAGTTTATGTTCTACCTCCTCTTCACAGCCTGTCCTCCTGGGTGGTATGGGGCAAACTGCTTACAGCACTGTGTCTGCCGTGGCCAGGCAACATGTGACCGTGTGACGGGCAAGTGCCAATGTCCCCAGGGTTGGACAGGGGCAGCATGTGAACTGGGTGAGTCTCACCACATCCTCCATCTCTGCAGCACCTCGTTTCGGTCATACTCTGGTTAGAGATGGCCTAGGAAAAGAGAGAGGATGGGCAGAGGGCTGGAGAGCAGCGGGTGTGGAGAGGCTGAACAAGACGGGGTTGTTTAGTCAGAGATGAGAAAACTGGTGGAAGATATGGTATTGTCTCTTGAATGTACCATGGTGCTAGAGGCTTGCTGAATAGAGGAGAGGAATGAGCTGTTCTGTATCCCTTGGAGACAGAGAAGACAAAGAAGAAACTCAACTTGAGGGAAAGAAAAAAATCCTCTAAGAGGAAAATTGTTTTCCCAGAGAATTTTGTCAAGGGAGGCTTCAAACTAAAACCTCACTCGAAGCTTTGTAACCCAGCTTAGGTGGCCCACAATATTCCAGAGGCATAAATGTGTTCTACCTGGAGCTTTTCCAGCCTGGTTCCTCATGAGTCCCTCCCATCTCATTTCAGAGTGTGGGGATGGGAGGTTTGGAGAGGGCTGTGAGCAAAACTGTAGCTGCCACCATGGGGTTTGTGACCTGCACTCAGGAAAATGCCTCTGCCATGCCGGCTGGACTGGGGACCGCTGTGATGCTGGTAAGGGATGCTCCTTCTGGAGATGCTTCAACACTGTCATTTGCAATCAGCCAGTTCTGTCTCCACAATACAAAGTCCATATCTATTTTGTGTCTTAATTTCTGTAGGGCAAAAAGAAGTAATGCTAGTGTGAACTCTCACTGTGTGTCTCCAGAGCCTTGCGGGCAGGCCTTTGCCCAGCCACAAATACCTGCCCTTGTCCTAGCATCTCCTCCTCCTTCTGTTCCCTACCTACGAGGAAAATGAAGGTATTTGTCTGCCTTATGGGTACATGAAGGATATATTAAAAGGGCTGAACTGTAAGGAGAGTTTGCTAGATCTGCCACATGCTGCTTCGTCTCTGTAAGTCATTGAGAGGAGCTCAGCAAATTGGCCTGTAATGGTTCAGATTGTACCAGTCTTGCACATGGGCCAGATTGTCCAGCTCTGACATAGCTGTCTGGCATGTTTAAATCCCTGTTAAACTCTGAAATAGAAATCCCATAACCAGCAGATATCAGGTGATGTGAAGCACACTTCCAGCTCACCTGCAGGGCTGTGATTTTCACAAGCCTCAAGCAATTTTCTGATGTCTCCTGAGGTGCTGAGGACTCACAAATCATCAGCCACCAGTGTGTCCTGTAAAGCCTTGGCAACACCCACCTTCCTTTTCTTCAAGCCATGCTTTCTCTCTGATCTCTTTTAGTAATTTTGATATGTGATATTTTCCATTATATTTTCTGGGCATGCAGTTTTCTAAATATCCATCATTGTGTGAAAGAAGAGCAATGCTGGCTGCCCATTTGCCCATGCTGGATGCTTTCCATGCCTAGGGAAGAAGTGGACTGTTGTGCTCTCTTCTTCTCCTTGCAGTCTGTCCCTTGGGATTTTTTGGTGAGCAGTGCAAGGAGCAGTGTGATTGTGTGCACAGTGTGTCCTGCCACCATCAAACTGGAGTGTGTCGCTGTGACAAGGGATGGCAAGGGAAGCGCTGTGACAAACGTGAGTACCCTCTGGGTGTTTATGTAGAAAGGCTGAGGTTGATGCACATGTTCCTCCAGGATCCAGAGCCAATGCCATGATCCTTTCACTCTGGTGTTGCTCCATGGAGTCAGTCTGGAGTTGCTCACTGGGATGGAGGTAGTGGATCAATGGGTGGGTGGTTCTGCCTGGCCACTGCCCCATGCTTTAATGAGAATTGGTTGCCTTGTTGCAGCTTGCTTGCCTGGCCACTATGGTGCAGGCTGTGCCCAGCAGCGCCAGTGTCACACCAATACCTCCTGCCATCACCTGACAGGCAAGTGCAGCTGTTCTCCAGGGTTCACTGGATACAGCTGTGAGAAAAGTAAGTTTGTTGTAGGACTGCAAAGACTCCTGTTGTAAATTAATTAAGAAATTAATTTCTTAAATTAAAACCTGATTATATCATGCCTAGAGAAGGAGAAGACAACAGTGAAGTGAAGATGATCAAGGGCTTCTTGTCGCTCACCAAAATGGCTTGGCTGATTCTGACCACTGTGCCAGGAACAGATAGGGTTTACCCATCTCTAGGTTTGCAGTTCTTGTGCTGGCAGGGAGTTAAACTGGGTCAAAGAGACTGAAGAGATGCCCACATAGGTGATCCTGCTGTTGCAGGCGGATTGGACTAGATGATCTTTCGAGGTCCCTTCCGATCCGTAATGATTCTATGATTCTATGATTCTATATCCTGGCTCCTGCCTGTGACCATTGCTGTGCCTTGTCTCCATGAGAAACCATATTTTCCTGCTGTCAGCTCTTGTTGAAGGGTCATTATCTGGTTTTTCTCAGTGTTGAGTTTTGCTTTCTGAAGCTGTCTCTGAAGGCAAGATTATTCTGTGACCCCAGCTGCTTAATTTTGCCTTTGTTCTTCCTTATAACATTTTTCCTGAGCACCATTTCAGCAAGAAAGAAAACCAACAACAAAGAAGAATTGAAAGAATTGACACTGGTGTACCATATTCTCCACTATAAGGGACTCTAAATGCTGACCCCCAACCAGGGCAACTTAGTGGAAATGAGATGTCAGAATCAGACACGTGGAAAACCTGTAGGCAATGTGGCTGTCAATGGGCAAAATAAACCTGTGAAGATGTTGGTGCTACAGCAGCTTTGCAAGTTTAAACACTCTCCAAAAGGTAGAATGTCTATATCCACATACCTGGTCCCTTGTGGATTATACTGTTATTTTAGTCAATTTTACCTGACATTTCCCTATGATTTTTTTCTAGTGACAAGAAAATTGTATCTGGCCCTTGACAGTCGGGCACAAATTGACTGAACGAAACAAAATCAAGCCGTGAAGTAACCCCCAAGTAAATGTAATAAATCCAGAGTCCCAGAGGAGACCGTTGTTCTGTAGGCAGGGATTTTATTTAATAAATTTGAGCTCGCTCTTTGTTTGAGCATTGTATTTACCAAGACAAATCTAATTTATTGTTTTACATTTCCTCTTCCCCAAGCTTGTCCACCAGGCACGTATGGTGAGGACTGTAATGGCGTGTGTCAGTGCTCTGCTGAGAGTGAGGAATGTCACCCGGTGACTGGTGACTGCATGTGCCGCCCGGGGTTCTACGGGACCCGCTGCAACCTCCGTGAGTATCTGTGCAGGCTGCAAGGACTCTCCAGAGTTCTCTTCCAACCATTACCTTACTGTGATAGTGAGAGAAGCACGTGCTGGTGCTGTGAGTTCATCTGTGTCAGAACCTTCAGTGTGATAAAGAAAGTACAGGTCAGATTGATTTGCAATAATCAAAATAGCTGGTTTATTGTAAGGGATCAATTGTATTTAGATTATTGTCTTAAAAAGATTTTAAAGCCTGACTCATTTCCTAGCTAAATTATTGCCAATTTCAAGCCATCTCACAGTATCACAGTAGACCAGGTTGGAAGGGACCCCCAGGATCATCCAGTCCAACACATTAAATTAAAGAACACAAAGAATTTAAACTGTATCATTTAAATGAGATGGCCCTGCACCCTGTCAAGCTGAGCTTTAAAACTGTCCATAGTTGCAGAATCCACCACTTCCCTGGAAAGATTATTCCAGTGTCTGTCTACTCTCACAGTGAAAAGTTTTCCTCTGAAGACCAATTGGACTCTCCCCAGGAGCAACTTGTATCCATCACCCCTTGTCTTTTCTATGAGATTCCTTGTGAAAAGGAAGTCTCCATCTTCTTGGTAGCCACCCTTAATGTACTGGATACGTTACCTCAAAATCATCCTCTGTTTTTACACCTCTCATCTTCAGCTGCACTGGATGTTGTGTAGCATTTTCATTCCCAAATACCAAGGCCAATGTATTTAGCGCAGTCTCTGCATGCTCAAGTGAGGACAAATTATTAACGAACAACAAGCTGCAGTTGGCAGTAAATCACAGTGATTCATAAAGTCACTTAAGCTGTAGGGCCTTCCAAGGAGCAATCAAATTAAACAAATTGTTGCTTTGAATTGAAAAATGGGGACTAGAGTAGAGGACACAGAAATGCCAATTGGCCAAATGTTCCATCATAAACAATATTCCCAGATCTACATGCCTCATGCCAGCAGTTTAGGACATCTGTAAAGTTGTTTCTGGTGGAATGTGGCAATGATAAGAAACACACACCAAAGCATCCAATAAAGGAGACAGTTAATTACTTTTTTATTTACAACTTTAATTTTGTTTTTACTCCATGGGTTATAACAGTCTCATTTAAAAACATAAAGTAAAATAAGATCTTTCTAACTTGGTGTCTTTGGTGCCCACTGATTTTCCTTTCACAGTGGCTCAGCCTGGCTCTGTTTGTTTTGCTAGGTTCTGGATGACAATTGGGATACAAAGCCAGCCCCAGTAAGGGTTAAACATGTGCTTTATACCTCCGGTGAAAACAGGAGAGAAGCTCATTTTAGAGTAGGGCAGTTGTATTTCCATCGCGTCGTAACAAGTTATTCTTTAAAATACAAATGAAAATGGAAGGATTGATTCCTGCTCCAGCAGCGGGGTTGGACTCGATGATCTCTTGGGTCCCTTCCAACCCCTAACATCCTATGATCCTATGATCCTATGATTCCATCCCTCTTTGTACATCAGTTCTCTCTGTAAGTGAGATCGAAACCCAGCAGGCTACAGCCATCTGGATTCATTATACATTAGATTATAATAAATATTATAGTCAAGTAGCAGTGGAGAATAAACTATTTAACAGCATTGTTTTAAATCACTTAATCATGGTAGGCCTATTACTTTTATGTAGCAATCTCTCAGTAGTCATTACCTGTGTGTGTAGCACTAAATCTCTGCAGATTATAGTAAATATCCTCCAGCTTGCTTAGATCCTTGAGATTTGATTTTAGAATTTTGAAATTTTAACCATTAATTATTACACTGGAATACAAAGAAATTATTTAACAGAGTTAAATCTGTGGTTTGTGGTATTTCAAGATGATTTTGCCACAGACTTTAAGCCCATAGTGTTTGAGGCATGGGGCTTCATGGGGTTGTGTTCTCTTAGATTCCAAAAATGCTCAGTATCTTGCACAGCACATTCTCACTTCATAAATGCAGTTTTATTAAATGTTTAAAGAAGAGATAATGAGATGCTGGATTTGTCTTACCTCTATGTGTTTGGGGTTTTCTTTGTCTAGTCTCCCCTATGCCACTCTGACCATCACATAAGCAGGCACAAAAATGGAAAGAAAACAGATTGTCAGTTATTTTTAGGTTTAGATCACTGGAGGCAGAAGTTGTGGGCCTGATTCTGAAGTGACTGTCTGCTAACCAGTGACAGCTAGCGTGAGTTTGGTGGGAATACTCTGTGTTCCCACTGTCCTCACTACAGGGAGAACTGGGGCTGCTCCAGGATGAAGAAGCTTTCAATAGAATTAAAAACAGCATCAGGAGCTGCTCCCAAAGACGTGAAATGGGCTTCAGTCCAGCCAACATGTGGTTGGATGCTGCTGGAAATGGTTTCTGGCAAATAGTTCTATATTTATAGTACTGTGAAAAAAGGTTCAAGAAAGTGTCTATAAAAGGTGTTGTTGGCTGGGAAGTCAAATTTCCAGGAGCCAAGAGCAATGAGGCTTTCATGTTCTCAAATTCTGGAGTGAAGAGCTGAAACGGTCTCTTGGCAGGATCCAGAGGAAGCAGACAAACTAGCAATAAGGTTCCCATCAATTGTCCATAACCCAGCGGATGGGCAGATGTGCTTGAGTGAAGTTATGAATAAAAAACAGTAAGTGGTGCTGTAATGGATGAAAAAAGCCCACACTACATCTCTGTGACATTTATTGAGCCACGTGAACCCTGAGCCAGAAACTTCACTACTTTCACCTTCAAGCTGTAGGTAATGGGAGGTTTTGGGAGTAATTTTTTGACAATGCAAGTAATACCTTGGGTAAGAAAAGCCTTACTATGTGCAGTGGCATGAGTAGATTTAGGAGCTCTTGGTCATGGCAAACCCACCTAAACGAGAAGAGAAAAATATGGCAATGACTTGGAAATCTGGCTGCTGCTCTTGCTGTTCTCGGAAGAACGTAAGTCAGATGCACAGGAAACTGTCAAATTAGAAAATGTCTATAAGATAGCTGGTGGTTAGAGGTTAACCCTCTTTATAAAGGCTGACACTGTGTGAATTGCCCCAGCTGTCTGCAGAGAAGTTCTTTTGCAGAGTAGTAACAGATGAGATGGCCTTGCTGATAACCACATGAAGGTCATCAGTGATGTGTTTGCCCTCCTCATGCTGCTCCCTGTTGAACTGAAATAAATAAAACCGTGAAAGGGTAAATAAATGGGTAACAGGGGAATTACTGCATCCCTTTCAGTAATGGAGCAGCTCTTGCTAGTCTTGAGCTGAGAAACAGCTCTGAAAGTTTGACAGGGAGACTCAACATGTTTGGGAGTGTGGGAAACAATTTTAAAAGCCAGTTGATGACCAAAAGGAAAGGGAGGAAGGAAAGGGAAGAAGAATCCAGTTAAATCGTTGAATCTGGGTGTATCCTTAACTTCACATCGTGGTGAGAATAAACTAGATGTTGCAAGATTTAGTCCTTGATGCCAGGGTTTGCACATGAGTCAGTTTTTCAGTACTGACAGATGAAAGCACTGATGATGAAGTATTTATTGAGAAGCCATGATTGAGGAGGACTGGGGAGAGTATGTACATGTCATAGAAGTGTGTATCTGTTCAGTCCTGATGATCTGCTGCTCTGATTCAAGCAGAAAATTTTCTTTTAAAAGGCATCCCTTTAAAGCTTCACCATAATCGCTCCTTCTCTATTAAATAGTGCAGACAATCCAGAGATTTCTCCAGCCACTCAGACCCTGCTTTCATGCCTTCAGAAAAGAGAGAAAATATGTATTTATGGACAGATTGCGAGAGAGCTGTTGCTTGGAGACGTGCAAATGTATATTCAGCCAGATTTCCAAAGTAGCCCTGAGCTTGCCTTTTGCTGCGGGAAGAGAAGGAAAGAGCAAAGAAATGACAAGTAGAGGTAGTAGCACTAGTGGAGCTGTTAAATGATCACAGAATTACATAATAGTTTAGGATCTTTAAGATCCACCCTAACTGTACCAAGGCCACTGCTAAATGTGCCTGAGTTCCATGATCATGTTGCTTTAAAAGCACCATCTTCTTTCTCTTCCAGTGCACTGGAAATCTAGGAGAATCACCACAGTTCAGTGATGGCACACTCTAGGCAACCCTGCTGCTCTGCCCAGCTCTTTTCCACAGTTCCAGCCTCTGGCACTTTAGAGGGTGTCTTGAGGATACGAGATAAGCGTGGCAGATGCATTCATGTATTCCTGATTTTGTATCCAGTGTCCCTTCAATGTTAGTTGTCCAAAAAAGAAGCCAGAAATACTTGCCACCAGCTACCAGGAATACCTCTTCATGGACAGCATGTTGTTATCTAACACTGGCTCAGCCATCCATCCAGATCTGATGTTTCTTCTGGTTATTACAAATTACAGTTGCTTTGTATTTTCTCCTCAGAGAATTCTATGGCTTTACAGAATCACAGTATCATTAAGGTTGGAAAGGACCTCTAAGCTCATTAAGTCCATCCAGCCTTCAACAAGTCCAACACCTCCATGACCACTAAACCATGTCCCAAAGTGCCACATCTACTCACCTTTGAACACCTCTAGGGATGATGACTCCACCACTTCCCTGGGCAGCCTGTTCCAATGTTTGTCTACTCTTTCACTGAAGAACTGGGCTACCATCATGTATGAGGAATGGGAAGAGCAAGCAGAGCCAGGAACAGTTGAACAAGTCTTGGCAGCAGCTGTTGCTCTGGCTCTCCAGAGGTTTGACATCACAAGTCAGCTCTGCCTTGCTGCCCAAGGAGTGCATTGCCCAAGGCAACCATCTGCTTGTCCATGTCTACTTCTGACCCTCTAGAAGTGAATAGAGTTAGAAAATGAAAATTGAATTTTGGTTGAATGTAAAAAAGCACTTACAGGATGAAACGCAGTGGGTCCAGCAGCAGTGCAGCCTAACTGCTCTTTCGGTTTTTTAAACCAGGGTGTCCAAAAGGTACTTATGGTTCAAACTGCCAAAACCCCTGTAAGTGCATGAACAGAGGCCACTGCGACCCTGTGTCAGGAGCTTGTGATTGTGCGCCTGGTTTCATTGGAGCTGACTGCAGTAAAAGTAAGTCAACGTTCATGTTCTTCTTCTTCTTTCAAGAACAGGAGGGAGAATAATCTGTGTAAGACCTTGTCAGCAGAGAAACAGGCAGATATCAGCTACCTCCTCCTTGAATTGTAAATCAGAATTTCAGCTTTGTAAAACATCACTTGCAAAATATTTTCCCTCTCCTTCTGTGTTTAGAAATGAGAACACATCCCAAAACTACAACCTTCTTGGCCAAATGGCTTTGTAAAGCCAGCTCAGCATAAATTGCTCAAGTTCCTTCTTCCTGTCCAAAAATTTCAGGTTGAGAAATTATCCCAATATTTTGCTTCACACTGTGGTGCCATTAGTTTCAATAAATGGGGAAACTGGTAAAGACACCGTGGCAACCCTACTGTGACAAATCTATTTCAGAGCTAAGTCACGTGGATGAATTTCTGCGCTATTTCCAAAAGCTGTGATGGCTGTGAAGTTCTCTTCAGTTTATTCATAGAAAGGTGATGTTTTGATATTTAGTAGCCTTACCTTTGCTCGTCAGCACAGAACAGCATCAAATATCGAGGAAGGAAAGACATCTTTATCAGGAAGGGTATAGTACATTTGATACTTCAGCTCTACACTCTTCTTTTAGGCAGGAAACCTACTAAATGTCCCATGTGAAGCCACAGGTTATATTTATAACCTCAAGTACAGTTTCGGAGGAAGAAACAGTAACGACTTTGGGCAGGATTTGGTCTCATAGCTGTTGCTTTGAGGCACCTTAGCTGGAATGAAGATGAAGCTGATTCTACCTACAGGATCCTGCCTGTGCTAAAAGTGAAAACTGGCATTGAATACCCAGGGTGTTTGACAAAAGGCTTTTTCCTTCAGCTTGCCCTGCGAACCGATATGGGAAGGACTGCACTTTGTTCTGTGCATGTGGTAAAGGTCAGTGTGACCCACAGACTGGCAAGTGTACCTGTCCTCCTGGCCAAATGGGACCCAGCTGTCAGCAAGGTAACGAAGCAGGACCCAAGGTCATCTTGTCAGTTGGGCTCACACTTAAACCAGCCAGCAAATAAAACCCAGTGCCAAACATTGTTTATGACTATGTTTCCCAGTGCCTTTGCTTGATAACGTTGGAGTTTGCTGTACTCAACGTCCTCTTTGCTCCATCACCCTGCCTGTATCCTGCCCAATTCTCCCTACTTTGCTCCACCATGCTTTGTACCATCATACTGGTGACACTTTCAGAGCCTGCAGTCCAGAATGGACAAAAAATGGGGAAAGGGGTCATTTGTACCCACAGCATGCCTGTTGTGAGGGCATCTGGATGGCTGGGATTAAAGTTAGAAGCAAATTGCTTGAATGGAAAGAGTGAAGGGAGAGCATTTGCTGAAGAGAAGGAGTTTAGAGATGGGACAAAGGGAGGAGAGGAAGAGGAGCAATTGTGGATTGAAGCCAAGTGAGGAGATAATGAGGAGAAACTGCTGATAAGCAGAGCAGTGTCCTACAGCCCTGGGGAGACACCAGGCACTTGGGGTGCTCTGCAGGTCAAGCATGTGTTTATATTTATTTTCTGTCACCTTTCATACTTGCTTGGGATGCCAGTTTCTTGGGTTTTTTCAAACTTTGTTAATTCTCTGTAGTGTGTCCCCAGGGACAATATGGGCCCAACTGTGACCTGATGTGTACCTGTCAGAATGGTGGTATTTGTGACCACGTGGATGGCAACTGCACTTGTGGGCTCGGCTGGACAGGAAGATCATGTGAGAAAGGTAATGTTCTGCTTTGATGATAGTGGATATGTTCATTGAGGGGTTTGCAGTGTCTACAGACCCACAGAAGGGGACAGTTTTTGCTTAAGTAAACTTCCTCCCAGCTGCATTTGTCTCTACGGCTTCTCTCACACAGAACTGCCCCTGGTTAGACCTTTAGATCTTCTCTAGGTTTCCCCATGAGTTTCACTCTGTAACTCTCATAAATTTCTTTGCACAGACTCTTGTTTCTTCTCATGTCCAACTTTTTTATGGGAACATTGTTTTGTGTCCTCTTTCACGTGCTCCTCCGAGGTCAGCAGAAGCCCACATCTCCCTCTTCTCTTGTTATGTTCTCTCATGTTTTTCTCTTCCCTTTGAAACGATTGCAGCTGAACTTCCTATGTATTGATTTCTCTGCTAGCACAGTTCTGACCACATCCATCCAAAGCAATTGAGGTTGTCCTGCTATTTCTCTCTCACTTCCCCATGGCAGCTCTCCCATATACAAGACAAAACCAGTTAAATAGAACAAATTTTCACTCCAGAAACCTTCTTGCCATCCCAGAGTTTTTTTCCATCTTTCTGTCCATCTCCCAGAAATTGTTCTGTCACAATTAATCTCCCCAGAGAAGAGATATCCATGTAGTTATGGACTTAAATGTTCAGGAAACCATGAGTTTACTGGTGTGACATGTTCACATGCAAGACAGCATCATAATTACATTATGACTACCACGATGTATCTCCTCAACACACTCCAGGGCTTCCATTTGCAGCACTTCTCTTCCTGACATCTACAGAATATCTACCTCAAGCTCCATATGGGACTTGATGAACTGATTGTAAAGAGAGAGTAGCCCTATATCAGAGTCATATGTAAATGACCATTTTTTTGCAGAATTCTTTGATGCATTTGTTTCACTTTGCACCTTGAGAAGGCTTAGTCTCGTTTCATGATCTGTGAGCCAGCATTGTGCTCTTGTGTCCAAGATAGCAAATAGTCTCCTGGAGTGTATTAAAATCAGTGTGACCAGCAAGTTGAGGGAGGTTCTTCCGTCTACTCTGTCATAACAAAGCCACATCTGGAGTCTTGTGTCTCCAGTTCAAGAGAGATAGGGAACTACTGGACAGGGTACAGTGGAGGCTATGAAGATTATGAGGGGGCTGGAGCATCTGCCTTGCAAGGAAAGGTGGAGACCTGGGTTTGTTTAGCCTGGAGAAGACTCAGAGGGATCCTATCTGTGCTTCCAAGTATCTACAGGTCAGGTGTTAAGAGGATGAGGACACGCTCTTCTCAGTGGTGCCCAGCAGCAGGATGTGGGGCAATGGGCACAAAGAGTAGCATGGAAGGTTCCACCTGAAATGTCTTTGAGGGTGTCAGACCACTGTAATAGTGCTCACAGAGCCCAGCTGGACACAATCCTGTGCAACCTGCTTTAGCAGCGGGTGGGAGTAGATGATCCCAGAGGTCCCTTCCAACACAAGCCATTGCCATTCTTTGATTCTGCAAAGCCTCTGTAGGGTCATGCAGGTGTCACCATGTGGAGTAATGGATCATGGGTGTGTCTGATAGGTGTGCTGAGATAAAATGTCATAGGTGGTGGAGGCCTCATCCCAGGAGACATTCAGGGTCAGGCTTGATGGAGCTCTGGGCATCCTGCTCTAGTGAGTAATGTCCCAGTTTGTTATAGAGGGGTTGGATTAGATGACCTGTGGAGGTCCCCCCCAACCCTACGATTCTAGTCTGTGATAAGGGACTGTGATTTATATCACTACAATGAGCTTTGCTGTTTATCTTCTGACAGAGAGAGCCAAGTTATTGGAAAATTGAGTCTGGATTTCCACAGCCATGTGGGGTTGAGTGTATTTTGACTGGAAATCAAAGACAGCTAATCAGGCATCCTTTTTTCTAGTGATTAGACATGATGTACTTGAAAGATCTTGCCCAACATCAGCAGAGTTATGAATCTGATTATTTGGATGGCCACACTCATTTAAGTTGATCAGATTCAAATGGTCACAGCAGTGAGAAGTGAATGTATGCAGGAACGATGCCTCAGTTGATTGTATTCTCAAAGTCGCTTCTGCCTGACTCGGCTGTTGGTATCTTGAGCTGTGTTTCATTCTGTAAAAGCAGATATCTCACTGTTCTTTGCAAGTCCTTGGCTCTGTATGAAGACATGATCCTTGTGGTTTTATTAGGAATTGGAATAGTGTGAACTCCAACAATCACACCAAGGAGAAAAAGCTTTATGTTTTCTTTCACACTTTCTCAGTGCCTAAAAGAAAATATCACTGCAGAGACCGAAAGGAATTAGCAGATACTATTTATTACATTTACTACTAGGTTTGCGACACATGGTGCGAGTTCAGCGTCGGCTATGTGGAGATAAAAGTTTTGAAAGGAAGACTATGAAAAGTACAAGGAAATTGCTGCTCAAGCGTCCATATCATCAAAAAGATTTCTCTTCAAAGTATGTAAATTACAGAGTCTGGGTTGGAATATCATCCTCAAAGGTCATCAAATTTCAACCCCCTTGCCATGGGCAGACACCTCTCACCAGTCCAGACTTCTAAAAACCCCATCCAACCTGGACTTGAACGCTTCCAGGGTGGAGCAGCCACAAATACCCTGGGCAACCTGTTCCAGTGCCTCAGCACCCTCACAGGGAGGAATTTCTTGCTAAGATCCAAATCTAGCATCTTTCAGTTTAAAAGTATTACCCCTCATCTTATTACTACATCCCCTTGTGAACAGTCCCTCACCAGCTTTCCTGTAGCCCCCTTTAAGTACTAAAAGGTCACATAAGTATCTCCTCAGAGCCTTCTCTTCTCTAGCCTGAACAACCTCAACTCTCAGCCTCTCCTCATAGGGGAGATTCTCCAACCCTCTGGTCATCCTTGTAGCCCTAAATACATCATAGTTGTGCAGAAATGCAGTGTCTTCATTCGAGGCGTTCTCCTTGGCCCTGCAACTTCTTGTATGAGCTTTGTACCTCAGCTATTCTATCTATCACAGAAGATCTTTCCTGGGTGAGGCTGGTAATATTTTAATGTTTTGTTTGTCCATTTTTCTGTACATGTCCTGCCAGCAGAATGTCTCCCAGGGAAGTACGGGTCTGGCTGTGGCCTGGACTGCTCATGCCAGCACAACGGCACCTGCGACAGGTTCACGGGCTGCTGCCAGTGCCCCGAGGGTTACTATGGCCACTCCTGCGAGCACAGTAAGTGGAGGTACTCTGGACAGCCTTACTCAGCAGTGACAGAGCATGTGGCTCCAGAGTTGTCGCATCAACATCTCACCAGTTCGATTCCATATCTTAATAAATCTGGGCTGGGGTGAGACAAGTTTATTATTAGAAGTAACAATAAATGTAATTTCTCTTGGCTCCCAGGGGATGTAGCTGAGAATACAGAGGATTTTTGAGGGGCTTATGTTTTTCTTCATAAACTTTCCTCATTTGATACTTTCATCTTTCAGGGTGTCCCCTTGGGTTTTACGGGTTGAGCTGCCTCCATGCCTGTGCCTGTAAAAATGGAGCAAGCTGTGACACAGTGACAGGACAGTGTGTCTGTCCTTTGGGTTATCAAGGTGTCCACTGTGAAAAAGGTACTTGCACTCCTCTGATGTAGAAGATCAAAACAAACAAACAAATCCAAAATAAACTCAAAAATCCCTGTATGACTACTGAAATACTTGTTTGTTGAGAACAACTTCAACATTTTGAGCTTTAGTAATACCCCAGAACACTAGATTTGGGGTTGTTTACCTATTATGTAGCTGGGTATTTTCATTTCCTTAGAAATTAACTAATCTGGTTCCAATTAATACGGTGAAAGTCCTGGTCTCCGTGATGTCTTGCAGCAATGAGTTCCACATGCCGTTTATTAAAAATAAGTTCCTTTTACTGATTTTAAATTTGCTTCTAAATCTCCAAATAAGATTATTAAATAGGTGCCTGTCAGACTTGTTGAGTGTTATGGGATGGTCTTCTAGACAGCTCTAATTAAAAATGAAAATAAGTGGCAGCTACATTTCTGGGATAGATTTACAGATATCTTTGATAGGTTGGATTAGATGAATCCAACATGAACAGAGTTCAGAGAAATACTGTGCCTATGCCACTATGTTGGATTCTTCATTAAACTTGGCATTTACACTCGCTCCAGTGGAGAGTTTATGAGCTTCCCTCTGAGATGTCCTGGAGAAAAACTCCTCTAGCTTAACATACATGTTGCCATTCAAACATGCATCTAAAAAAACCACTTTTGCTGTTAGGCTGTGACAAGGGCTGGTTTGGAGAGATGTGCCAGCACCAGTGCGACTGTGGAGATGCTCCATGTGATCCAGAGACTGGAAAGTGCTTTTGCCCACCTGGGAAAACTGGAGAGAAATGTGGCATTGGTAAGGGTAGTTTTTTCTACGGGCTGGACTCTGTACAATTAAATTGATATGACCTGTTGGTCTGCACGTAACTGTGAAGGGACATTTGCTGACATTCAAGAACGCATTGTTGTAGCAAATTACAAGTACAGATTATCAACAGCTTTATCATAACAGGCTTCTTGATTTAATCAATATTGAGATTGATACACTGGTAGAAAAACTGCTTATGGGTCAGCTGGGCTGTGTGGTTGCAAAATGGTTTGTCCACAAGGGCATAAAGATAGGTGAGAAAATTCTCCTGTAGGGCAACCCAGTCCCAGTGCTGAATCCTGATGAGATGGCAGCAATGTCCAGCAAGATTCTTGAGCCAGACTCCCATCACCATTAAGGAAGAGTCAGTTCAGGGTAATTGCCGCAATAAGAGGACTTGCAGTGGTTTAAATAACTTTAAGAGAGGTTTGTTAACTGTAATGCTGTTGCAAACAAGATAAAAGGAGTGAATGTCCATGTTGGAGGTTCTTACCAGGAACCATAATCCTCCAGAGCCCCCTCATCACAGTGGGGGAATGTTATTGCTCCTTTTGTTCTAGGATAGGGCAGGAAAACACTTTAAGCAGCGTGTTATTAATGCAAAGTAATTGCTGGAAGCTTAAGTGCTAGTGCAACCTGCAAAAGTAAAATGGAAATTTTTTGCTTTCCTCTCCACACTCTTCTTCGGTCAGAAACTGAAGCCTCCCAGCCTGCTGGCACTGATGCGACAGGGGGCCACAGCCACCCCCGCAGCCAACGTGGAGTTGGGCATCCAGGGACCCTTCTGGTGATGTTGTAGGCAGAAGTGAAACACAAGGGGGAAGCTCAGCATCAGAAATGGGAGACTAGGTTTTACTCGTTGCAAGCAAGGGGTCATTTTTATTTTCTTAAATCAACCCGGGTAGCCCCCATCCCTGAAAAGCTGTTACGGGGTAGGTTTTATTTGCATTTTTATTTTCAATTAGGCTCAGTTCATCTGTGATATAACTGTGAGCAGCTGTGACTTGCAGCAGCCATAAAGATAAAAGGCCTGATTTTAATTTGAACTCTGGTAAAGCAACCATTAAACAGGCAAAATGTTAATTAAAAAAAAAGAGAGAGAGAAAGAATATAACAGACTTTTATGGGCGCTCTTTTTCTGCAGTAAATTAACATTGCAGACTTTCAAACAGATGTCTTAAATACACATTGTTATTAACATGAAAATGTGGTATTACATAAATTAAAATCAGATCCAGAGGTGTTTGAGGAGACCTTTTCCTCATAACATTTCCTAATTGAAAAGGCCACGCTCTGAGCACACAGGCTGGGTTCTCCCAAGTGTCGGTGCTGCAGCTGATGCAGGACTCAGCAGCACTTTTATTTATCTAATGGTGCTGGTGTGAGAAAGCACAAGCCTTGATTATTTACAGGGTTTTGTGGCAGAGAGAGCCATTGTGCACTGGGTATTTAGCTCCCTGCCCTGTGACCTGCTGCTCGCTGCTCCTTCATTTCAATGCTCTGACTGCAGAAAAAAATTGCCGCGAGGATTTATCACCACAGGTATGAAACATTGTGAGTTTAATTTACCAGGAGGCATCAGAATTTTTCAGTTGGAGTAAGACACAAGAGCATACTTAAAAGAGATCAGTGTTCAATGTCCCGTTCATTGAGCGAAGGCTCTTAGCAGACAGCCATGTGGTAGAGAGGGGAAGGAAGCAGTATGGATCCAGGATGCTGACGGTAACTTTCCTGAACAGATCCCAACACCTTTTCTGGTGGGCTGTCAACTGCTGTTTTCACACCAGCAATGATTTCCATTCCAGAAAATTCTTTAGGACAGCTGGGCCACAATTTGGGTAGACAAAACTGCAAGACTGCAAGGCTTCCCAAAATGTCATTTTTTAATGGTAACAGATATCACTGTTTAAGTCGTTTTCTGATCCCAGAGATCAGGGAGACTACTAGGGAGTGTTCACTCTCTGCCAATCACTTCCATCCTTCCAGAATGCTGGTCAGACTGGTATGGCCCCGACTGCTCCCTACGATGCCAGTGTGCCAGCAAATCCCAGTGTAATCCATACAACGGGAACTGTGTGTGCCCAGCCACAGGGATGGGACCAACCTGCAAAGAAGGTAACACAAGCTGGAGATGTGCAGCCTTTCTCAATAGAAGAAAACATACATTGACTGTGGTGCTGGTCAGTGGGCTGATTGGACAGGACTGTCACAGTATCACAGTATCACCAAGGTTGGAAGAGACCTCATAGATCATCAAGTCCAACCCGTTATCACAGAGCTCAAGGCTAGACCATGGCACCAAGTGCCACGTCCAATACTGCCTTGAACAGCTCCAGGGACGGTGACTCCATCACCTCCCTGGGCAGGCCATTCCAGTGGCCAATGACTCTCTCAGTGAAGAACTTTCTCCTCACCTCAAGCCTAAATTTCCCCTGGCGCAGCTTGAGGCTGTGTCCTCTTGTTCTGGTGCTGGCTGCCTGAGAGAAGAGAGCAACCTCCTCCTGGCCACAACCACCCCTCAGGTAGTTGTAGACAGCAATAAGGTCTCCCCTGAGCCTCCTCTTCTCCAGGCTAAACAATCCCAGCTCCCTCAGCCTCTCCTCATAGGGCTTGTGGTCAAGGCCTCTCACCAGCCTCGTTGCCCTTCTCTGGACACGCTCAAGCACCTCAATGTCCTTCCTAAATTGAGGGGCCCAGAACTGGACACAGTACTCAAGGTGCAGCCTAACCAGTGCAGAGTACAGGGGCAGAATGACCTCCTTGCTCCTGCTGGCCACACCATTCCTGATGCAGGCCAGGATGCCATTGGCCCTCTTGGCCACCTGGGCACACTGCTGGCTCATGTTCAGGCGGGTATCAATCAGCACCCCCAGGTCCCTTTCTGTTTGGCTGCTCTCCAGCCACTCCGACCCCAGCCTGTAGCTCTGCATGGGATTGTTGTGGCCAAAGTGCAGCACCCGGCACTTGGACTTATTGAACGCCATCCCGTTGGACTCTGCCCAACTGTCCAGGCGGTCGAGGTCCCGCTGCAGAGCCCTTCTGCCCTCCAACTCAGCCACATCTGCCCCCAGCTTTGTGTCGTCTGCAAACTTGCTGATGACTGACTCAATGCCCTCATCCAGATCATCTATGAAGATGTTAAAGAGGATGGGGCCCAGTCCTGATCCCTGAGGGACACCGCTAGTGACTGGTCGCCAGCTGTCAGCCCACCACACAAACATGGAGCTCAGCCACAGCCACCACAGGTTCCTTGTTGGGTAGTGTAAGGCAGAAGTTGTTCTGCTTTTCCACTGCTGGTGAAAAACTTAGAGGCTGTGATAGCATTGGCTTTGCTGGAAGGGTTGTGCTGGTGTTCTGTCCTCCTGAGGGTTCAAGTCTCTGGTGGTATGGATACTGCAAATGCCATGAGTTGTTCCAGGTGGTTGTGAGGTCTTGGCCAAGCTAGGCTGACTCAGCGCAATGATTTCCCCTCAGAGCAGACTGTGGAGGTCTTGCACAGCCTGCTCAAGGGTTCCCAAGGTTGCCTCCAGCTGTGCTGGACACCTGCGTACAACTCTGTGCCTGCCAGTATGAAATCTTACCCTGAAGCAGTTGCTATCCACAGCTCCGTAAGATGTATACGGAGGTTTACTCGCTGTGCCATGGCATTTGCTCACTTTTTGGAGAAGTGTCAGGATTTGAAGAGCATGGTGAGACTTAATAAGCTAGATAAGGCTTAGGTAAATGGAAGTTGATGGATTTGTGAGTGACTTGAAACATTGATCATATTAGCACAAAAAGGGCTTGGGGTCTGTGGTTGTGTCTGGTTTGGTTTTGGGGTTTTTTTGAGATCATTTAAGTTCTTACTGAGATCTAGTACTGAGTGAAAGTTTCCTCCCACTTGTAGTCTGACCGCAACTGTCTTGATGGTGAGATACCATACAGTTCTGCACTTAGCTTAGGGAACACTTGGAGAACCTTCTGTTTGAGAGATGTTTTATTGTTTTGCCTGCTCTCTGCCTCAGCCCTCTAACTTCTTCTAATGAGAACCAGTTACTGAATTACTCAAGTGTAAAATGTCTAATCTAGATAATAGTTCAGTATTACGTTACATAGACCGGAAACCATGTTTCTACTTAATTCTCTAGGTGGCCTTCCAAAGCTTCCCTTTTATGAAGACCAAACTCAAGACCAGGGGGACAGTTTTGCAAGAGCTCTACAACAGTAACATTTGGACTAATAAATGAACTGTTTTAAATGCACAGATGGTATTTGAATTTGGATATGAAAACAGCTATTCAATTCAGCTTGGATTGTACCGAAGTACACTTCTTATGGAAGACTACAGAGGCATTTAGTAGTTGGATCCTTCTTAAAAGCAGAATCTGTTTCATGTATTTATTCCCAGCCTCTTATCCCTCCATTAATCTGCTCTGGGCATGCTTTCTGATCTACAATGTATTTCATTTTTTGAAAGCTCGGATGTGCTTTCAAGTAAGAGCAGCTCCAAAGAGTATCAGGATAATCAGTTTGCAATGTTGTCAACAGTTCTGTGACTTTCTCAACCCCCTTGACAACCAATGTGAAATTTAATGACTGTTTCATGGATTATAAAGCCAATATGGATTCACTGCAAAATCACAATGCACAGAAACTACTGGGCTTCACCAGCTTGTTTCCTTCTTGGATAATAGTGTGTGTTCTAGAAAAGCACTCCGTCTGATTTCAAACTTGCAGCTGAAGAGAAATCCACCGAAGTCCTCAATGAGTTGTTAAGTAGCATGTACCGTATTTCTGGTGTGGATTTGCTGATTGGAAGGTCTCCATCTATATCTTGCCTACATCTGAATCCACTTTCCCAAAAATCTGGTGTCATCTGTCAGAGTTGTCTGGCTTCCTGCATTCTCCCGTCTTGTCATCTGAGTTTCTCAGTGGTTTGTCAAGTCAAACTGCACAGCAGAACCTTCTAACGCATAAAAGAGTTTTATCTTGGATGGAGAAAGCAGACAGCAATCAAGGACAGACTTCTGAAGATAATCTCTTCTTTCAAACTAATAGCTTGGTTAAGTCAGCTTTAAAAAGTCCTGATACTATTCAACAATTGCTGTTGGCCACTTATTAGAACACAGATATTTTGGTGCTATTTTGTCTGTTTATACAGGTTATTCATTAATGTAGGACTGTGTCATTATAAAGTAATGATCTCTGTTTTAATATTCTGAGTTAACAGACTAGAAGATACCAGAGTGCCTCTTTGTACCTGTCCTTTGGTTAGGAGTTAGAAAATCTATCTAGTAACCTCTTGAGCCTGACTATATCCAAAGTGCACTTAGCAGAGGGCAGCAGGACCTTGGGATCAGTAGTCCAGGCAGCTGCACGTCTTGTGTTGGCACTACTGTGCACACACTGTAACAAAGGGCAACTGTGCCAGAGAAGGTTTTTGTTGTAGAAGAGGTAAAGTGACAATAATTGATGCTAACTCAGGAATTTTGTTAGTCATCACTTCATAGGTACCAGAAGCCATGAAGGTATTTATGAATGTGTCAGAATTCATTAACCAGCTATGCTTTCAGGTAGAAATCACAGGGGAGGATGCTCTTTTCTTCTTTAGAGCTCTATGGATGTTCCTGGAAGGTTTCCTCAGCGTCAGTGTGACAAAGTTGTTGTCCCAAACACAGAAGTGTTCTGTCTTTCAGCAAGGTTTTACTGTCACCTGTGACATTTCAAATACTCTTTTGGGACCTGAAGGCCTGGGTCTGATCCTACAGTGGTTGTGTGAATTTGGGGCAGTTTCACTGAACTGGAGCTCATAAGATAAATCTCATATGAGATAATTTGATATAATCTTAGCAACTGCTGGAGAAGAGCAATCCAAGTTAAACAGTTGATGTGTTTTGATCTTATCTCTGTATTTACCACAGAGCCAAACTACAGTAGTAATGCAAGCATCGCAGCACAGTCCATACTTTTCATAGAACTGGTGGCTAAGTTGTAAGAGGCCTGTGGAGGTCCAGGCTTTTCTTCAGAGCCTGGTCATCTTCAAAGTTCAATTGAGTTGTTTGAGTATTCATCTAGTTCAGTTCTGAAGATCTCCAAGGATGGAGATCCCACCACCTCGTTAAGGCCTTGACCCACTGAAAATTTCATGCTGATGATTATTTTTTCCTAGTTTTAAAAAAAATTTCCTAAGTTTCATCCCACTGCTTCTCATCCTTTCAGTGTGCATATCCGAGTTTTTGACTTCATCTCATATATGGCCCCCATGGGGTAGTAATACCTCCCCTTGGTCTTCTATTCTGAAGACTGAGCAAACCTTTCTCTCGCAGACCTAACTGTATCTCAGCCCCAGTTACCTCTGTGGCTTTCTACTGGCCCTCGTTCCAGTACACTGGACACTTCAGCTTAGCTGAAGATGCCCAGTGACTGATGTGGTTACTCAGGAGCTAATGCATAAACCCCAGGAACTCACATCTTACTCTTTGACAGCAGTTTTTAAGAAGTGCTGCTGTTTCTTCTTCTCTGTTTGTACTGGTATGTGATTAGAGCAGCTAATCAAATGGGAAACCTTTCTCAAGCCACGTTGTTATTTGTGCTTGTGTACACTTGTTTTCATTTTCCACAGAACCTTGGTGATATAATTGTAAATGTGTAGCATAAAGGAAAGAAAAGATTCTTGTACTAAGTATTTGTAAGGAGTGTCCCAATTTGTAGGGTACATGATGAAACACATGGTACTGAGCCTGTGCCAATGAATTAGAGGCTCAAGTAGATCTGCCTGGGAAATATTTCTGCAAACTTCTCCTTTTTAAATCAAAAAATGGAACTTCATACAAAACCATTCGCATGCAATAATCTCTTTTAAAAAAATTTCGTTCCTCCTTCAAAATACTTCTTAGCTTCTCTGTGTTATTGCCTTGGGGGAAAAAAGTTCACTTCAGTGCCATTAAAGAAATCATTCGGGTCTGGGGCTTGGTCTGACTTGATTCAAATTAACATCATATAAAAATAATTTTTAAAATAAAAATATTTTTAAAATTTTATAAAATTAGATTTGATGGGGTAGTTTTGGGTCTGTTCTTGATTCTCTGTTTTCATGAGGCAGGGAAAATGTTTACAGGATATCCTTTTTCCAGAAGAAGAGCCAAAGCTTTACATTATTAGCTGTTAATGAAGGAAGTTTACTTGCTTGTGATGTCATTCATACGTTTTGATGCCACTCCCTACTGCAGAGTAACAGATTCACCTGATTCTGTGCCTACAAAATAGCCCTTATTAGACAGCATGTATGTTTTAATGGAAAACCTACATGCTTAGATTTTCCATAGATTCATCTTGGAGCAAGTGAGTTTAGTTACTACTCTGATAACATAACTCTGCTCATTTGCTCCATCAGATTCCAGTGAAAAACCATCAGGCTGAACACAGCACTAGAGCTTGTGGAAAATGAAATTGAGAAATACAGTGAAAACAGTTTTTCTGGTTAAACTGATGTCCCATCTTCCTCTTGGTAAATGCCTTTCTTGGCTCTCCATTGCCCAGGAAGCTGAAGTTAGTTAGGGTTTCTTGAAAGACGCGCTCTTCCACTGTAACACACGTTACTTCAACCATCTGGATTCACTGCCATATCCTGGTCTCTTACCTTGTGGATTCCAGAAAACCCTACATCTGAGGAGAGTGGAAATGAGTTAAGTGTAACTCAGTGGGTCCGGCAGAATGTTCCTCAATGTGAATTCATGAAACAAGAACAGCATGTTTTAAGTTAGACTTCAGTATTTATAACACTGTCCTCCTAGGAAAACAATCAGAATTTTAAAAATTCCCTGCTTCCCTGCCAAAATTATAATTCTGCTTTTTATCCTTTTTATGTTGAAGAACCATAGTTATTAAAGTTTGCCCAGATTTCTTGCCAACCATATTATTTTGATTGGCTTCAGATTTCTGTTTATGTAAGTAATAACCATCATAGTGTCAGGATTTGCCAGCGGGACAAACATGGAAATTTTACATTTATGTCCTTCCCAGAAGAGCCAAAGACACATTTTGGAGCCCTTGTGGCTTCATACCGTTGCTCCAAAAGTGACAAAAAACATTTCTGTTAGAGTTTAGCTCCTCAGCAGTGCTAAGAAAAGCTTAGGAAGAGTCCTTGAGAAAACTGATGGACCAAGAAACCCCCATCCCCTCATCATTTTGTTAATTTTTCAGACTGGCTAAAAAACATTCTCAATCCCCAGTTCTTGAAAGCCTTTTCCTGCATGTTGACCTGTGGCTGACTGCAGCAGCTCGGTGCACGAGCTGCGACTGTGCACGGTGATTCTTTCACGGGGTCAAAGCTTTACATTCTAACACTGCGTAAAGTAAGTGAACACCCAATCTCAGGCTTGTCCAGCATAAATTGTTTATTCTGTTCTTTTCTATCGTTTTTAATAAACCCTTGCATAACAATATGATGTCTTGATGAATTTATAAACCCTCTTCAAAGGCTGTGTGGTGTGTATCAAAAGCCCTATGGTACTTTCTGTCCTACACATGTAGTAAAAGGATGATGAAGTTTTTTATATATATAAACATGTCATCAAAACTTGTTCTTGTTTTCTCCTTATTGATAGTCTCAAAGTGATAGGCTTATGTTGTGGGTAAAGCTTTATTCTGTTCAACTCATTCACATTCCAAGCAAACATGCTGAAATAACACCTGCTTTGGGGTAGTTTGTATAGAATAAATAATGGCCTGTACACAACTGGGTTTGGATATGATCCCTGACCAGAGCAACTTCTCTGGTGACCGAGCCTGATAAATAGAGGTTTCTGGCACTGGGCCTCCAGAGTATTAAAAATATTCAAAACACAGCATAAATCTTGCTGAAAGAGGATGGTTACAAAGTGTAACATTTCTGGAGACTTGGGTACAAAGCACTTTGAAGGCATTTGAAACCACACACCTGCAGGCTTCCATCAGCCGCTTGGACCCCTCCCAGAGCCTGAGTCTTACTGAGTTCTCACTGAACAAATAGCCTGATTCACCTTACGGGTATTGTCTGCTCACATTGGCAGGGGCTAAAGGAACACATGTGCCTGCCTAACGCCAAATAATGCAGTAAGTGTGTGCTGGTTAATTGGGAGTAGCATGGTAAATTGAATTTAAAATGTGTCACAAAGCGAGGACAGTATATCAAGCTGTCAAGGGTGGACAGCTACGGCTAGCTGGCTCCTGCGAGAGCAGCTCACAGCGTGAACTTGCTGTTAGATTTTAGAGCAGGGCTTTGTTGTGTAGGATTTACTTCTCTTTCCATACCGTTTCCAATGAGGAATTGAATCAAGTTCTTGGTTTGTCATCGTATTAACATATGTTATGGTTTTATAATCTTTGTAACATATAGAATAATTTCTTTATTAGGAGCAGTAATTAAGCTGTTAAATATTGTAGTTGTTATTGCTCTGATGTTTCAGTCCCAATGCCGGTTGTTAAGAGCTGGTCAAAAATTAGAGGTGGGAATATTAAACCATAATATTCTCAACCAAGGCAGAGTTAGCACTAGTCTGTCTTAAACCTGTAGAACAGCCATGTCTGCGGCGTGTGAAATGTTCTTGTGTTGCTGCAATAGAGGTATGGTACTGGAACACGAATGATCCTGTGGCTGTGATTCAGGAAGCCCCACTCCATGACATGGTCCCCTCGGCATCTTCAGACCCTCTTAAGCCAGGCTGTAGCCAGCACTACTTACCTCTTCTTTATAGTCAGCACTGAAAGTTCACAGAGTCCTAACAGACTATTACACACAGTAAAAAAAAGTGTCCAAAGCCCGTGAGTGATTTAAAAATTAACTTAAAAGTTGTGTGTGATAAGGCAATGCTTTGTTGATTCCTTCTAGCCTGGCAGTTAAAAAAACCCCAACAGCTCAGTTGTGTTGTTTTATATATGAATAAAGATGTCAGCAACTAGTCATCTAACTGTCCATGCCATTTGGCAGTATCTAGCTTCCTTTTCAGTAATAGCCAAATAAATCTTTATCTTTTAGTAAGCTGATGACAGCAAAACATCTTGCATGTGGTGTAGATATTCTAGTTAATGTTTAAAATGCTTCATGCCATCATCCATCGGGTAGGTTTTCCAGTCCAGATGTAACGTCTTGCCTTAAGGCATGTGCTCATGTCTCCCTCTAGTGACTCCAGGAGCCTAATCATAATTAAACTAATTAATTTTGTTAAGGTGTGGGATCTCTTGGTGTAAGACAGCAAAGAGTTAGACTTGCTGCCCCTCAGAGATCATTTTGGCTAATTAATGTAGTAAAGTGCAACCTACTAGCATTGGTTGTAGACCATGGCGCATCTGAGCAAAGGTTGTACAAACAGCAAGGTGTTGGTTCTGCCCTGAGACCATGTTTGTCAACAGCTACTGAGATCAGTGGCCTTAGTGATTGCACAGTGCTCTTACCCAAAAGAACAGAAACAGCTTTCCACTTTGCAGAAGTTCCTGTCATTCACACAGATGTTTTCTTTCTGCTTACAAGTCCATCCAGAAACATGGAGGAAACCTACTGTGAAAAAGTCAAGGGCTGTCTCATCATCACGCTGCAGATTGGAGGCTGCCTGGTTGAGTGGAGCCATTCGTGGGGTGGAAATCCTCCATGTTCCCACTGATTCTGTCCTGTTGTTCCAGTTCTCATTAGCAGGAAGCTGGCCTGACATTTCTTTGTTATTTTGCGAGTCTTAGCATGCTATAAATTACTCACAAAGTGACTTAATGAGAATTCTCTAGTTTTCACAGCTGGAAGAGGTTTTTTTAAACCAGAAGTTCATTTTTACATGATTTATGTGTCCTGTAAGAAATGCTGTAGGATTCCTTGCCACATATCATCAGCAAAGAGTAACATCAGTATGAGCAGAGGCTTTGGAGTGGGTAATTCCAGCCTGTCTGCTCGCTTTTTTCCCTTTGCTGTTTGACATTTATGTTGTGGTAGCTGTTGTGGATCTTGGCCTTGTGCTACGAGGCACTTGAGAAGGCTGCTCTTAATTATTGCTTTAACCTTAAGGGTATATATGAAGTACAGAACAGCATCCCATTAAACAGGGTAACAAACTGCTCTGGCCAGGGTGTTGCTCTGCTCCAATCTTTTGTCGAGCCCAAAAGCAAGAGCTTTGAGCACACACCTATGACAGCCTATTCTAACCATTCCCCGTCGTATTTAGCATGCTAACAGTTTTTACAAGGACCAGTGAATTTGAACTAAAAATAGTTATTTTTGGCTGCCGGTGTGGCAAAACCACTTAAAATGCAAACTCAGGACCACATTGAAAGGAAATGGTTTGCCAAAGCAGCTATTGTTGCAGCAAAGTCTCCCTTCAGACCCAATGGGAATCCTCTCTCCAATATATATTACTCTAGAACTTAAGGTCAAGTGCCTGGAAAATCTCAGCATCTTTGCAAAAGATGTTGTTGAGTGTTGGTTTGGTTTCTTGTGGCAAACCCCTTCATTGTGGGGTGGTAACTGGAGTTTTCCTTCCCTTCAGTAGCTTTACAGATCAGTTCCGTAGGCCAGTAGCTCTGGTTTGATCACGTGCTGTCTATGAGGGATAATGGTGATGCATGACCTGGGGCAGTGCTTCTGGCCCTTCTTTTTTAACCTAAAAAACTAAGTATAGTTTTATGAAATTAAACCATAGTTCTGCAAGAAAAGTTCTTTCACCTGAGGGTGGTGGATCCCTGCAATATGTTGCCCAAAAAGGTGGTGGAGTCCTCAAACCTGGAGACTTTCAGAGTCAGGCGTGAGGGGGCTCTGGGCAATCTGTTCTAGTTAGAGATATCCCTGTTGTTGTAGGGGGGGGTCAGACTAGATGACCTTTGGAGGTCCCTACCAACTCAATACATTGTAGGGTTCTATGATAGTCATTATGAATTTGCAGTGAATTTTCTCTTACTTCTGATTTAAAAAAATACTTCTTTTCCTTTGTTATTAATATTTGAAAAAAATCCCCAAGTGTAACACACAGGGTCCTCTAGAGAGCCAGGGCTTCCATTAGCCCTTGAAAAAATATCTCTTAAAATGGTCTATAAGGGTTTGGGACAAAGTGATTTCACCTAGTCATGGCAACAGTAAAATATCCACTTGAAAGCAAATCCCAGTGAGTGCTTGTGCAAGCAGAAAACAGCTCCTGAGCACTTCAGATACAGCAAAAGGGACAAACCCACAGCGCCTGTTATCTTGGGAACATAACTGGTGCTCCAGTGCCCTGCACTGCAGCCATCACGTGCTGAGCATATGCCAAGTCAGGGGAGATGTGAGAAGCATTATGGCCAATAAACACGTGTTTTGTTTTGAGTAGGCATGGAGGATGTTGAAAACCGGGTTTCTTCCTGACTGCGCTGCCAGGAATACAAAGAACCACACAAGAGACTTTGAAGGTCCCTCTGGGAAAAATGCCATTGCCAACTCCACTGCAGCGAGTTGTCCAAGTTGCCCTGAAGGAATCTCTGCCAGAAACACCTGTTAACAATAAGGACTTATTAACGTTTCACAATTATTTTCCCAAGTATGTTATTGCTACACCATGCCCGGACACAGAAATGTTGGCAAATGTTAAACGCACACGATACCTGTGAAAACCTCTGCCCTGCCTGCATCTGCAGAGACTGAGATAAAGCTGCATCTGCAGGTCTGGTGAGGACTCAGAGGAGCAAGACTTGCACACAGGAGGAGGGATTAATGAGGTGTGTTGGGAATACACTTGGGATCCTTCAGGAACCAGCACTAGGGACCACTTGATGTGGTCCATAAATAGAAAATAACCTGTTCCTTACCATAGTTTTAAGTTTTATTTTTCTGTTGAGTTGTTTGCCCAGCCTTGTGAGTCTTCATTTATAATCTATCCTTTTGTAGTCCCATAGACGACTCACTTTGTTAGAGATTACTTGTGTTTTTCACACCATTCCCTTGACAAGGAGAGCAAACAACACCATTTAGCATATGCCCCCTACTGCATATGCAGTCAGGAAACATCAAAGGCTGTGGATCTATTGATAGTGAGTACAACCTTTTCAAAGAAAATCGACATTAGTATCTTGTCTTTTGTGGAAGAAATCTAAATAACAAACTATCCAGGGTGCATCGTAACCTTTCAGTATAGGGGCTTCAGAGGGAATGGAGATTCCTGTCTTCATGCTTGAGCCTTGATACTCCTTCTCAGTTGGGTGTGTAGACTTCGATATCTGCTTAAATCTTGTCTGCTTCTTAGCATTTATATGTGAGCCGCTTAGCAGCATTCACTTCAATTAGCAATGTTACAAATGATGTAGATCTTGAGGAGCGGTTCTCCTTGGTGGTGCAACGCTTGTAGATCCTTGTGTGTTAAGTGTCAAATTCATTGCTTGCAAAAGATTTTCATGCACTGCAATGTCAAAGACTGATTTGTTTTGCTTGAGTTTTGCAGAGGAATAGTTGGATTCAAACTCTGCAATGGAAAAAGGAGCTGGGACTGAGGTTTCCTATACCCTGGTAAGTGCTGCAGTCACTGGGTGTCTGGATATGGAAAACACAGCCTGTGGTTATCTTCCCACAGCCTTATAAGCTACACCTTTAATGTTGGTTGAACTTTAATTGGAACAAGTGTATTGCTAATTTGTATGATTTTTCTGGCCTCTCAAAATGTATGAGAGTCTCAGTAGGTGGCACCCTTTCTATTCCTTTATTTTTCACCAGCCATCAAAAAATAAATCGTAGCCAGTGCTTGTGTGTGAACCAAGTTCAGTAAAAATGTAAATGCGTATTTGTCTCCTTAATTGAATATAGTACATTGTGAAATCGTTAGTGTCAGGGCACACTTGGGTTTATACAAATGCTTAAGTAAAGAAAATATATAAACCTAGATTGACTGGCCCAATTTGCACGTGATAGCAGCCATCTGTGTTCAATAACGTTACTTTGGTAAGCGGTGTTTAATATTTCATGTCAAAGCAGGGAGAGTAATAGAGCAGGGTATTTTCTGAATTCGTAGATTGCTGAAGTTTATGGCGCGGTGTAGTATATAATCTGTCCTTTGTCAAGCTCACCAGAATGAGCCTCACTGCAGCTGAAGATGTAAAGGGCTCTAATATATAAGTTTCTAGACCTCTCCCTGCTTGAGGAATTAATCTTGGAAGGTGCTGATTGCCCTGAAGTGCCAGTGAAGTCAGTGGGATTTGAAGTCTCTCTGAGCTTGGTGGATGGGGATCCTTACAGGGGCTAATTACCCTCCTCAGTCCCCAGCCAGGAAAGCCCTTAAGTGCTGCTTAACTTTTAGTATGTGAGGAATCCTCTTGAAACCAGCACTGCTGATGCTGCTGAGATAGTGTCTTGAGGTCCAGCTCATGCCTTATAAAATATGAACTGCTTTAGAGCCTTGAGAATTTGAACTCTGGATGTGAAGAGGTGAAAAACAGGGAGAAAGCTCCTCAACTAGAGGCAACTTTGCCACCAAGGGCCGACCCCAGGGTGCCCCAAAGTAGTCCAGAACCTAGTGTGTTTGGCTTCAGGTAGAGAAGGAGGAGGCGAAGAGCACCTCTTCACTCCAAGTGAAGGCTAAGCCTACACACAAGTGCATGGCAAGCTTAAGGGCTCTGCCTTCAGAAACTTCAAAGGAAGAGAAACAGAGATTCCAAGTCCATTATTAATGAACAATTATACTGATGTTTTTGGATAGATATGCGCAGTGTGATTCATCTACAAAGAAATCTTTCTTTTGTATTTCCACCCCCCAACAGCCCCAATCTTGTCTATTAAATTTTTTACATGAAATTCTACGGTAGAAGTGGCCAAAAGAAACAGGCTTTGCCGAGCCTCATGCTCAACATCTGTCTGGATATTTTAACTGCAGTTTGGGGAAAAAGGAAAACAATAAGTAAACATGGTGCTGGTATCGGTTTTAGATAGAAACTGTTCTTCCTCTGTGTTCAAATGGCATTCAGAATGTTTGCTCAAAAGAGGCATGTTTACTCATCTGACACTGTGCACAGGTAACAATAAAAATGTACTAGGGCACGAGAGGGATTCCCCTGGTAAATGGCTTTTCTCTAGACCGCCTTTTAAGCACCTTAGTGGAGTTACGCTGCTGCCTCTCTGAGGAAGTGTGTTTCAACTGGAGATGAAGAGTTTTGAAGGTTGCAGGGTGTTGCAAATAATAGGCAAACAAGTGTGGGGTTGGTTGGGATTTTTGTATAGTGCTGGAAAAAAGGTCCTGTGAAAAAGACGTGGCGTGTGAAGCAGTCACAGACATTGAGTGCTGTTCCTAACCTGCCATATAATTTCCTACAAGGTAGATTATCTATAAAATTCTTATTGCTTTACTTTTTTTATTTGCTCACTGATTTCTTAACAAGTCACTTTTGATGTGGCTATTCATGGCTCCTGTGCTTGATAGTTAGATGTTGATCAGACACCCAACATGTGACCGTGTGCCTTATCTGGCACTTGACGTTGCTGTTCCCCCATTACCAGCACAACTATTTCAGAGAATCGTAAAATGTTTTGGGCTGGAAGGACTCTTTAAAGGTCATCTAGTCCAACGCTCCCACAATGAGCAGGGACAAACATACGTATTTGTGTGTACAAAAAGACTCTGGAACAGATTGCCCCAGGGAGGCGGTGGCTGCTCCATCCCAAGAGGTGTTCAAGTGGATGGGGCTCTGGGCAACCTGGTCTAGTGGGAGGTGTCCCTGCCCATGGCAGGGGAGTTGAAACTGTATGATCTTTAAGGTCCCTTCCACTCTGGACCATTCTATAAAACGATCTCCAGTAACTCATCTTCATGAGACCATGGAATTGCTTTCCCATTAGTTTGGGTCAGCCAAATGCTTATGGAAACGAAATGCAAAAAGAGAGAGACTGTAGTAGAAAGGAATCGCTCAGACTCTTTGTATGATTCGGAGAAGGACATTCCTGCTTTGCTCACCCAACTATCTCTCCCATCCAATGAAATGCGCACTTGGCAGTCCTTAAACACAATGGCTCAGTTCACTACAGAAGCTGGAGATGGAAAACACCTGTTCAGATCATCTCCCATCCAGTGCAGAGCCGTTTCCCTGCAGGACATAGGTCATCCATCAGTTCTGCAGCTGACATCCTATACACAGCCTCAACTGGCAACATCCTGTCCAGAGCTGCACCTCATAAATCAGGGCTAGGCCCAGTAAACAGGCAAGGAAGAGCAGTTATCACCAGCATATCTCCTTTCCCAGTGGCTTTCTTAAGTTTCGAGGAATCAGTGGCATGTCAGAAATGATACTCTTACTCAAACACTAAATAGTATCTTGATAGTGCCCTATCTAGCCAAGAAAGAACATAAGCAAACACTCAGGTCTTCACTGGGGACTTGAGCAATCACCAGCCATGGCCAACATTCCTCCCAGCTGTTTACACGTCCACCATAGGGTCATTGGTGTTGTTATCAATAGCTGATGTTATTGCTGCTATATGACTATGTCATTTTATCATTGCTGGGTGGGAGGATGAGTTAAACGATGAATCTGTGCATATTTGTCACGATGAGAGCCTCCAAAGCTCTGTGTTTCTGTGGAAACCTGGCCCTGGTTTAGCTGAACTGGCTTGAAAATCTGGCCCCGTTGTGGGTGCTGAGCACTCAGAAAAGGGAAAAAAAGCTGGCGCTGAGCTCCACTTGGAAATCTGCTCCCAGATGTATGGATGTTTGTTTATTTTTACATTAAAGAGAGCTAGAAAACGGCAAAATAACACCACAAAAATAGTCTTTGCAAATGCTAATCTTCACCAATTGGTGTAAAGTGGATGTGTGTTGTTTCCATCAGTTTTTGGGTAGCCTTAAGTTACCGACTCCAAAAACGACCCATCAAAAAGAAGCCTATCCCAGCCAAGATCATTAGCTTAGAGTACATGTAGTGCCAAAACAATACAAGTTGCACAATTTCACCACTGATACCCATCTCTTAACCCATTCTGCCTCGATTTAAAACTCAGCAGGAATTGATGACTCTGGTAGAGTGCTGGACTGACTGAGGCAGCAACCCCCAGTTGTTTTCCTGTTGACCTCAATGCAGGTAATACTGGTTGATGTAGTGTTATTTCTGCCCTAACTGGTGAAACAGTGAGTGTTTTGTATCAGAATTGCCAGGGTTCTAGTGAGAAACAGTGCACCCTCCCCTCCGCTAGGTAGGGGGTGGAGGCGAGCTCTGAGAAATGTCTGCTGCTTCACTTTCTGACAAAGACACCGGTGCTATGTTGTGGTGTGTGTCTAGTGAGGGGCCTGCAGGACAGGTCTTACGAGGACTGGCTGAAGGAACTAGGTTTGTTTAGTTTGGAGAAAAGGAGGTTGAGCAGTGATCCTACTGCTTTCTACAACTACCTGAGGGGAGGTGTAGGGAGGTGGGGGTCAGTCTCTTCTCTCAAGCTACTAGTGATAGAACAAGAGGAAATGGCCTCAAGTTGTGCCCGGGGACAACTGAAAAATTTCTTCCCTAACAGAGTGGTCAGTGCTTGGAACAGGCTGCCCAAGGTGATGGTGGAGTCACCATCCCTTGGAGGTGTTCAGAAGATATGTAGATGTGGCACTAGGGAACAAAGTTTAGTGGGCATGGTGGCACCAGTTAATGGTTGCACTTCTAGCCTTAATGATTCTGTGATTCCTGGGCCTTGACTTGAGGTTTTTCAAAGTACTCTTGAGAAACTCGTACTATGTGGTGATGCTTTCAAGCTTTTGCCACACTGGAGACTCCATGCTCTGGGGTAGGCAACTGCCGCACTGCGGTGACGCTGGGGAAATAGCAGAAGTCTGGCTGACAGAGCAGAAATGAAATAATGTTGTACAAATTTGAACAAGGTTCAGTTCTCCCAGGCCCACTGTGATAACTTCAGACACGGTTTTCTAAAGACTTTGAGGAATTGTTAATTAAATAACTGCTGTGTTTTTACCTCCCATAAGAAAACTTTATCCCCCATAAGAGCATTTTAGCTTGAGAAGACATTAGGCAGAAATCCTGCCCAGTGTCTGCTCGCTCCAGAGCAAATGCCTTACATTGCTCTCGGGGCTGTGTGAGCAGATGCAGCTCTAATGCCAGCACTCCAACCCAACCTGCGTCGGGTTGGAACAGCCCCAAAACCCCCCACCCCACCCCATTTGGTCCTGGGCAAGACAATGGCAGTAACCTCCTGGCTGATGAATGCAGCCAGGCAAGAAGGGAAGGGCAGGAAAAAGCTCAGATTGCCCTGAGTGAGAGGCAACAGAACATCCGCATGGCCTCCCCTGTTCTTGGCATTGCAACAACGCGCAGTTTGCTGTTGTCTCTGGAACCACTCAGGCCTGTAATGAATGGAGTACCAGTGATCAGAAACGTTCCTTTTCGGCGGGTGTTTCCACTACTTTGTTTTCCTCCTTGAGCCTTGTAAATGGTTTTCTCAAGTGTCAGCCGAAGAGCTGAAGCATCTCTTGATCTTGCGGGCTGCATGTCCATATGGACCAGCCCAGGCACTCTGCGGAATTTTCGACACAGTATTCTCTTGTTCTCCAAACTCTCAGTGTTTTGATTATTCCATTTCACCGGTACTAGGAAGGGAAGACTTCCAAGGGCTACGTTCTTAGAAGCAGTCGCAGACAGTAATTCTGTTCACAAACATGATACATAAAGCTGATTTTCAGAAAAGCTGAAGTCACCTTCTTCTCCATGTCCGCAGGCAAAGTTATGGGAGTTTGATATCTCTCTGAAGAGCTGGAAAAAAATAGCAGCCACCATTTAAAGTACCATTTGAATATCTAGGGTTGGTTAGGGCACTTCAAATACAACAAAATTTTAGAAAATCACTTGTTGACACCAAAGCTCTGTGGAGAATCAAGTGGACTTAGATGAGACCTTCTGCTGTCTCCATATTTTAGTGCGGTCTGTGATTTACCAAAGTCACAAGAATGCTGCTGCTTTAAATAGCCTGGTGCTCAGGATAGCTCACATGTTCGAGGACTGGGATGACAGCCTGCAGCTGAATGCATTTGAGCAGAGATTTGGTCTTGCACTTCCCACACCCAAAGACTTAAATTCCAGGATGTTAGCAAGTTAGAAACGGTTGTCAGGCATCAATCTTGTTCTGTTGGAGAAAAGGGGAAAAAACAAGGGGGGAGTGAAAGAATAGAGAGAAAGAAACACTGGCTTCATCTCAGTGTGGAAAACTTTTCCCATCTCAGTTTAGGTGAAAAGAGCCAAGCAGCCAACGCCTTAGTAACATAGGGACCCTGTTATACAAACTTTTAATCCCATGCTTAAGTGTACCTATGGCTAGAATTTGTGTTCAGACTTGCAGGTTTTACTGCATTAGGATGAATTTAGATGGAAACTTGAAAATCTAGAGAAGCAAGTCTGTATTTCTAATACTTCAGCCTTTACTCAGGCAGAGTACTTCCTGTTTGATAAAAACTCCGGCAAATCCTGTAAGAGGACCAGTTTCCTTTCCTCAGCAATGATAACTCATAGTTTTGTGTTCAGTATCTACCTACTCATTTTTTTTCTTGTATCTGTAAGATTTGCTGCTTATGGGATGATAGAATCATAAGGTTGGAAGGGACCTCCAAAGATCATCTAGTCCAACCTCCCTACAACATGCAGGAATATCTCTAACTAGAACAGATTATCCAGAGCCCCATCAAGGCTAAGCCTGAATGTCTCCACCACCTCTCTAGGCAGCCTGTTCCAGTGATCTACCACCCTCAGATTAAAGACCTTTTCCCTGATCACCAGCCTAAATCTACCTTTTTCCATCTGAACACCTCCTGTCGACTGCAAACAGAATGGCCATGCTCAGGTGGCTCTGAAAATGCCCCTGCTGTCACACCTGCTGCCAGAGGTGTGAACACCTCTGAACACAGATGTTTAGTGGGAGAATGTGTATGTCTCAACAGAAATGGGTGGACCAAAGTAAATTTGGAAGTACAGAAAAGGGACTGTGGGAGTTTACTTGTCATGTAGGGTGTTAACAAGGAGAAGAGGGATATAGAAGAGGGATCTCCTGAACCTGCGTCAATGCTGTAGAGAAGTCGCATGCTCCAAAGCTTTCAGACATGCTAGATGAGTTAAGAAAAGCTTGCAGAAATGCAGTGTTGCCTGGGACCTTGGGAGATCAATAGTCAAGCTGCTACAGTGATGCCAAGACCATCCCTGACATGTGTTTGCCTGTGCAGTTATTGAAAACCTCATCTTAAGGGACTCAGTAACCTCAGTCTTTCATTAAGTGCTTCGTGACCTTTGCACTGAGGAAGCTTTGCCTGGCAGCCAAGCACACCACCTCTGCCGCAAAGGCAGGCAATTTCTTCTTCTCCCCATGAGATACAGAGCTGTTCTCTGCCCTTTTCATAACCACACCTTGCGCTCTGGGTTGGAGACACCGCATCTGCCTTATGACATCAAGCACCTTTTCAGTTCTCCTCAAGCGTACATCTATGTGTGTGTTCACATATGTATTACACATATGTGTGCAAAGGTACTTCAGGCCCATGGCTCTCCCTAGTGTGGCTGTTTGTGAGGCTGCACCACACTTCTTTCTCCCCAGGGATGCCCTCCTAGGAACTGTGCCCCTCTTCCAGTCCCATCCACTGCTCAGCTCTTGTTGATCACCCTCTTGGTGATGCATCAGATGACCCTGCTCTCTCTCCCTCAGCAATTTTTTCAAAGTTTTGTCATAGTGTTTCATAGGTTCACAGACATGTAGAACACCAGACTGAAAGGGCCTCGAGGATCATCTAGTCCAACCTATCAAGCTACAAATTTTATTTTATTTTATTTAAATTTATGTAAATTGTTTAAATTAGATGTCCCAGCAGCCAATCAAGCTGGGTCTTAAAATTGTCCAATGTAGACTTCCCGTGAGATATGATCCCATTATTTAATTGGAATGCTGAAAAGTTTCGAACAGAAGTTTTCAAATTCCTCCCCAAATCCTCCAGGTCCAACATTTCGGAGGTGCTGGAGAACCTGCAAATCCCACTGGCCGCACAGGGTGACTCGTTATCTGCTGGCCTCCACGCTGATATAATGGCATCATTGTTCATAAAATAAGTCTGTTGGTGTTCAGGCATGACTCTGGCCCACAGGATCATAGAAGTGATTTAGTGTTCTAAACTGTGAAACATGGCTTTTATCAGTTTCTGTGAGGTGCAGGGGAACTTACAAGATAGCGCTGTATTAGTCACTACCATGGGCCACCTCCTGAATATTATAAACCTTAATTTACTTTTTTTATAATCTGAACGGACTTTTTAAGTGTATCTATGGGAATTGGAGGGAGGAGAAACATTGCTTAATTCAGCCATAGCATCCTTAAACGCCAGATTGGAAACATGGAAACCATATGTGAGCTTTTAGCTAATAAAATAAAATGCCAAAATGTGGCGGCTGAATCTATTGCACCCAAAAAATAATTGCACATATGCTCATTAACTCACTTGTAATCAAAACACTAAAAATAAAGAGCAATCTTTGATACTCAGACTAGGTGTAACTGTTGAACTAAGTTATTTGATGAAATTATTTTACATGGAAAGAATGTGTGCAGGGTTTTTCTAATGGTGATATGAAAAGCAAACTGTACAAATACAGCCACACACAGCACCGATTGGTAATGTTTCACCTGAACATGAGAAAGCCCTCAAAATCCAAATTTATATTCACTTTATTATAAAGTAATCTCACTTTAGAGGTCTCCAGGCTACATTTGAATGGTAAATCCTTTTTCTTAATGCTGAGCACTGGCTTTCTTAGCAGTAGAGTCATATTTTATTGTAAGTCCTAAAGAGATAGACAACCCTACGAAGGTGCCAGGACTGAAATCATCTCTTTACTTAAACACTTCATCCGTCATGTCCCAGCTGTCTTGGAAACATCAGTTTTAGCTGGTTTTAGTCTATCTTCATTCCAAGCTTTACCAGCCCAGAACTGTTTGGAAACTTAATTGAGATGCTGAAAATGAGCTGCTTTAAAACTCAGTCAGGGAAGACCCTGCCCCTCGTTCAGAGGTTAAGGACCATATGGTCCTTTCTCTTCTCTTTTTCCCTGTGGTACCAATTGCATGAATTCAAGGAATCTCGGCACAGTCCGAGCAGCTGAACAGGGTTTTGCAGTACACGGCCCCTTTGGAGATGTTTGATGAAGGCCACACAGGGATGGAGCAAAGAGCATTGATCACATCATTATTGAACACCAAGGTCTAGCGCAAGGACACTCTGTGTGTGATGGGGCCACAATAAATTCACTTGTTCTGTGGTTTAGCTGTCAAGAGTGGAAGGCGATTGAAGCAGCTCTCTCTAACCAATAGGCTGCACTAAAACTTGTCTGAGTACCTCAACCTACTGTGCAATGACAGAATTATTAGGGATTGGAAGGGACCTCGAAAGATCATCTAGTTCAATTCCCATGACACAGCAGGATCACCTAGATCAAGTCACACAGGAACACATCCAGGCGACGAGGGGCGATGGTTGTAAGCTGGAACATAGGAGGTTCCACATAAATATGAGAAGGAACTTCTTCACAGTGAGGGTGACAGAGCACTGGAACAGGCTGCCCAGGGAGGTTGTGGAGTCTCTGTCACTGGAGATGTTTAAAACCTGCCTGGATGTGTTCCTGTGTGACTTGGTGCAGGTGATCCTGCAATGACTTGCTATTACTTGGCTGGAAATAACAGAAGCAGCTCTTTTCCTTCAGAAGCATTGACCAGGGCGCCCTCCCCATGGGCAGCTCCTGTGTCTGTTCCACAGCATCACTCCCAAAGCCTGTGCAAAGTTCCTTGAAATTAGCCAAAGTGACAGAAAGGCCTGTGATGTGCATGAAGAATTGGAATTTTTTTCCATTTCCAGGGCTTTATTTTTACAGAAATACAAGAGACAAGGAGGTGAAAATTCTAATGTGTCTTCTGGTGAGACCACATCTGGAATATTGTGTCCAGTTCCGGGCCACTCAGTTCAAGAAGGACAGGGAACTGCTTGAAAGAGTCCAGTACAGATCTACAAGGATGATGGAGTATCATCTCCCTGGTGAGGAAAGGCTGAGGGAGCTGGATCTGTGCAGCCTGGAGAAGAGGATGACCTCATTAATATTTACAGATATGTAAAAAGCAGGTGTCAGGAAGATGGAGCCAGGATCTTCTCAGTGGTAAGAAGAGAACAAGGGGCAGTGTGTGCAAGCTGGAGCACAGGAGATTCCATGTAAATGTCAGGAAAAACTCCTCTACATTGGACATGGTAGAACAGGCTGCTCAGAGAAGTTGTGGAGTCTCCTGCTCTGGAGACATCCAAAACCAGCCTGGATGCGTTCTTGTGTGACCTGCCCTAGGTGAGCCTGCTCTGGCAAGGGTGTTGGACTTGGTGATCTCTAGAGGTCCCTTCCAACTCCTAACCTTCTGTGATTGTAAAAGAATGAAAGAGGCAAATTAATGAGTAGAGAAGCAGTTGGATGAGGACATGGGTTCAGTGCCTGCCTCTGCCATTGGCTTCTTGCGCAACTGTGGCCAACATCCATGTCTCTTCTTCCTCCAACCTTTGTGTCTCCTGTCCCTGTAGAACATCTGTAAAGCAGCTCCCATCTGTAAAGTGTTTCCATCGTTTGTCTCGAGAGCTCGATGGCTTTTGACTATGTGCAGCGCATTGCACAACAGCCTCTGGATGCTGTATTATGAACAGCAAATATAAATAGAACACTTTCAGGGAGACTAAAAAGAAACCAACCAATTTTAGGAATAATCTCTTTAAAGTGAATTTGAAAGTGAAAAGCTGACGTGCAGATGCAGTGCTGGGATATCTTTAAGGCAGACTAGCCAAGAAATGGGCCCTTGTTTATTTTTTTATGCGATAAGTTAGATAGGGAAAATGTTTTTGTAATTTTATTTTTTTCCTTCTTTTTTTTTCAAAAAAAATTTACAAATCAGATGGAGCAGCCAAAGGAACGAGTGAAGTCAGATCAAAGATGATAAATTGAGTTCGATGAGATGAAGAGTTTACCTATTTCAAATACTCAACTGAAAATGTCCGATGTTATAGAAAAGTCTTTCATTAAAAAAAAGGAAAAGAAAAAGGGAGGAAGAAAAAAACCCCAAACCCCCACACACAAGAGAAATGAAAAGAAAAACATGCCACAGCCAATAAGTTGTGAAAAACTGTGGAGACTGGCACTTTCAAATGCTTGGCAGGTTATTAAGCCAATTTTTATTTAGTCCACTATAACTGTTGGAGGGTCTGTGATTCCCAACTGTTTCACATCAGAGAATGAAAACAACTATAGCCCAGCCAAGACCACATTGGTGACTGCCAGCCCCTTTATGTGCCAAACATGAAAGCAACAAGTCCAGATGCTTTGATCCCAGCATTTTTGGACTTAGCCCAGAATGTTTTTAACTCATGTTAGGACAACATACATTATAACTGGAAATCAATCAATAGCACTGTGACCTTCAAACACAGTAAATGTTTGGAGTTAGTTTCTGAGCATGTAATCTAAATTGGGGATTGGAAGTTGGATGTGATCCTAAGCTAACAGAAAAAAAAAAGAATGTATAGTTTTAAAATCTGGAGTTGCAAGGAAGCAACAAATGAAAGTTTAATTATCTAGGGAAAGAGTGTGAGGCACTGGAGATGCGTCTGATGTGTAGCAAAGCAACACCACCAAACCATCCACCCCAGCCTAACAGGAGACGATGGGATGGGATGGGATGGGATGGGATGGGATGAGATGGGATGGGATGGGATGGGATGGGATGGGATGGGATGGGAGAAATACACACGAACCAACCCTGTCCCAGTTTGTGCTGTCACTGGTGGGAGCATTTTGGAGTCTGCCTTCAGCAAATCAGTTGCTGGCCTTTGCTCCACGCTGTGGGTCTGCAGGGCAGGATGGCATGTGAGGGTGAGGAGATGGCATGGGGAGCAGACAGGCAAAACATATCGATGCATCCCAGGAGGGTTTGTGCCTGGTGTCTGCATCCCAGGAATCCTACATGAGGTCCTGACATGAGTCAGCACCCCATGCTGTGGGACTGATTTGACAACAATTGTAGGAGAAAAAAATCCCCGAGCAGCTGATAATTGTAACACAGCGCTGTTGGATTGTACTGCTTTGTACCTGCACTGTGGGCCAAGCTTCAACTGGTGTAGGGAGGCTCTTCTTCCCCTCTGCTCTGCCCTGGTGACACCACACGTGGAATACTGTAGCCAGCTTTGGCCTCTCCAATTCAAGAGAAAGGGATCTACTCGAGAGAGTCAAAGAGAGAGCTACAAGGATGATGAAGGGACAAGAACATCTCTCCTATGAAGAAAAGCTTAGAGAATGGGAGCCATTTAGTCTGGAGAAGAGAAGGCTGAGATGGGATCTTATTAACGTCTATAAATAGCTGAGGGGTGGGTGGCTAGAGGAAGGGGCAATCTCTTTTCAGTGTTGCCCAGTAACAGGACCAGGAATAATGGGTTTAGCCTAGAACACAGGGAGTTCCATCTCAACATGAGGAGAAATTTCTTTACTGTGAGGGTGATGGAGCCCTGGAACAGGCTGCCCAGAGAGGCTGTGGAGTCTCCTTCCCTGGAGACTTTGAAAACCCTCCTGGATGTGTTCCTGTGTGACCTGTCCTACGTGATTGTGCTCTGGCAGGGTAGTTGGACTCAATGGTGTCTAGAGGTCCCTTCTGTGATTCTATGATTCCAGTCTTATAGACTGACAGCATGATCCCTTTAACCTTTACACCACTGCTATGTCAGAGGAGCAACACTTGATGTGCCCCATTTAAACCACATCAAGGTCTGACCTCTGGAGAGGACAAGTGGCTTCAGAAGGTAAATAAATAATTTAATCTCTTTTTTTGGCCCATTTTTCAGTACGATTTATTTGTACTGCCACTACGTACCAGTCTAGACAACGTCTTGTTAAAAGCCTTAAAATCCTGGAGTAGTTTTACCTGCTAGTGATCATGAATTGCTGTTGGCACTGAGCTCATACTAAAGCTCCCTTACACCAGTGCTCCTAAACTTACAACCCCCTATCAAAAGGAATAAAATAAACAAATGTAAAATAATCCTTTTAAGAAGTCCTTCTCCAGCTAGCAAAGCAAATCCCTTGTAGCAGATGCAATCCATGCTGACGCAACCTGTAAATTGGCACATCGCTGTGTCAACACAACCCTGACCCCAGAAGGGATCTGCAGGAGCAGGGCTGGGGAGTGGAGGAGCCCCCTGAGAAGTCCTGCTGGGCAGGATGGAAGGACAGGAAGAGGGACATCCTGAAGGCAGAAGGATGAGTCTGGGTGTGGGTAGGTGACCTGTAAGCCAGGGAGGGTCTGTGTTCCTCACATTCACACCTGTCCTTCTCATACTTGGACCTCTTGGAAGAGATCGGAGCAGCCTGCACTTTCTCCCATTTTCCAGTGTGCCACAATTCCTTTTAAGAAAAGTGAAGATGCACCAGATGGGCATGTTTGAAAGTCCTGTGGATCTGGAGCTCAAGGACGTGGTTTAGCTGTGGGATTTGTAGAGTTGGGTTAATGGTTGGACTCACTGATCCTGAAGGTCCTTTCCAATCTCAACAATTCCATGATTCTGCAGCACGGGACCCGAAAGTCCAGCCCCTGGATGCCACAAATAGTGCATTTAGTCAGGGCTAAGAGAAAATAGCAGAGTGCTAGAGATAATTGCCTTCGTTTGTCTGTTTGAGCTGAAGACTTTCGCGTTTCATTTCCTCCTGTGTAATGTTATAGGGGACACAGATGAGATATGCAGGGAGGACTGAAGGGGGAAGTCTGCAGCAGTGTTTAGTGGGAGGTCAGGAATTTTTAAGAGCTATTATTACAAGGTGCTGTGGTTTGGGTCATGTTTCGTGTAGGCATCTTGTCAGGAAACTTTTTTAATAGTAAATTATAATCTCTTTATATAAGGTACAAGCTTATTAAACTCAATTTTTAAATGTAAAACTGTATTTTGAAAATATCATCATACAAGCTCAGAAGGTACCAAAAAAAAAAAAAAAGATGAAGTATAGGAAATAAAACATATGCTGGCCAGAGTTTTAAAGACAGTAGCCACAGAACACCAGATTTTAATTAGCAGCTACCTGCAGTGGCAGTGGCCTGGACTAAAATGTTTTGATGTGCATAAATGCTTCTATAAAACAGTTGAAGCTTGCTTAGCTCCTGGATCACAGTTTTCCAGTATACACATTTCACAGACTGGGATTTCAGGAAGATCTAAAGTCTCTGATTCTCCAGTAGTAAAATGAGGATCCTTAGATTATTTTGCTATAAAAGCTTCTCAGGTCTTAAAAAGAAAAAGACTAATGACTGGGTAGAACCTGGACCTGAGCAAAGCCTTTGACACTGTCCCACATCACATTCTGGTCTCCAATCTCATGGGACATGGCTTTAATGGGTGGACCACTAGATGAGTAAAGAACTGCTTGATGGCTGCCCCAAAAGAGTGGCTGTCAATGCATCCACGTCCAAGTGGAGGCCAGTGACAAGCGGAGTCCTTCAGGGATCAGTCCTGGGACCAGTCTTGTTCAACATCTTTGCAGGTAACATGGACAGAGGCATTGAATGCACCCTCAGTAAGTTTGCTGATGACACCAAGCTGTGTGGTGCAGCAGACACACTGGAGGGCAGGGATGCCATGCAGAGGGACCTGGACAAACTGGAGAGGTGGGCACAAGCCAACCTGATGGGGTTCAACATAAGGTCCTGCATCTGATTCGAGGCAATCCTAAGCACAAATACGGACTGGGCAGTGACTGGCTGGAGAGTAGCCCTGAGGAGAGGGACTTGGGGGTGCTTGTGGACCAAAAGCGTAACATGAGCCAGCAGTGGGCACTTGTGGCCTAGAAGGCAAACTAGATCCTGGGCTGCATCAGGAGAAGTGTGGCCAGCAGGTTGAGGGAGGTGATTCTCCCCTTCTACTCTGCTCTCATCAGACCCCACCTGGACTACTGCGTCCAGTTCTGGAGCCCTTATTACAAGAAGGATGTGGATGTGCTGGAGCGAGTGCAGAGGAGGGCCACAAGGATGATCAGAGGGCTGGAGCACTTGTCCTATGAGGCCAGACTGAGAGAGTTGGGACTGTTGAGTCTGGAGAAGTGGAGGCTCCGAGGTGACCTTCTTGTGGCCTTCCAGTATCTGAAGGGGGCCTACAAAAGGGCTGGGGAGGGGCTTTTTAGGATGTCAGGTAGCAACAGGACTAGGGGGAATGGAGCAAAGCTGGAGATGGGGAGATTTAGAGTGGATGTGAGGAGGAAGTTCTTCACCGTGAGAGTGGTGAGAGCCTGGAATGGGTTGCCCAGGGAGGAGGTGGAGGCCCCGTCCTTGGAGGTGTTTAAGGCTGGTCTGGATAAGGCTTTGTCCAGCCTGATCTAGGGTGGGGTGTCCCTGCCCATGGTAGGGGAGTTGGAACTGGATGATCTTGTGGTCCCTTCTAACCCCGACTGACCTTATGGCTTGGTCTGGGTGATCCTGCTGTGGCAGGGGGATTGGCCTGGATGATCTTTTGAGGTCCCTTCCAATCCCTAATGATTCTATGATTCTAACCAGCAGTTGTGGGAGGAATAGAAGGTATAATCCTGCCATAAATCCTGATAACACTTGGATTCGGACAACAATGCCGTACGTTCTGATCCCACCTTTGAAATGTTTCTGCTGTGCAGTCTTCTTTCAAACACATCCTTGGTGTTAACCAGCACAGACCTGTTTTGGAAATGAGCAAACAGTTGATGTTCTTTCTCCCAAACACCGATGCAAATGGCTGGGCACCGCTGAGCCTCCTCAGACCTAACCAAGGCACCTCACAAACAAAATTCATGGAGGTGCCTTGGTGACCAGGCACCATCTCAGCTGACAATCCCCCATGTCAGCAGTGCAGCTTTGATTTGAACAGGGGGCACTACATTTTGTCTTCTGTAAGATTCAGGACAGCAAAAATTTGGAGATGAAGGCACCATCACCAACACTCTTCAAATCACAGAATTATTTAGCTTGGAAAAGACCTTTAAGATCATCAAGTCAAACCACTTTGTGCCTCTGAAAGATGCGAGATCATGTGATGTGTCCTAAAGAGCTTGTGGTGCAGGATGAGGATGCCCAGTATCATGGTCTTCTCTCATTCATGCATGACCTTGTGCAAAAAGAGATGGACAAGCAGGACCAACCCACTCAATGAGCCATTTTTTTAGGACTTTGTGTGGGTGCTGATAACGTCAGGCAAAATCTGGAGAAAATCCTTCTCGCCAAGCACAGCCTGATTTGTATGAACTTGGAGGGAAGGGTGAGGTGTCCTCCAAATACATCCTGCCTCAAGTTAGGCAGGTGGCTACTGCTCCCACTCAAAGGAGTGCTCCACAATTGGTGGGATATCCCTTAACTCACATTCACCATTGATCCAGATGGGACAGCCAGTGCATACAAGTGTGCTCTCCCTGTGTATCCTACCTTCTATGGTATCCTACCAAGGTGTACATCTCTCAGCTCATATTTCTGGCTCAAATTTCTTGAAGCCTGAAATGAAAGATCCTGTGTCCCAGCTTACACACACACCCCCCACCACGGGCTCACTTGATAGAGCACGGGACTCTGAATCCCATTTGAGCCCCATGTAGGACAGTCTGGGTACACCGGGTAGTGTAGGCTTCCCCTGCTCCAGCAGGGGAGGGAGTTGGACTTAGATGATCTTTCAGGGTCCCTTCCAGCCTGTAACATTCTGTGATGGCTCCCAGAGTATTGACCCCATAAGGACATGCCCTTCACATCAGCCTCTGTTGCAGAGCCCACACCGTGCTCTGTCCTGATTTACACTCTACTCTGGCCCAGCATTGGCAGCTGACACCTAGAGCAGAGATATCATGTACAGAGCTATGAATCAGGGAGCCCCTTTCCAGTGTAAATAGCACCAAAACCATTCGACCTGAAGTACTAATTTCCTTTCCTAATCTAGAGCCTTGTCAAGTGTAGCTTTTCCTCAAAGGTGCTTTTTCTCGAACACTCAGTGGAGGTCAGTGGAATAATTGGCCATGAATCTCTGTTCTTGCAGTAGGGCTAAATTAACTCGTAGGCATCGTAATGCGTTAGAGCTGTCTATAGATTTCTGTTTTCTGTTGTGTCAGGTTTAATTGGTGGCTCTTAGTGTCTCATCAGATCTGAAGATATACAAAGCTTTTTAATGGGAAATCTTATTGCACATCAGGGCATTTTCTCTCAGCAGTCAAAACTGCTTTCCTTCCCTACTGAGGGAATATTTGGACTCATCAACACTGCAGTGATTGTTGATCAAAAAACATCCCTCAGTGGTCCCTGGAAGGTATTAGAAGGCCTGAGATGAACAGGCAGTGTCAAGGAACTGGAGGACTATTCTCTGTCTTGCTAATTGCTTGTGTTTAGACTTCTGATCATTTCTGCCCCTTTTGATCACAAATTCTTCAAGGCAAGAAGAATTGCACTGTATTCGTGCAGAGGTGTGTTTGCTCTCATCTTGTGTTCTGACCTGTTTGCCTTCCTGTAACTCAAACACTGACTACGGAATACCACCACACAGGGGATTTTTGAAGAATTTTATTTAAAAGTGAGGTCCAGATCCAGGTTTAGAGAAAGAATTTCTGGCCCAGTCTCAGTTTAGAGAACAGGAAAGGGAATGGTAAGAGCAGTTAATTAACCAGAGACTAGGTGAGTTACTTTGGCAGGTGATTATACCCATGCTTTCACATCACACTCAGAAGCTGCTGCTTCAAGCAACGTGGCACAGGGGTACCTGGTATTGACCTGAAGGGATCATCCCTACTGCTGAACCACAGAGCTCATCAGCTTCCAACAGCATGCTAGATTTATCCTCTGCAAATTGTCATCTACGTGTGTAGACTCAGCCCAATGTTGTCAAGCTTGTGAAATTTCATGGGCTCCCAGCACGAGGTAGTTTTGTTGCCGCAACGTGAGATTCCCATCTACGTTGGCGTTTATTGAAAACGTTATGTCCCATCTGTTTCTAGATACTCCTTTCATGTTCCTCATCTCTTTAGGTTCTCGTTTCCAACAAGTTTGCTTGATCCATGTGGAGTTAATAAGCGATTCTGGTGTGTGAGTATATGTGTGAGGACCAAGATGTCTTGTTTCATAAAAGTCTGCCATTGATTTATTCCTCCTTCTGCTGCTCTGCTTCCTGTTCATTTCTCGTCGCACTTTCTGAGTGAGGGATGCTGTTTACATTAAGGATGTTTCTTGTGTTTACAGATGGGGCAGCATTTGCAAATGATTCTGAAGAGCTGTTGTTTCCAGTTGTTTCCTCCTTGAAAGTCTCTCCAGGCATTCAAGGAGGGGTCTTATTATGTTAGTGCTCACTGATTGTTTTAAACTTTTAAATTTATTAAATTTTTTAAATTTATGAAGTCATAGGGGTTTGTTCCATAAAGTCATTGCTCTACCTCCTCTCTCTCCTCCGTGTGTGGTGAATCGCTAAATCATAAATATATAATAATTTTATAGTAATATTTTGGGTTTTTCAGAAAAAAAGGGCAAGCACATGCTCGTTCGGAGTTTGACCAGTTTGTGTGCTTTGTCTTCAGAGTCCTACTGTAAAGGATGTTGGGGTATTTCCAGGTTAATTAAACAGACACAGTCATAGAATCAGAACGTGTTTGACTGGAAGGGACCTTCAAAGCTCCTCCAGTCCAATGTCCTGTAGTGAGCTGGGACATCTCTAACTAGATCAGGTGGCTCAGAGTCCCATCAAGCCTGCCCTTGAATGTCTCCAGGGATGGAGCTTCTACCACCTCTCCGGGCAACTGTTCCAGTCCTTCACCACCTTCATTGTAAAGAACTCTATTCTAATATCCATTCTAAACCTACTCTGCTCTAGTTTAAAACCATTGCCACTCATCCTGTTGCTACCCCTGTGAACAGTCCCTCTCCAGCTTTCCTGTAGCCCCCTTCAAGTACTGGAAGGCTGCTATAAGGTCTTCCCAGAGACTTCTCCAGGCTGAACAACACCAACTCTTTTAGCTCTTATAGGAGAGCTGCTCCAGCCCTCTGATCATTTTAGCTGAGAACTAGAACAGCCAGAGGCATGGCTCCTCTTGGAAGTCCTTCTGCCACTCATGGTAGATTTTTAGCTTCTCTTCAGGTCTGAACGACAGAGAAACACTGGAAATAAATACATTCATCAGCTAGATGTGCATGCACTTGCCATGGAAGAGTGAGCACAAATTTGAATCGCCTACCATCATTTTTCACCCTGGGATGCGGGGGTATATATTCTCCCTAGTGTCATGACAGAGGTTTTTTGCAAACCTAAAATAAAAAGCATGTGTCGCATGATGGCAAAGTGCATCAATATCTGAGCTAGCAAAGAGAAGGGTGACCAAGCCAAATATCTTCTGTTAAATGAGGCAGGAATTCAAAGCTGAGCGCTGCTTATGAACAAAATGCCAAATTAATTGTTGTTGCTTGTGGGATTTTTTACCCAAGAGGCTGGTCTCAGCGGGCAAATCTAACCCTGAGGTTTGCTGAGCCAGCGCGACCTGCAAATGCACATGGCAGGCAGCAGAAAGGAGTTGATTGCTTTGGGGAAAATCTTGCCTAAGCGGGAGCATTTCTGTGTCTTCTGAGACAGGTTTAAAGGGTGGCTACAAGTCAAGCGTTCAGCTTCCAGTTGTTGAACGTCTTTATTTAAATTGCACGGGATGCAATTTCTTGGATGAGATGGGAAACCAAGGTCTCAACCTCCTGTTTTAAGGATTATTATGTTTTTTAATCCAATTTTGCATTTCACGATGTCCCAATGTTCTTGCTAAATTGCTGACAATTATACTCAGTCAAATCCTGAGGGAGATTTGGTTCTTTTTTTAACTACTTCTTATCCAAAGTAAATTCCCCTGGGAGAAACTGAACATGGCAAAAACATTTGTCTAAACAAGCACATTGGGAGAAGGTGCTCACGCTGCACTTGCTGGAGCTGCTCAGGCTTGTGAGAGCTGTGGAAAATAAAAATATCTGGACAAATTCTTGAAACCTCACTTCTGGCAAAACCTTCCCAATCCTGAAAGTGGAGGCATATACAGAGAAATCTGCGGCCTGAAGCACAGAGAAGTTGCAGGTTTTCTGTTTAGAAAAGAGTTCTGATTTACCCCACCACACTGTGCGATTACCATTCTCAACATAACCCTTGAGCCAAGCTATAGGTAGAGCTGCTGGCGCTGAAATGCTGTGCAGAGGAAGGTCTGGAAGAAGCTGATGCTTCTGTGATAACGCAGCTTGGGACACTTGAGTATTCCTTGCATTTCTGTTTTCACTATGCTCCATTACCAGTAAAATATGTGTCGTTCCAGCTTCACCATTTTTGAAGCGCTACTTGAGCATTGTAGGAATCTTTTGGCAGGGAAAACGTGTCTTTCACAGGAAATTCTGTAACCATCAAGATAAAGTTTTGAAAATATTTTCCTTTTCAAAGAAATGTGATTCAAGCATTGCCCTGCAAACTGACACTCGAGATGAAGCAACTAGCCTGAGTTGCCTGAACAGAGTGGGAAGGGGCTACAACTCCTTAAATTCGCTGTTGTTGGGGAGCCTTTCCAAAAGATATTTTAATTCACTTGTATTCTTGGAAATGCCGCTTCATGGGTCAGCACTGTAGGCTGATGCTGCCCAAAAGCCCCTCAGCCTTCTGGGGAAAGTAGCAGTTCTGATGGGGAGATGTACTGGACGGAAATGAGCCATTATAGTCTCTCTGGGCTGACAGCAGCTACCCTGAAGTTGCCAGTACTGCCACAATGGATTTGACCAGACAGCCCTTGGAGACTCAGTGTTTAAACCCCTCGACCATCCACACTTTGATTTTTAATGTTACCCCTAACAAAAACTTCTGCTGTAGAGACTCAGGTTGTCTCCTGGCCATTATGGGAAATATGATCATTCAAAGCAAGGGCAGCATTTACAACTTTAAAAAATCAAATTCAGAAGCAATGACTTCCACTATAATTTTTCTCTCAAATTTTCAGTATCCTGAAACATCTGATCTCACTTAATAATGCTGCAGCGTGTCAACTGACCAGCATTCTCCTCCTTGTTCCTAGGTAGCCTCCACGGAGACATCAAGCTGCATTTGCTTTGGGTAAGGAATGCTGCTACACCAATACTGTTTTGCGGGGGACAACTTTCTGATGTCTGATCGCCTTCGGTAAGACATTTCTGGTGAATCATTATACCAAAATGCAAAGAAGGTAACTTGAGAAAGATGCCAGTGTTTCTGTAGCACTTTGCAGCAGATGTCTCCTATTTACTGCTTTATTTTATTGCTTAATGACTGAATCTCGAGTAATTGAACAATTTGACAGATATTTATTTGTAAAACGTGATTCATTTAGCCAGCCATTGAGAAACAGCTTCGTGCCGGTTGCAGAGACTAGGGTAGGACTTTCTAAAGATGCAAACATTCGAGTAAATTGCTCGTGTCAATAGCACATCCACTTTTTACTGTTCTTTGCTGCACACAAATATTTGAGTTGACAAAAAAGCGCTGGTGAACAGACTACAGGGACTTCTGAACTTTAATCAACCACAAGCACTGGCAGGGTTCAGAAGTAATTTCCTAACTATGAATCACCTGCAGACAATGAATCACATACTGGAGAAGATTGCCAAATAAAACAAGCCATCATGTATAGCTCGCATTGACTGGACTATGGAAAGGCCTTTGATTCACCTAGCTGAAAGAGAAGCTGTGATGAAAGCACTGAAATAAAGGCATAAAAGAATGCAAGAATCCCAAACCACATCTGCTAGCAGTGAATGGCGACATTTAAGTTCGACAAGAAAGATAAAAGAAAGTGAGACCAAGCAAAATAGCAGGCAAGGAGACACTATCTTACTGGAAAATACTTGCCTGGAGAAGAACTTCACACAGCATTTCTGGGAAGAAGACCTTAGCTTAACTTCTACCATATGTGCGAGCTCAGATTTCGGCTGTGATCGAGCAGTTGTCTGTTCTGCAATGGCCAGTGATCTCTGGGTGATTTTTAGGGAAACTGAAATGTGGGGATAGCAGGGAAGACAAATGGGAGTGGAAGGCTGAGGAAGAAGATGCTCTCTCAGCGGTTAGTCTAGTGCTCACTGTGGCGAACAGAAATCTTCTCCAGGGATTTCACAGGCCAAACCCCTGCTGAAGAAGAGGTGTTGGGTTTCCGTCTCTAACAGAAAGGGGCCAGCTGTTTGGGTGCTAACAAAAGAAAAGGCATCTTGGACAACATTTTTTTAGAGGCAACGCTGAATAAAGGGATAGTGAAATAGGAGAAGAAACCAAAAACTTCCTGGAGACTATAGGAGTAAGTCCCACCACAAGGAAAAGAAATACAAGACGGAATTGAATTTACTTTTTAAAAGACTTTATTTCTTATGAGAGGTGTTTGGCCCTGCTTTCCCAAGCAGTGAGACAATAGCTGGTAAAGCAATGACAGCAGAAGCAAAAAAGAAAAAGACCTGCAATTACCTAGACTTTGATGATTCCCCTCTGTCGGTGCCAGCATTCAATAAACCCTCAAATTGCACGCTGTAGCAGGAGAGTGAATTTACTGCAGCCAAAATCATATGAGTGCAATGAATCAAGACAGCCTTTCCACACTCCTCAGGTCTGGCTCATGTATTATGCTAAAAAAAAAAAGGTGAAGCAGAATTTCAAACTCACTAGAGCAGCTCCCAGCTAACGGGGAGAAACAGGGCCGCACAAAGAGGTCATCGATGCTGGTAACTTGTGCCAGCATAACTTGATTTGGCTCCCACTTACTTCTTGGCTACTCAAACAGGCACGAATAAATAGGTAAAAATAATTAGGCAAATAACAATTAGGTAATAATTAGATAATATATTTGGGTAAACAATAATTAGGTAAAATAATCAGGTAAATAAAAAAATCGGTAACAGTAACTAGGTAAAAAGCCTGGATTTGCTCCCCATCTCCAGTGGAGCAAGTTACTGCGGCAGAACAGTGCCTGGGTAACTGGGCTGTAAGGAGCCCTCTAACCGGGGACCTTACGGTCGTCCAGCGCTACTGCCAGCTGGCGACGGGCCCTTTCGAAGGCAGAGCCCTGAGCCTTTCCCCGGGAGCACTTCCCCGAACAGCCACGAGAGAGCACCCGGCAGTTAGGGCTGGGAGGGCTTCGCGCTGCTCTGGCGGGGACGCGGAGCGCTGGCCCTTCGGAGAAGCCCTGCGCAGGATTCCCTTGCGCGTGTCAAACAAAACCGGCGTCAGGGCCGCAAACCAGGCTTCGCCACAGCCGCGCCACTGCTTCTGAGCCGCTGCGAGGTTTGGCCGGCGGGGAGTACCCGTGGGCTACCGCCCCTCTGCAGGGGATCGGGGGGCTCGTCCCTTGGCTTATCCGAAGCCAAGGCTGCCTAATGGCTGCTGGCAAGGTCCGCAGACGTGCAGCGGCGGCTTTGCCTAAGCTGCCCGTTTCCCCGCGCGGAGTGACCCGCAGGCAGCGGCTGATCAAAGGGGCCGCCCGCGCAGCGCAGCTGAAAGGACTTTTCCGCACGTTGTTGCTCACGGGGCCGACACAAGGATGCGGACAAGGGCTGCTCTGTGTGCAGGAAGCCGTGGGGAGGGGGCTGCGGGGAGGCCATCGCGGGGGACATGCGGGGACATGTTTCGGATGCCCCTGCACGGGAGTGGGCACTCCCCGCAGACTCGAAACCTTGCTTAAGGTTTTATCCGGGTTTTCGAAGAGCTTATGCCAGTTTTTAAGGTAACGTTAGGGGTGAGCTCTGTTGGTTTATATTTTTTAACATTTTAGATTTCAAATATTTTCATACTTTATAGTTACATATTTTTAATTGTTCTATAATCGTTATATTTTTATATATTCCATACTTTACATGTTTTAATATCTTTTCTAATTATATTAGTAGTATTATATTTTCTGTTTTAAAAAATTTTTATATTTTGTGTATTTTAAAATATATTTTGCTGTCTTTAAGACATAAACGCAATCAACGATGGAAAGTACTTTACACCAAGGCTTAATGTGCCTGGACACTGCTTTCCAACATGCCTGATGGTATTAAAAAATTGCAAAAATCTCTTCTCCCAACCCATCAGCAAACATCTGAACCCTGTAGCTCATGAGGCACGTGTTTGCCTGTGTGATCGTTGGGTACTAGATTTGCAGGCATGTAAGAGCCGCTCCCAAGCTGCAGTGTGGGTCAGAGGTAGCAAGCGTGGCTGGGAGCTGTGATCACAGAATCACAGATTCATTCAGGCTGGAAAAACCCTTGAGTTCAAGTCCACCCACTAACCGTATTCTACCAAATTCACCACTAGACTAGGTCTCTAAGCACCACATCTAAATGATCTTTAAACACATCCAGGGGTGATGACTCAACCCCCTCCCTGGGCAGCCTGCTCCAATCCTTGACTACTCTTCCAGTGGAAATTTTTCCTGAAGTCCAGCCTGAACCTCCCCTGGTGCAGCTTGAGGTCATTCCCTCTTGTTCTATCACTAATGACCTGTGAGAAGAGACCATCACTCGCTGCTCTACAGTGTGTCCTCAAGTACTTGTAGAGGCCGATAAGGTCCCCCTTCAGCCTCTTCTTCCTCGGGCTAAACAGCCTCAGCTCCCTCAAATGCTCATCAAACTTGTTGTCTCAACACTTCACATTTTGGTGTCCTCCTTTGCACCCTTCTTTGTGTTTTCCAGGCATTGGTCCCGTCTTGCTGCTGTGGCAGGGCCGGAGTCCCTGCCCTGCAGGCAGGGGCACAGCAGTATCCCACATAATGCAGGGAGCACCCTCAGCAAATGTGTTTTGGCTCTTTGAGTTCAGCTCTCTCTGAGGCAACGTTTCATCTTTTTGGCGAGAGAGCTTTTGCTTCCAGGTCTGGTTTTGGGAAAGCTTTCTGGCTGGGAGGAGGGACAACCTTTGTAAAGAGAATGTGCTTCTTGGCCCCATGTCCTCAAAGGCACCCATCTCCCAGTAAGGAGCCTCTGGCAGTACCAGCCCCATCTCTGGTACTGACAAGGCATCTCAGGTACTGACAGGTTGGAGCCTTTCAACAGTGATAAAAAACCTCCAATTTTAAAATCAACAAAGTCTTTAAACACCGATACAGCCTTGTGTGGAGTTTTTTTAGTATCTGTCTGCCCCTTTTGCAGAGACACTCTGGCTCCAGCCATTCAAGCAGTTTCCTATGACCTGACTTATAACCAACTACCACCACCAACACCCAGCGTTCTGCCACACATTGGCCTGTGCTGACCCCAGCGTAGGAGACACACACCCACCCCCCCATTCAGCCAGGAGTAATTAGAAGGCATATCTTTATTCCCAGAGTTAATCATGGCCATTACAGCGAGGAGCAAATGCTTTCGTATAATACCTATATGTAATATTCTTACGTAGGTACTAATTACTCTCTGCAGTGCTGACATATAGGCGCTGTAAATACATGAATTATATATTAAATCTGGGAGGAGTGACAAGCAGCCAAATGTGCAAATCTGTGTCTGAAATCGTGTCAAGTCCAGGACTATTTCCAGTCTTGCCTGTGAGAGAATCCAGCCCTAATGTAGCTGAAGATTCGTTCAGATTACTCTGTGGAGAAATGCTGCTAATTACATCTGTACTTAAATACTAGAGAAAGAACAAGGAAACAAAGTCTTGCTTAATACTCGATAAATACTTTGTTATTGGTATTGAATTAATACTAAAAAGGTTTGTTTAACTACAGTCAAATGGCAAGGATCAGACGGATGGTTCCGCGCCGAGTGCCACTGAGTGTACCAGAAGGTGGTCTGAAGGGTTCTCACCACGTTTAGTGGGCAAGGGGAAAACATGTCCAAGTGCAGTAATAATGGGTCTATTGCTCTAAATAAATCGAGGTCTGTTGATGGACAATAGCAAACACCGTGTGAAAAAGCCACCAGGGGAAACCTGAGCCACGCTCAAGTCAGACTTTTCCCAATGTTTTCTTGCTCCATTCATTTGATCACCCTAAAACGTTCTCAGAAGTTAAAAATTCTTCCTTCTGCTACAACTTGTACCCAGTAAATGCTGTTTATATTGACGGCAGACAGATCTTAACTGAATCTGTAAGGCTGATGGCTACGTTCAGAGAACAAAAATAATCACTGCAGAAACTGTTTAAGGTGAACTCATGGTGGGATTACAAAAGGCAGTGGAAACCCAGTTTGGTGATGTGGGCTGACAGTCGGGCTGCCTGAGACACCTTCCGGATCTGTTTTAAGAATTGCTTATTAACCACTGCAATAATAAACAGAGAGATTAAGAGCACGCAATAAAGGCACAAGCCAGTGGGTATTTCACTCGATATCCTCGAGCTCCACACGTTTATTTCATTCAGAAATTCTCTGTTGTTGGCTCTGTAACGTGATTCAGTGTTTACTTCAGTTAATGATTTTTGGGGGATCTTTCATTAGCCTTTTAGCAGTATAAGTGCAGTGAAGATCTGAGCGGTATAGAAGGGTTCGGTTTGCTTTTGAAATGCAAACAAAGGAACTGAAATGATTATTTAGTCTTTGCCAGCGGTGTTGGGGCTGGCCGTACAATAACATGGGAACAAAATGACAGCTACAGGCCTGATGCTGCAAAGTAAAGATGATTTTACCCCGTATGCGGCTTCGTATAAGGTGGATGCTGTTTCTGGAGGGCACTGAGCAATGAAGTACCCAGCAAACCCTCAACAAGAAGCAGATGGTCCTGAAAAGGTCCTTGTTTCTGCTTTGAGCTAGAAACTGCTTCTCATGGGTAAGTTTCGAAGATGAGATGCAAAGGTAGTTTGTGCTTTCTTTAGCCTTGCGAAAGGCGATTAGCGTGGGTCCTTGTAGTCTGCAGATACTTCATGCTTCCAAGATTGTTTTAAGATACAATTGTTAGACATGTTTAAAAAAGAAAAAAAAAAGAAAAGATCTTTCAAGAGCTCATTTCCCAGACCTCTGCCAGCCAATAGTCCGCACGGGCTCACACACCACAACAATTGTTGACTAATACTCTGTGCTTGGCTGAAAAAAAAAAAAAAGAAACAAACTGTTATATGTTTTTTTGTTGAGATATATTTAGAGAGCTTTCTCATTGTTAAGAGCTTTAGGAACAATAATCAGCAGTATGTCATTCTGGTATTGTTAGCAAAGTCCTTTCTATTGAATTTTCAAGATGTTGTAAAGCGAGATTATGCGAGTAGCACCTCTGGACACTTTTTCCCATCATTGTGTTGGTATCAATCGCTGACTTCCACTGTTTCTCTTGGTATTAAATGAAAATGTTTTTTCCCACTACGCTGATTGGAGCCTGTATAATGCATGACATAACTGATAACCCTACTGAGATTATGCATTGTAGGGTTCAAGCTGCACGAGAAATTTGGACAACAAAGTAGGTGGTCACTCGGGCCGGGAGACAAAGTGTAAAGGAAAATGTACTGGCATCATTGTTTCAGCTGAAACGAAGAAACATTATAAATGGATAATTTATGAGGCTGGTTCCTGCGGTTTTGTTGTTATTTTTTTTGATGGTGAGTATCTAGAATGTAGTTTCCGAGGTCAAAGCATTGCCCTAAGACACTCCAACCTCTCTCAGCCTGGTAGAGCTGTAGCAGAGCAGAACCCCACACCCTGCTGAGACTCTTGACATTTTCCAGAGAGAAAATATTAAAAACTCAGGGGCAGAGTGGAGGAGGAGGAAGTTAAGCTTTGGAACTGGCAGTGAGCTGAGAAAGCCAGATTTTTGGACTCTGTAATAAAAAAGCAAAAATAACGAGAGGTTTTGAGCAAGCTTCTGCATTACACACCCTGCCAGTATCTGAGCAACATAAAGAGTGGCACGGGTGCTGGTGCAATTTCCATTACACCACGTGAGGTTGTTTTGGGGTTGCACTCGCACTTCGCCATTCCAAGCTTGAGGCTGATTCAAGGATTTTGCTGGGCTTTTTTTTCTCATTTTTTGGTTTTTGTTTGGTTGGTTTTTGAAGGGACTTGCTCCAGTCCCTGCTCCTGCTCTCGTCAGTTCTTCACACCCTGGCTTGCCTTCCAGCTTTGATCCTTCCTAAGCTGGCAGATGTGCAGAGCTTAGTTTGTGACAGACATAAGTGGGAAAAATACTGTGGCCTCTCACTCTGTCCTTCCTTAAAAACAGCAAAAAAACTAGGGGGAAATCCAGTGAAGATGTCCTTCAGCATCTTTCAGGGTGGGCTGCACACTCAGCTGGCACAAGGACAAGGTCAGACCTGATTCTTGTGTTTCTCAGCTGATGGTGGTGTTAGGTCCAAGAAGTAGCTCCTGATCTCCCATTCCAAGCTTTTATGGATGAGTGTAAAGCTGGAGCGAGTCGCTCCATGCAGTGGTTAAAGTTTTAATAGCTCTTAGGTAATAAAACCAGCATAACTGCTTCCAAAAAGAGTACCAGGGAATCAAGTCTAAATGTAATAAAGCTCTTGACTTCGTTACAGTGGGTTGCAAAGGGTTTTGTGGGTTGTGGTTACACGGAGCGGAGGGGCTATGGATCCTTCTGAACTGATTTTTATTACACAGTTGTGATTGCAACTGACTGGACTTCGCTTCTCGGGGACTCCCCTCCCGAGACAGGGTAGGCACGTTGGTCTAAGGTGGCAAAGCTTATCCTCCTTTAAGACATGGGTGCTAGAAGAAGGGAGGTTCAGACTAGCTATTAGGAAGAAATACTTTTACCCTGAGGATGGTGAGACATTGGCCTGGGTTGCCCAGAGAGGTGAGAGAAGCCTCATCCCTAAAGACATTACGGATCAGATTGAACAGGGCTCTGAGCAGCCTGTCCTAGTTGTTCCTTCTCACTGCAGGGAGGTTGAACTAGATGAACTTTGAAAGTCACATCCAACCCAAAGTATTCTCTGATTTTCTGAGAGTTGGGTGCAGTAAAACACCTGGTCCATAATTAGGACCAGATCATCAAAATCGTTAAGATGTTTGTAAGAATCTGTTTTTAAAGAAGACTGTTAGTGTCTCTCTATGCCTATGCTTTGCTTTCATCATTTAGGTCATGGACGACCTGGAACGAAGACCGTTGGTTGTATTTTCACACAAGCCCCTCTGAACTCAGGGGTTGAGCACTTGAATTCATCTCTCCATCTCAGCTCACGCCTTCTTTCTTTTCCTGTAAGTTTTGTTCTATCCTTGTATGTTAGCACTTCAGATGTCAGAAAATAATCCAAGCCTCTTCATTTGGAGAGGGGAGAAAGCCCTATGGATGAGCCAAGAGAGATCCTTGGGGGATGCTGACATGCCATGGCTTGTCCAACACGAGGGAAGGATGCACCTCATCACCTTTGCCTCCCATCGTGGTGACTTTAATGCAGGAGGCCACACAGTGAGCAGCCAGCTGAGCAGCATGAGCTGCTTTATACCCTGCTACTTCAACCTCTGACTCCAATTGTTAGCGTTTTACAGACAATTTTCACGCAGGAGATTCTTCCCCTTGGGAAGGGGGAGCCTGGCTGGTGTGAGGGTGGGCAGTGGCCTGCATAAAGGTGCTGCTTTGCTGTGTGACCAGTCACACCATCGTGTACCTCAGCACAGTTGGTGTGAGGCTGCCGGGACCTTGATTGGGCCTGACACGTGCCTGGTGGAAGATATTCCCCGGGAATTAAGGCAGTACTTCTCTCGTTTGAGTTGGCTGCTGATGCGAAACTCGACACGATTCTTGAGAGTTTTCAGCACTCCCCATGAAACAAATGCAGCCCAGGTATCAAGCAGGCTTTGTTCGGGGGCTCTAACTGTATTGCAGACTGAACACTTCCACATGCGCCTGCTGGCACATCTACCCCAGCTATCTCACATGCGTCTGCCCTCAGGTGCAGATGCCAAGGGCTTTGACACGGTACAGTAGGGATCTAAATATATTGTCCAGATTGCCTTCGCACATGCTGATGAAAATGAGGAGTAAAGAGCTGAAAGAAGCAGCTGTTTAAAATTTTCTTCAATCGCAGCAAATCAGCTTCTTAATTACTGATAATTTAAGCATCAAAATGGCCACTGACCCACTCTCCCACTAGACCCTCCCAAGCTGGGAGGCCTGATTTAAGATGTTTGGGCAAACCTTTTCCTTAGAAGCGTAGCATTTCATCGCCTTTCTGGAATTAATTAGTATGAAAATAAAGCAGGAATAAAAGATGGTGCCTTCTGGAGGTGCCTCTTTCAGATCCTCCACACAGACAAATAAGAGCAGATACTGCTAATGCTCCTGCCCACCATGTTATGTGAGAATAATTTTTATATTTCCACATTGCCTTTCATAGTAAAAGGGTCCCAAAAGTTCCTTGAATGGATTTAGAACTATAAAAAAACTTCAATTTGCATTAAAATACGGATGGTCTTGTATAAAATACCCAAAAAGGAGCCCCTGCTTCCAGCATTCGGCAGCAAAGGGCTCTGTGGTCAGTCTGGTTTATGGTTGTAGCCAGAGGGTCAAATGGTCCCACGCAAAATGTAGGTGGTAGTTTTAGGCTTTACTCTTGCAAGATGTGCCACAAGTCCCTGAATCACCTTGCGGCAGTGGAGTCTCTTTTCAGAGATTGTTCAAGTGGCTGGCTGATTAGAGTTTAAATTCTGGGAAAAACAGAACATTTTGTGGGAAATCATTTTCCTCTAGCAGCAATGAATGTGAGCTGGGGAAAAAGTAGTAAAAGAGTCCAGTTTGGGCTTTTACTGTTTAGTTTTTATTTGTTTTCCCTTTTACCCTCTTCACAGACTTCCTGAAGTGACTGAATTGTAAAGCTGAGCCTTTCCTAAAGCTGGAACCATTTTCTGTGTAGAAACAAAAGATCATTGACCCATTGAGGTTGGAAAAGACCTTTAAGATCATTGAGTCAAACAGTCAGCTCGACTATCCCAAGCTCCTCTTCTAAACCATGTCCCCTAGCTCCAGATCTACACAACTTCTGAACCCAAATGATCAGGGAGGGTGACTCAAGCACCTGAAATCCTGTCAATGTCTTTGACATAGAGAAAGGGTCTTCTGTTTGTTGCTGGGTGTCTTTATTTTGTTTAAACCACTACTGGAAGCACCTTTAAGACAAAACAGCTTTTCCCCAGCACTGAATGACTGACCAACAAAACCACACATGAGACGTAATATGGCTGGAAGGCAGCAGAGTCAGGTGAGACAACCCAGGAGTTTGCAGCAGTTCTCCACACATCTGAGCAAGAGGCACCTGACAGAACATTTTAAAGTTCAAGACGTGCATGGAGCAATGGGCCAAACTGAATTGCTGAGAAAAAGCAGTGTGGCAAATGCTTTAATAATAACTTCCCTTCCCTTACTCCACAAATGTGGCTGTTAATGCAGTCAAAAAGCCCGGCTGTCACAGAAGCACTGACTTGGACCATACCAGTACCTCAGTGGTACTGAGGAGCTGGGCCAGGAGGAAATACTGGAAATCATCTTGTCGTGCTGCTGCTTTGTTAGGTTCTCTAGATGGGAACTGAGGGGTAATATGCAGCTCCTTCCTCTACTGAGGCTGCTGCATCACCTGGGAATGATTTGTTGACTTATGGAAACTACTATTGGGGGGGGGGTGAACAGTAGGATGATGCCAAAATAAGCTGAAAGGTTGGTTGGTTTTTTTTTTTAAAAAAAAAGACATTTAAAAATAAAAGGTCCGTCAGGGACGGTGTGACACAAAGAGAGAAAATACCCCATATGCTTGCTCGGTTTGTGGGATGAGAGGGCTAATTACATCTGGGGTTGCTTTTGAGCTCATTCCTCTGTGTGAATAACTCTGCCACTGAGAAAAGGAAACCCAGGATCATGTTACTGTGATACCTTTCACCTGCCTTCTCTGCCCATCACACGCCATGGGCAGAGCCTTTAGGTGGGATATTCAACATGAAAATACAGAGCTTGAGGCTCTCAACGGGCCCATCGGCCTCCTGGGGATTCAATGAGATGGTGGCAGCCAATCCCTGCTACAAGATCTGGTTAGGTGCAGGTTAAACTAACCCTAAGGTTCTGCTCAGGGAGAACTTTCCCTAACAATTACACGATGGGAGTGTGCTACCATAACCCAGAATGTTAAACCCAGGAGAACTTGTCCCACCCTTTCTCCACCTCCCCAAATCCCTTTCATGTGGGGCAGGTGAGGGCAGAGCTGATAAGGACTGTCATTGCATCAAATTAAAGGGGAAAACGATCTGGAAAGTTGTTTGCAGATAAAAAAAACTTGATTAATCTATTTGTTCTCTTTTTAGTTGGCAGAAATCTAAAACCAAGTTTCACGGTGACTTTAACTGCACTAAAAATAATGGCCCATTTATGTAATTATCTGCTTGTACCTGCCCATGGGCTTGAGCAGGTGAAGAGAGCACAACAAGCAAGCAGGCTTTTTCTTTTCTTCCAGGTGTGGTTTAGGCTTCCTTCATGAAAACCATCACCCTTGCCCTCAACCTCTCAGGAGCTGCAAGGGCAATGCACACCAAGCCTTGCTGGGTTTGGACTGAGCAATGCTGATGGCCCTGTTGCTATGTGATGGTTATGGACCAAGTCTGACGCTGGCTAGACTGAGGACGATAACGACACAGAAGTTTATTCAGAAATGTAATTTAAAGATTTAGTGAGCTGCAAAAGGTCTTTGTGTACAGGAGCAGGCTGAGAGAGGAACACCTCTTGTCTTCAGCCTGGTGACAAAGCTTCAATCTTTGGAGGTACTTGGCCGCAGCAATTGCTCCCACTGCAAAAAAGTCAATACTCAACATTGTGATGTTTTTAATAAACTTGATGTTCAGCCCTGTGCAGTAGCTGCAAGGATCAAGCTCGACCTGGAGTGGCAGGCAAGGCCATCTCCATGGTGCCCTTTGGAGCTCTCTCACTCCTGTCTCTGCTGGTGGAAAGGGCAGCAAAATGCGCATGGCCTGGGCCAGCGCTGGCTTTTCCTGGACATCCCAATTCCCATTGTTCGGCAGGTTGCTCAGGAGCAGCAGGGCTTTGGACCTGATTTCATGGGGAATGCTCAAACTGTGTAGTTAGTTTTTTCCTTTCAGACCCTAAGAGCTCATTTAATGCTGTTGGAGGCCCACTTAGCATCTCAGAATCACAGAATCACAAAATCATTAGGAATTGGAAGGGACCTCGAAAGATCATCCAGTCCAATCCCCCTGCCAAGCAGGATCACCCAGACCAAGTCATACAGTCAGTCGGGGTTAGAAGGGACCACAGGATCATCCAGTTCCAACTCCCCTACCATGGGCAGGGACACCCCACCCTAGATCAGGCTGGACAAAGCCTTATCCGGATCGGCCTTAAACACCTCCAAGGACAGGGCCTCCACCTCCTCCCTGGGCAACCCATTCCAGGCTCTCACCACTCTCACGGTGAAGAACTTCCTCCTCACATCCACTCTAAATCTACCCATCTCCAGTTTTCCTCCATTCCCCCTAGTCCTGTTGGTATCTGACATCCTAAAAAGCCCCTCCCCAGCCCTTTTGTAGGCCCCCTTCAGACACTGGAAGGCCACAAGAAGGTCACCTCGGAGCCTCCTCTTCTCCAGACTCAACAGTCCCAACTCTCTCAGTCTGGCCTCATAGGAGAGGTGCTCCAGCCCTCTGATCATCCTCGTGGCCCTCCTCTGCACTCGCTCCAGCACGTCTACGTCCTTCTTGTAATAAGGGCTCCAGAACTGGACGCAGTAGTCCGGGTGGGGTCTGACGAGAGCGGAGTAGAGGGGGAGAATCACCTCCCTCAACCTTTTGGCCACACTTCTCCTGATGCAGCCCAGGATCTAGTTTGCCTTCTGGGCCGCAAGTGCACACTGCCGGCTCATGTTGAGCTTTTGGTCCACAAGCACCCCCAAGTCCCTCTCCTCAGGGCAACTCTCCAGCCAGTCACTGCCCAGCCTGTATTTGTGCTTAGGATTGCCTCGACCCAGATGCAGGACCTTATGTTGAACCCCATCAGGTTGGCTTGTGTCCACCTCTCCAGCTTGTCCAGGTCCCTCTGCATGGCATCCCTGCCCTCCAGTGTGTCTGCTGCACCACACAGCTTGGTGTCATCAGCAAACTTACTGAGGGTGCATTCAATGCCTCTGTCCATGTCACCCACAAAGATGATCCCTGAGGGACTCCGCTTGTCACTGGCCTCCACTTGGACATGCATCCATCGACAACCACTCTCTGGGTGCAGCCATTCTCAACTATGGATTTTTTCATTTACTATTAACCAACCAAGCTGCTGCTTCTCAAGATTATCCTCACAAGCGGCAGGCAGGTTCAGCACCAACGTGAGTTCAAGGGCCCACAAGAGCATCCAAAGTTAACCCTAGAGCAAGCAACCCTGTAAAATGAGTAAATCCATCTCTTGTACAAGACAGTGATCTAAGCCCCTCCAACTGCCTATTGAGAGACTCGGGACTGGGTCCTAAATTGCCCCATCTTCTAGTCACTGTCATTACATGACGACACAGACTAAGTCTTTGTGCCCCAGACTACAGACAAAATAACCAGAAAATCCTTTTTTGGCCTGACCCACAGAAACCTGAGACAATCAAGACAAAGATCCCTTCAGTTTTGTAGTCCTTTATTTTTTTAAGTTGATCCTCCCATAGTAATGTACTGAAATGCGTAACAGTTACATTGTACAAAGCATTTAAAGAAAGTACCTCAACTCGCCGATTATTTCAAAATGAGATTATAAACAAAAGGAAAAAAACAACAAATCTGGTCCCTCACTAAAGGCCAAAAAACCAAACCCCCAAAAAAATAACTGAATACCTTCCGTTATTTATTTATTTTTTTTTCCCTTTAAAACGTAAATTTGGAACACTTCATCTTACAAATAGGATTAACATGAACATAACATCACACAAGCTCGCGGACAACCAGCATAAAATATCGGGTACAGCTTTTTTTTTTAATCAGAAGAATCATGCTTTCATGAAGAAATTATAACTGTTTATACAATCGAATCAATTTACTGTATTACAAACAAAATAAAATAAAATTCCTAAGTTGCATCTATTAGTTATTTAGTTCATTAAAAGGCAAAAAACCAAAAGAGGAATGTAAGAAAATTTCAAACACTGTTTTGCACTCCCACATACACACATCAGCTCACCTCACTGTTTTTTTTTCCCCGAAGTACATGGGTGCCTGGCATCGCAACGCCGCGGGGGACTGGAGCAGTGCTGTTTGTTACAGGAACAGTGCTAATTTTAATCAACAAACCATCGTTTGCCAACAAATAAATACATGGTACGTACGACACAAAGGAGAAGTCAGAGGGGAGGGCTGGGCGGGGGGCAAAGGAAACAACACAACAAAACGGTGACATGATTGTCGAAAATTAAAAATCTCCTTACAATGATCTGAACTAGTGGTGCTGTTGATGGACGTGGTGCTTTCACGGAATTATCTGGATGATTTAGCTTCTTGGAGCAGTGAACATTCATAGTTTACACTATACACAAGCCTCTCACGTACTCGTTCTCAGAGTTCTTTTTTTTGTTTTATCTTTTTCTTTGTTCTCCTTGTTTTTCCTTTTTTTTTCTTTTAGCAATGCAGTTGAGAAGGCAAAAGAATTACGGAGAGAACGAAACATTCTGTTACTTCTTCTTACACTTATGATCAATAGTGAGCACTGGATAGAACTCGTTTCTGTCTTTGAAGGGCTAAAATGCATAAAGCTTTAATGAAGAGATTTGTACATAAAAGCAACTGTTCCCCATCCTGTGTCAAACTATTTTATACAAAACAGAAAATCAATTCAATTCCGTGTCAATGCAGTCTTAACCCTTTTGCCCCTGCCCCTCAAAGCCAGGTGAACTGGAAGACACTTCTCCCGGCCCCAGTTTTACATAATCCACTGCATCTCTTTATTTTATTTTATTTTTTTTAAGTCGCATTGATCCTCCAGAAGTCAGCAGCTGCCTTTGCTGTGCAAAACAAAATATTGAGAATAAATAGTTTCTTTCTTCTTAAAATTATTCAGTTTAAGGTCACCGGACTTTAAATGAGTGACCCTGCAGATTTATAAGGCATTCTGCTCAGCAGTCTTTTAAATAGTCACATACGAAAGAGCCATGCTACTGGTTCGGACTTGGTCCCATTCTCGGTAAGACTTCGCAGTGTCATACGTGGCTGATGGACTGCATGGCGCTGGACTCTGCGGCGGCTCTCGCCATACTGTGCCACATATTGGGAGAACCGTGGGATGCGGAATGGAGGGAGTCCTTGTCAGAGAGAGAGAGCATCATCGCATAGGCCTGCGTGAGGGGAGGAAGTACATAGAGGTCACTATCCCATGGCAAGAATCCCAGTTTGGACCCATGCCACCCCCATGCGGTTTGGGCACCATTTTGGCTGCAATTGCTGGTCTGAACTTCTTTTTAAAAAAGAAATCAGAACGCGTTAGGTAAAACCACTGTCAACGTTTTCACTGACACTTTTGACTCAGTAATAGAAACAGTAATTCCTGCGTTCATCTGGCTTCATGAAGCTTTGACAGTAGCAAGGTTCCAGAGTTTCCTTTGCCTTCAGATTCTTGGCACAGGAGGCTCTTTTCAAAAGCCTGAGGAATCACATTATCCCTTGGCTGGTCCTGTATTTCACCAAATTGCAGAGTCTCCTTCACTGACCTGTTCACCGCAGGCATATTCTGCAGTTTTTAAAACAGTAATCCTTTAGAGGGGCTAAAAAGACTCATCCTAACTAGCATCTTAAAAACTTTCAAGAAATAGCATTGGTCTATCAATCTAATCACTCCTGTTTTGCAAACATGTTGAGGACCTAGTGGTGGTAATGCGCAAGAGACTTCAAAAACCAAATCAGCCGGAAGACTGAGCCACATCCCTGCAGGGCTGCAGCTAAACCCCAGGGCACCGATGTGACTGTGGCAGCTGTCTGGAGGCAGACTGGGAACGTTTATTATCGTGGCATGTCTGCAAGTGGCAGACAGGAACAAAAATAGCAAAAAAAGTCAGAAAATTCTCTGTTATCAGGCAAAAATAGCAGAAAAGTAAGAGTTTCTTCCATTATCAGGGACCAGAACACCCTGCTATGTCTCCCAGAGGCAGTGGCAGTACAGGGGCAGGGCAGAGCAAGCACAGCCCTGTCTGGTGAAGCCGGAATGACCTCGCCGATTGTTTGATCCTCTGCATATTTGATGACAACAGCATTTCAACTGAGTTAAGCTTTTACCTGGGATTTGGATTTCCTGTACAATGGTTGGTTTAGGTCCTCTGGCAGCTGGGAAGCATTGAAAGCTGCCAATTCAGCTTCGGTGTATTGATTTTCTTCAATTTTCCTCATTTTGAGGCTATCTGTGAAATGTCTTATGTGGTCCAAAGCCGAAAGTCCAGTCTTATTGTACTCCTCCTCTTTATACCTACAAAAACACCACGGAAGGTTTAATGTCAAGTCAACGATCCTCCCTGTGTCCCCTCATCCTCTCAGATTTGCACATCTGAGTAACTCCCCCTTTTTTATGCTCATAAACCACCTTGTCCTGTGGAACTGGAATAAAAGAATTTCCACTTGCTTGGCTAAAAAGCAGAGGGTGGACAGCAGGAGCAGGGAAGGGAGAAGTTGTCTCTCTCTTGGTGTCTCCACAGCCTTTCACAAGACCATTATAGGAGATTGAGGACATTTTACAGAGAAGATAATGCCTCTTCCATGAACATTTCCTGTCTCACCCAGAACCTTGACAAGAGCTCCCAGAGCAGTTACCTCTATTCTTAAGAACCACACACTGCATGAAGAGGCTGAGAGCAGGCCAGTATGACCCAAACACAGGCATCCATTTCTAATGCAACTGGGAAACTGGCTACTCCAGACCAGTTCCCACAGTACACAGTTTGGTGCTGGCACTCTTTATGGCTCATTGTTTTATTTCATGTATCAGGCACGCCAATACTCGGAAGGAACCAACCTGCCAGGGGAAGCTTTGCAGTTCATGTCTAAAGTACTTGTTTCCTCATAATCCTCCTCTGGAGACCCCTCATGCATGTCACTCGGAACAGGCTCTTTGACTGCCTTCCCTGTGATTTCGCTCTCTTCATCTTCTTCATCCATCATTACTTCATCTTCTGCCTCTTCGTCATCCAGCAAATCCGAGTTCTGGCTGGCTACCATGGCTTTTTCATCCTTAAAGTGGCTGCCATTCATCCTGAAAGTACCAAAAGAAAACCATGCAATTATCACATATCAGTTAGGAAAGACCCTCTTGGGCAGAATGTCAGAGGCCAATCTGAGAAGGAGATGAACTGTCAGAATAATGTGATTTCTGTATTTGCTATCTCATTTAGCTTTAGACGTTTAGGCAGTGCTGGAGAAAATTCCCCTCAAAAATCAGTGGGACGTTAGAGAGCTGCCAGTATGGGATTTGCCTGTTCTGCTAAAACTGCAGGGCGAGAGGAGGTACATTCTGACACCCATTCCAAATTTTCTCACACTTTATTTCATCTCACGTTTCCAATCATGTATGTAGTCCAGGCAAAAACATCTCAGTGCCTTTTAACAGAAGACGTAGAGGCCAAGAATCTCTGAAAATAGGATCTGGCATTTTCAAAAACGACATCCAATACTGTACTCAGAGTCTGAGAGTCAAAACTCCCCGTGTAATTAATTTTGCACACTACCACCCATTTGGAAGACACTCTCCTTCACTGATTGTATGGGTTACAGCCATGGGAACCTACAGGGCTCCAGCTGAAGACCTGAAGGGCATTCTGCAATATTGCCTCCACACAGAACTACGTTACTGACTGATTTGAAGGGTAAGAAGTGATTAAAAGAAAGGTCATATGGCATTTGAAGAGTATTTCTTCGTATTAAATAAGTATTTACAGGAATGTGCACATGGAAAACCAATTGGTCTACCTGCTCTTACAACACTGTCATTTGCTTTCAGACAATGACTTCTCTTAACTACTTCTTATGGGGTTTTATCAAGGACCATACTGAAGTAGGGGTTCAATTGCTAATGGCCTCAACCCTTCAGAATTCTAAGCATCTGCATTATGTCCAAGGTAGTAAACAAGAGTCAACCACCATGTCGACAAATGTGTGGCTAGAGGTACTACTGGTGTAAGAGGGCTGAACTCAGTGGAGTCACACAAACCATGTTACCAGCAAATCTGTTCCACGGTGTTATGTAGCTCAGAGGCCTTGATTCATCTATTGTTCTCATTGTGCCAAAGGTCCTTAACTCTTCCAGGAATACAGTTATAAAAATGGAAACTTTATTGTCTGCCCACAGTTTGCTTTAGACTCCCTGTGCTTCAACTGAGTAGTACAACATGGGATACCCTAATAGTCTGAGCAAGATAAGCAAGAGCCTTAGTAGCATATTTGTGATTTAGCATTGGCTTGCTCTTGTACCAGCTGTGCTCATCTATGGAGCTTACACCAGTCAAAGTGGGTTTCTCATAGACAAGAGCATCATTTTCCTAAATATGAGTGTTTCATCTATTTTCTTAGTAAATTCCAGGTGACTGTCATGGGTTTAGCATCACAGCTAGGGAGCGGTCTGTTTATATCCCAGCATCAAAAAATCTGACGCTGTGTAGAGCTGGGAGAGCTGAAGCAGCCCCCCCTCCCCCAACACACACACACACACACACACACAAGGATAATCAGAGCAGTATCTTTATCATCTTTTATTTAAATAGGCAGAAATAAGAAATTGTTGAGCACAGTCTGGGCTGCCAACTTGCTTGTTATCCTGAATTGTGGCTGCTAGAAATGAAAGGGAGATGGACGACGAACAAAGTAACAAAACCCTTGCGATTAAGAAAACAGATTCTTTAATTATGCTTTCAAATGCAGCAATTTGCCAGGGATAAAATATCCATCAAGAGCAGTCTGAAGTGCCAAATTTAGAAAGGAAACACGGCAACCTTTCCACTTTGCTGACTTCCTGTTGGAGGACATGTTGAGACCAGATGTGCAAAGCAAAAATCCCAAGCCCTCATTGCCAATCAAGATGGAATGAAATATGAATATGCATATAATCACTTAATCCAATACTTTCGGGGAAATTGTGTTATGTCCACCATTTTCATCCCTTCACAAAGGTATCTAGAAATTGAGTAGACAGTGAAATTTGTCACCAGCGGTAAAGATTGTCGATGCTGATAACGTGATGCCAACTACAGTGGGCAAATAAAGCAAAAACGTCCCCAAAGAACTATGCAGAGCCACAGTCTTTTTTGCTTAGCTCTATTTTTATTAGCTGAATATAATTAGCAGTGGTCTTTCTTCTGTTAGTTCAGAAGAACTGAAACACTCATATACTCAATAAATCTTACTAGGAAAAAATGTCTCACTGTGGACTACTGATGCCTACTCACGCAGATTTCTTGCTAGTCAGCATCTTTCTTGGGATTGAGTTACTTACGGGAAAGGCCTTTCAGTTAGAAACTTTCATTTGATCCAAGAATGCAGCTTAGTCTACTTTATAAATTACATACTTGAATCATGAGGCTCTCTACATTTAGCCACAGGATGCTGAATTCACCTGTTTTGCTGTGAATGTAAAAGGAGGGAATTTCTCAACAGACTTATGGGAACTCAAAATCAAGAGCTCCTGAGACAAGGAGAAATGTGCTTACACATGAATCTTCTCTCCTGAATGTGTCTACGCACAATGGGGAGGAAATCAATGTGTTTCTTTCCATAGGGCACCGAGGTGAACACTGAAGCAATCATATTGCTAAAATTAGTCTGCAGACATCATCGGGAGTGAAAGACAAGGTTCAGTCTGGAAGAGTGGCACATTCTGAAGGCAGAGCAGTCACAACTCACCTCTCCTCTGAGTTTTGGGGGGACTGATTGTTGTGGTTGCTGTTTCCAATAAAGTTCCTAATTTCTGTGAAGTAAGAGTCTTCCTTGTCATCTAGGATGGCCCCTGTGCTTTCCAGTTCTGAGTGAGGTGAAGATGTTGCAGTACCTTAAAGCAAGACAGAGGACATCTGTGGTTGCTCCTTTACATTTGCTACATTCAACTGCTTACATCACATTGAAATTGAAACAATGGCTAAAATGGGTGAGAATCGAAAAAATTGATCATAGTGACCCACTAATTTGCCAAAAACCCAGTAAAACCATTAATCAGAATCGACACACTATTACTGATGGGTGAAGGTGGTCTCCAGCCCAAACAACCTGCATGCTGGGTGCCATTTCCATGGTTTATCCTGTTTCAACATTTCCCTCCTGTCCCCTTGTGTTAGAGCAATGGCTGAATCAAGCAAAACAGAACTTTAGTTACTAACTTTGCAGATCTGCTTAAAATATGGAGCAGTCATCCAACAGGTTTATTAGCCCTGAGAGATCAGTGATAGACATCTTTCTCTGAGCACTGAGAAAAAGACAGCTCTGAATTCACTGCATGTCCCTGGCTATTTCCAGTGGCACAAAACACAGTCTGAAAGAATGTAGAGAGGGTTGTACTAAGCCCACAGACAACTAAACCAGACCCATGATATCTGCTACCTGCCACTGCTGCTGCTGTCGCTGCTGTGACCAATTTGCTTTGGGGCTTGGGAGGCACCATTACCTTCCATAATAAGTAGTGCTTCTCAGCTCCTGACAGTGAGAATACTTTGGAAGGTGCCAAGAAAATCATTTAGAGTCCCCCCTCAGACTCTAAATGGAGGACTCCTATTGAGAGCCAAATCATTGAGGAGATGGGATTAAAACAATTTTCCCAGTCTGTTCTCAGAATGCTATGGCTTAATTAAAACCAAAAAGAAAAGACAACACCCACCATTATTAAGTTATACAAAGGTAGAGTTTATGCTGGGATTTTCAAAGCACTTTAAATGTCAGTAGAGCTTAGGCATTTACGTATTTTCCAAAACCCCTCTCATCACAGCAGACAGCACAGAGCAACAGTTGTCTAGTGACACCCAGCAGAAGTGAATGTGAGGTGTGCTATGGAGGGCACACTGGAGAGGGAAAAGCCATACATACCAGACATGTTTCCATTCTCATGCTTTTTTAGATGTCTGTCAAGATTGGTTTGCTGACCAAAACACCTGTCACACAAGTGACACTTGAATGGCTTCTCTTTATTGTGGATGTTGCGGACATGTCTCTGCAGGTTAGAAGATATGCTAAAGGACCTGTCACAATATTTGCATCTGAAAAAAACCCAACAGAAGAGGGTCTATTAGTAGCTGGAAATGTAAAATGTTTCCTGAGAGACCCTGAAGCACCTGGTGGGCTCAGCCTCAGTACCCCACTGCAGCATCTTGGTCCCTGTTGAGGGAAAGACTTCCCAAAAAATAAAAGACAAGTTTTTGCTCCTGGAATGGAGATATCACTTCTACAGTGGGGTTTTTTTTATATTTAATTCTACCCTTAATTAGGCATTATATTTTGAACACTGTCTTTAGGAATAAACCTGATATTTCAGAGTTAATGGCATCAAATTAGCCAGGGTAATTGATTCCCATGTTTTTAAAACTGTTGCATGCAAAGTTGGGAAATTTGAAAACAGTAGAGGAATAACTCTGTTGTTTCATGTGCTGCCAATACAATACAATTAAGCACTTCTGGAAAAAACATGAAACAGATCTCTTCTAATACTCACATGAGGTAAAAAAAAAGCCCAATTTCTTTTCCCACTTTTCCCATTCTAAATTATGCTGTGCGATTAAATCTTTTCTTGAGGAATTAGTTTGCGTGATTGCTAAACCCAGAGGAAATTCAGTTATCTTGCAAAAACCAGCAATAAACAATCACAACCTTTAATACTGTGCCAACGTGAGTCGTTTAGTCTATCACTCTGGTACCAGAGGCATCAATTTTCATACTCTGCAGTAGTTTGGAGTCCCTGAAGCCTTCCCTGTATTGCTCTTTAAGCCATTACTAAGTCATACAGTAACTCTTGCAAACTCTCTGGCTGGCAACGAGCCAACAGTCTTCACCACTTTAGTTCTCCAATCTTTTCCTTACTTCTCCCATGCTTCTCGTATACATCTCACTGCTGTCAATTTTTTTCTTTCTTTTTTGTTAGTATGCCACTAATTTCTTGGTGGTTTTTATGCACTGGATAGGTGTAACATGCCTCAAGACCTTCCTTCAATAAAATGAGACGTGAATGACATTTCCGAAAGAGACTAAAGGCAAAACCCGCATTGTTTCTTCACAAACAATGAGCTTACTCTGCTCTTTACAGCTCATAAAATGCAGAAATTGGTGCACTTGTTTGACTGGAACATGAACTGGCTTCTTTCCAGTTGATTTAAATGCATCTTTCATTTTCAATAAGGTAAAGCTTCCACACATGTTGCCGCATGTGACTCTCCTGGACGCAAGATCACATACATTTCCTATTGACAAGAGAGTCCACCCACACTGGGGTTTCGGTTAAGCAGAGCTCAGAACGGAACCAGATTAGGCAGGAAACAAATAAATGCAGCAAAGGCTTTGCAACCGAGACCTTTCAGAAGTCAGATTATTGACAAAACATCCAACTTCAGGCTGCAAATGACACTGCAGATCTCTTACAAAATAGTATTTTTACAAGGGAAAATATGACTATAAGCCCTACTGAACATCACTCTAAGCATGCTAATGCAAAAGTGCCAGCTGCCCTGCGAGGCAAAGCCAGGACCTGTGGGCTGGGTGGCTGCCTAAGCCAAAAGAATTTCACTAACTAGGACCAAACCCTTCCCCTCATCTCTGCAGCTCCAATGCTGTAGTAGCACATGCAGCTGCCCTTGTCTGGATAAGCACAAAAAACTCTGTTTGAGACCAAAATATGACGGTGGGTTGTCGAAGGGCAGCTAAGGATCCAGTGCCGGAGCTGCGGAAGTGAGGCTGTTGAACACTCATTCCCTTGCTTTATTCACTTGACCACCCCCTGGATGCGGTAAGGAGCTGTGGTACCTGTAGGGCTGCTCTCCAGTGTGCGTCCTCAGGTGACGTGTTAGGTTTGCAGATCTTGGGAAGATCTTACCGCAGTATCTGTGGCAAGAAAACATTTGATAAAATGGTGCTACCGTCAATGGCTTAATCCCAATTCAAGCTGCATAACTCAAAACTCAATCTTTGGGAATACTGGCATTGCTTTGGTGTAACAAGTCTTCAACAAAAGCACTGAGAAAATGTAAATGATTGAGACATTGATATAAGAATGGCACCGGAACTGTCAGATTATTATCCATTAAATCAATTACATAAGCCATGATATATGAAAACAAACCACTCCTAAGGATCATTCCAAATTTCTAAGCTCACTAGGTGATTATCAGTCACATTCAAGTTTGGAATCAAGAGAACTTGTTTATTAAAGCCTTGGATTTCTGCCTCCTTGTAAGCAAATTTCAAACTTTTCAACCAATTCTAGGCGTCAGCAAACATGACATCATTTGGTACATTGAATTGGATCAGAACAGACAAGACTCAAAGACCTAATCCATCAAGGTATGTTTCTATAACAACATGTCTTGCAATAAGGTGACATGTTTTCAAAAAGATCAGATAAACCAATATGCCAGTGTCAAATGCCTGCACATTTGGGAGATGATATAGAGATCTAAATAAGGCAATTTAAAACCCATTCTCCAAACTCAATAACATGTCACGGGAAAAATAATGGCAAAAAAAAATTAGTATTACCATGAGCTCTCCCCCTTTGTTCAGCCAACAGAGTAACATTCAGCTGATAATTGGCGCAGTTGTATTAATGATATTCGGCCCATTTTTGCACGGGGGGCCAGAGCGCACACACACAGACACACACAGAGCACCTTCTTCAGTGGATGAAGTTGGTGGCTGTTCCACGTGATGACTTCACTTTTACCATCTCATTTATTTTTTCACAACGCAATGTACAGGCCTTCGAAACACCCACATTGCTGCTTCAACTCTCCTTGACAAAGCTCCCATTCATTTGGGCTGCACTGTACAATGACTATCTTCACTGTATTTTTCTTAAGTCTGTACACTTAAGTCCTAACAAGTCATGTATTTTATCACTGATCCCTTTGGATATTAAAACCAGAAGGCTGAGAAAAAAAACCCCTGTCTGTAGTTTATGATCAAAAACATCAATAGCGAAAGTATGCCTGTGCATATGAAAGTGATGCAAAAATCTGGAAGAAAGAATTGTTTATATAACAGTTTCCACCTCATTTATCAAATGGTATGATACAGGGCAAACTCTCTGTTTCGTAATGCTAGCAATTTAACAAATAAGAACCCCAAAGCAAAAGGCTTTCCATGTTTCACTGGACATCAAGAGTCTTAAAAGACCTATTCCCATCCTGATAGAATCAGAGAATGGTTTAGTTTGGAAGGGATCTATGGTTTAATTTAGAGATCATCCACTTCCAACCCCCTGCCATTGGCAGGGACACCTCCCACCAGACCAGGTTGCTCAAAGCCCCATCCAGCCTGGCCTTGAACACTTCCAGGGAGGGGGAAACAAACATCCAAGCAAGAGGTGTCTTGGTAGAGCACCTAGGGGGTGGTGGGTACCTGCAGGTGTAGCGTTCCTTGCCCTTCCGCAGCAGGGTCTCAGGCAGAGTGCTTGGCGGAGCTCGGAAGTTGAACATAGACGGAACTGACTGGATCAGCTCACTGGCCTCTGGTTTCAGGGCGCTAAAACTCTCCAGCTTTTCAGCCATGTTTTCTATCGCCGACATCTGCAACACAAGACAGCACAGAACCCATCGTGGTGAATAGTACTTTGGCCTTCTGCCCTCACTGGAACCCCAAAATACAATGAACATATACTGCACCAAGAGGAAAAATAAATACATTTTAGAAGAAGTCAATTGTAGAGTTGTAGTCTCAAAAGTTATGGGGCACAGTGGGCAAGGTGCAGGCCATGATGTCCCACTTGAATTGCTTCAGTGAAGTGCTGATTCTCTGCAAGGACAGCAAACAGCTGAACTGCCATCCTCACTGCTCTAATGGAAAGCTGCTTCCATGCAAAACCTAAATTAGCCAGTGCTTGTTTTTTCTTATTTTTAAGTCTCAGCTTCTATAAAACTCCAATGTATGCAGTCATGCCCTGTGGGGGTGTGCCTGGGAGTCTGTGCATCCCACCTACTGAAACCACTGGTTCTATCTGACAAAAATTAAAAAATAAAGAACCTAACAACAGCTAAATCCCTGGTTTGTTCACTGAGGTTTTTTTAAAGAATAGGCAGAGGGGAAGTACTGCAGAGGAAATCTTATCAACACTCTAGCTCAGCTAAAGGCTGCAACAAGCCACATCCAGTGATGTTCCCCGAATTTCCCAGACACATCCAACCACCCAGTTCAGTCTTCTTGCCCACCCCAAAGACCAAGAGATAAATCGATTAAGAAATGAAGCCTTGTAGGTTTGGTGCTATGTGTAATTAACTGTCAGATGCCTAAGCTGTTTTGCTACCTCATAATATTTCTGCTTTACCTTTAGCTGCTTGTAAACTCAATGTACTTTGGGATGTCTACACTCTTGCTTAGCTGTCTGGAATTTTAGGGAATGGGAATTAAATAATTTTTGGAGACTGGTTTCCTTCCTTGGAACTGACCATGAAAAACTGCTCCAAACCTTTAAACACTGCCCCTTGGGGAATTCCAAGCTGCAGCTGAGCCTGCTGACAGGTGACAGTAAACATCTGCATCTTCAGAACACACAGACAGATGACAGTAAGAAACCAAACATCTGATGTAGGGAGCATGAAACCCACAGTGTGAGAGCCCTGTGCAATAGCTTGGGTGTAAAGAAGGAGAGATTCTGTGAAAGACCAGAAGCTGAATGCTCCTGAGCTGAGAACATCTTGTCATTCTTCAAAACCCAGACAAGACTGCTCCATTGGTCAGGATTTTAATAGGAAGAAGTGCACACTTGTTGTGTTTTTAAAGCAGTCATATTTCACTGGGCAGACTTGCACGTTTGTCTCCTGAATGAGTGTCCTCATGCTGGTTAGTTCTGGCTGTAGGTTGGGTTTTCTTTTTTTTTCTCCCTTTAGCCTGGTAGCCTGCCCTCTCATTTCATGCTCAGATTGCTAATGCTGAGTACAAATTGCAGTGTACAGGGTACCACTGCCAATTTGCCAAATGTCTTTCATCAAACACGGTGCAAGGAAAAAAAAATCTCAGAGGGAAGTCAAGATACATTTACTTGTCAGGCAACAAATGTGAAAGCATTGCGAGGCAGTCGGGGCTGTAAGCTCTGGGGTTTGATTCATAATCACTCAGCTGCTAAAACATTCTCCACAGATGCAAGTGGACAGCACATTTGTCAGTATGAAGGATTTTGACATGTACTGATCACAGGCGTGAGATATGTAATGATGATGCTGCTGGGAGAGGAGGTAATTCTATCTCGGCACCAAGATGTCATTATCAACCCATACAACTCAGCATTACCATATTTTTATATGACTCCATCTTTTTCTTTAGGCGGAACCAATTCTTAAAGCTTTCACAGCAGTCTTTCCCTTGTCTTTAATTCTGTCTAATTGTTCCTTCTGCAAGAATTCATTTGACTATTTTGCAACTACAGAGAATAAATGGTTGGAATGAAAAATTACCTCTGGCCTTCGGGCTGATTAGCAGTGACAAGACAGTGCATGGGTTATGATAGCACATATTTATGGAGAATAATAAGGGCACTGAGAAGCATAATAAATGTTTTATTTATGTATATTTAATATTCAAGTCCATTTCATTACCTAGTGGTTTTAAATCATTTTTGGATCACCATTTCTCATCGATGTGGTCCCCTACAGTCATATATTAAAGCAACTATTTTCCCCTTTACATTTAAAACGGCTTAGTCATGCTTATTAATTTTTTTTTCCTGAGTTCTTATTTCCAGGATTTTGCAGAGGAGGAGTGGAGACTGATGCTACTCTAATGCACAGCAATGCAGCGCTACATCCACCGTGGTCTCCAGGATTACATCAGTCCCAATAATAGGTATGAAATCAGCATCTAATCTTAAATTCCTCATTCAGAGGAAACACGAGCCTTTCCAATTATTTTAAAGCATTACTCACTTTCCAAAAATATGTTTCTCACTGCAGGAATGATACTGTGTCTGTTGCTCAGTCTGGTTTTTTTCAAGACTGATCTATGTAGTTACCTGGTTTGATTTATAGCTTTCTAGAAATGCACCAGCAACATCAGGAAGTGCTCGGCCCTGAGCCTCTGCTGGTACAGTGCAGTGGCACCTCACTGACCTCAGATGAATTACGCCTGTTACTATCTGCTGGAGACAGGGCTCACCAGAACCAACAGTGGGAAGTTTTCTTTCAAAACCCTGGAGTACTCTGGTCCTCAGGGCTTTCAGGGTGCAATTGCTTGTGATGAGACAGGCAACTGAGCTGCACGGGGTTGAGACACAGTCATGAAATCCTGTCAGTTCAGCCCCACAACGAGATCTTAAATTCCTTTATATGCAGGCGGACAGCCTCTGCTCATTTGTCTACTTGCAAAAGCTTAAGCAACTAATAGAAAATCTGGGATTTGTCGAATTACAAACCTATGACACATTCATTTGAGGGGCCAGCACCTCGATTTCAAGCTGTGGCCCCAGAGGATGCCCAGGAGGGAGAGCAAGGGACAGACCTTCTCCCTGGTGTCTCTTGTCTCACACTAGCAATCAGAGGTGCAACAGCCTGAATTGGAGGTTGCACCTCCAATGACAGTCTTGAACAGCCATTGGTGGCTTCTGCTCCCATCAATGTGGCTAAACCCTTTTTGAATTAATTTATACTTTTGTCAAGGAGAGTTCACCAGTTTAATTATGTGCATATCATAGAATCATAGAACCATTAGGGTTGGAAGGGACCTTGAAAGATCATCTAGTCCAATCCCCCTGCAACAGCAGGATGAAGATGATACTGGGTTTTGTTCCTTCTAAGCCTTCTGCCTGATACTTCAGCTAAGTGCCCCTCATTTATTTATGCTTTTTTGTATTGCTAAAACTAATGAATAACCATTTCTCATTCAGGTTCTGCTGACCTTTCATGGTCTTACGTTGCTGGGGCACAGCTCCCTTGGGCACTTCTTTTCCAAGCTGAAGAACTCTATGCAGTCACTTTTTGTATGGGAGCTGTTCCCTACCTCTGGTCATCACTGTTGCACTTTCCTGTGTCTCTCCTAACTCTGCTATGTCCTTTTTGAGATGGCCTTCGGCTGCACTTAAGACCTGAAGGCAATACAACACAATGATGTTTCCATCCCATTCTGCAGAAGCCACTGGATGATATTTTCATAAAATCATCACATTCAAGACGTTTCTCCTGACTGACACGAGTTAAGTCATGCTTTCCCCTCAGTATTACTGGTCACTTAGTGACATTGAATTTTATTGTTATTTTAATCCCTGGTGACTTGGCTTTCTGTGAATCTTCTGTGCAATCTTCATCATCAGCTTTGCTCTTTGCCTGGTCATCCTTGTCTCTAAGTCATTTATGGACACATGCCACAGCTCAGATACCAGTCACATCCCAAGGTGGATTCACTGAGAATCTTCAATGATTGTAAAAGTCTGGCAAGATATTAGCCAGAGCAACTATCCTGGGAGGCTGGGTGGGTGCTTGTGGCCACCTTGTCTCTCCAGCAATGGTCCCTGCGGCGCACCAGAGAGGCAGATGTGTGGCTTGAACTGTAAGGCAGCACTTTAGGGAGGGGTCTGCACCCCAGCTGAGCACCCAAGGGCTGCAGCAATCCCTGAACAGGGCATGGGGAGGAAGGCACAACTTGACCCCAGGAACAGGATTAGCGTAGTTGCCACATACACAGGGAAAGCTCTCAGAGGGGGTAAGAGAGTGAGATGTTCCTACTACATCCTTTACATACAGCTACTGCCTTATAGACAAGTCATGCCTGCTCCGAATCGGAGATCAGTGAATGACAGTATTTTATATAGAACAGTAACTTTTGATTTACATATATAAGAGTTGTTGATTCTATCTACGTCCAGATGTCTGGAAAAGGAAGCAGCTTTCCCTCACCTCCCTCCTGCTCCCTGAGAGGCTATTAACCTCCTACTGACGCAAACTAATATGCAGTCACAATTCCCCAGGTCCGACTCAAAAATGCAGACATTACCATAATGGGCTAAAACAAGTATTTATAAACATTTCAATGGGCAAGATATCATCAGCGGGGGGCTTTGAACATTTGTCTTCAAATTTATTAACCAATCAAAGAAAAAGTGGCATAAATAAAGACTAAGTTTGTTGTCACTGCTCTTCAAGAATAACCTGGTGATACGAAATAATCTAGCAGACAATGTCATGAATTACATGACCTCATGTTTTACAAACGCGACTCCCTCATTGGTATTATCGCAAAAACAACTGACTTTATGGCTGTAACTCATGGGAAAAAAAAATTGCTGAAAAGTCTGCTTTCTATTTTTACTACTGTTATTTACACAAATCTTGAAAACCCAACTAGTACAGCTTTCTTCCTCCCCTGCTTAAGTTACAGTGCTTTCTCTAAAACTACAGTTTGTGAGTATGTTGGGACATCCAGTCACGAAACTTGGCTGCGCTATATTCACGTCCAAGAGATTGAGGATGAGTGGTTGAACTTTGTGAAGTAGTAGCAAGAAACTCCTGCTAATCTGCACTACAGTTCCAAAATAACCCTGCTGGTATTATTGCAGTTGGTGGGGTTTCAGCGTATCTAACAGAATGGATCATGCCCTAAAATAGGTTCCATGAAATCAGAGCTTTGTTAATACACTCACCAAATTTCTTTCATTTGTAAAAGTATTTTAATTACTTTCTATGATTCTCCATAAAACACAGTCTGAATCTCTTTATAGGAACCCTCCTTTATGGGACCAGAAAGGGGTGGAAGAATCTACAGACTGAAAAATGAGGGTGTTGCCCACTGGTTTGCACTACAGGGTTTCTGCCAAACACTGAAAAAGAATCTGAAGTGATCTTGAAATATACAGAACATGCAACTGTGCCCTGAGGCAGAAAGGCTCGAGTGACATAGTCAAATCTCTCAAGATTCATCCATGAATCAGCATCCTGACACTTTCTGTTTTAAGCCCCTATTTCTGCTGCAGCAGGAGACATGAACTCACGACACCAAAAAAGCAGGATGATGGAAATTTGAGTACCATGCTAATATCAAGGAAAGCAGACAGAAGAAACAAACTGTGCTGGGTTTCTCAACTTCTCAAACAGAACAAGTAAGATTCCAAATCATCAACCCTACTTGACATGCTACACTGAATTCCTTCTACCAGGAAGAAAAAGTTTGGGAACGTTTAGAACTTGTGCTCTCCAAGGCTGGCATCTAACCTACCTCCTACCTGTTGAGCTAATTCATAGAATCACAGAATGGTTTAGGCTGGAAGGGACCTCAGAGACGATCCAGTTCCTTCCCATTGCCATGGGCAGGAACACCTCTCACCAGTTCAAGTTGCCCAGAGTCCCAACCAACCTGGCCTTGAACACTTCCATGAGTGTAGCAGTCACAACCTCCCTGGGCAAGCTATTCCAGTGAATGGAACAGCACCTTCAGGTGTTCAGTGTCTAGGGCTGCTCACAAGAGTCCTCTGGTGCCTGCTTAGCTCCTTTAACTCAGGATCTTAATGCATTTTTTTGCAGTTGCATCAACCTCACTTTTGAGGAAGAAATTGAGATGAAAAGCCACGTGCATGCAAAGGTCCACCAGTGCTTTTGAAGCAGTGATGAAAGCAGAGGAGAGCAGAGCCAAGTGCTGCACTAGCCCCACGCAGCGGAATACGTGGGGAGAAGTACACGAAGATCTTGACCTTGTTTTACAAAATTCTGGCTTAATCTTGTGAAGTCAGTCCATGTCACACTGCGAATGACAAGCGGGAGTGATTCAGGAACTGAGCCACAGCTACACTGGCTCCGGCTCTCCCCTTCGAAGACAAATGGTTGGGAAAAATCTGGGACATGTACTTATGGGTTGAGTGCTGCAGCTGAGGAGACAGCGATGCAAGAGCAAAACGTGGAGTTATACGAGTTGCATTTGCAAAAGCAGTTGCCGTGACTCTCGTGTTTTCACGAACAATTTAGATGGATTAAAAATAACATTTTATAAAAATAGAAGGGTGAGCTCAAATTTATCCCATAGTACTAAGAACGCAAGGGGGGCCAATGTAAATATACACACAGGAAAAATTTGACCCAAAAGAGGCAAATAAATGGGTGGTTTGTTTGTGCTTTGAGTACAGCTAGGAGCAATTATGCTCAAAACCTCAAAGCTATTAAAGTAACTAACACCTGCTGAAGTTAAAGTGAGACAGAACCTGCAAAGTCCTCTGAGGTTCTGTATTTCATTGTCTCAAGCACAGATTAAATATTTATAACTATTGTAACCTAACCAGATTTCAGCTTAAAAATTTCACTGCAATCTCTGAAGGAAACGGTTTGGAATAATTACCCTCACTCAGGTAAAGCTCCCATTGCCTTCGCCAAGTAAAACCGGCAGGATTAGGTCAGTAAACCTAAAGCCAACGTGACGTGAGAGGATATTTATCCACTAGAGCTATGAGGCTCTGCAGGAAAGCCTGGCGTGCTCCACCATCGAGTGGTGAGTTACCTTTCATATTACATTTTTCTCACACAATTTATTTCACAGTGTTTAAATCAAAAATATAAGCGATGAACTTACCCAAATTCTTTGATCAGGCAATTGGAACTGGGAGCAAAATTGAAACAAAAAAAACACATTATTCCTGCATTGGAACCCTCATTGTAATCAATCTACTAGTTAAGATTTTATTAAAAGACACTAATTAAAAATGTTATTCTGAATGATCTGTTGCATCAGGGTATTCTCTCCTTAAAAATGGCATCTTGTAAGGGCAAACTGCTGTGAAATACTGTTAAATGACCTAACCTTCATAGTTTTAGGGCCACTGCTATGGGGAGGACTTTTGTCGAAGCAAGGACGGGGTATGGATTGCAGGGTCTGTGCCTTTAATCTCTACTTCAGAAATCTGATTTAAAGATGCATATGTTAGCTGTCATATTACCCAGTTAAAAGTTAAAACACAAAATCAATTCTTGCCTCATCAGACGATAAGTTCACACATAAATTCCTCTATGGAAACACCTACTTGTAGGACTCGGACAATGATTTTCTTCATGTTTTACCCAGCAGAAAATGGAAAGCTGCCGTGCACTCCACACCAGTACTTTTACAGGGGAAAACAGGACCATAAAGGAAAATCAGCTTTTCTGCAAGTCTTTCCCCAGCCCTCTGTAAACATGGAACCAACTTCTGCATCTGCACACACAGAAGGCTCCTTTCTATTAAAGGCTGCGAGAAAGTGAATTTTGGCATTTACTCGTTTGACAGGGCAAGTGATGGTGTTTTAGGGGGATTTTTTTTACAGTGTATTAACAGTGCCTGTTACACTCATGACCTTTGTATCCATCCACACCAAGTTACAAGATCTTATCCCTAGCAGCTAGGTAAGTGATAAAACCAAAGCCAGGCTTTACCATGGATATTTGGGGGTTTTTTTACTGCACAATGAGAAATGTTAAGGGAAAGGGCAAAAAAAGGTAGAAGTAGCCCTCCATCCTGACAGAGATTGCTGATTCTTCCCCACTTTGGTGGTATGGAGGTGGCATCCAATACCTTCCGCTTGCACTGATGGGCTTGGTGACCACATTGAGAACTTTCCTGGGTACAAATAATAGATTTAACCAACTCTCCATGAAAAAATGCAAAGGGTGAAATCCTGACATCCTGACCACTAGTGGCAAAATGCCCACCTGCACAACTACCCCATCTTCACCTAACTCTTGTTCTCCATGTAATTCAGGAGTTACACAACATAGAACAGTATCCAACTCCTTCTCTGCTCACCACAGCCAAACTGATAATGGTACATTTTATTTAAATAACCTCCTTTCTCACCCACCAACCATGATAACTACCAGTGTCACAATCAGACCAACCTGCAACAAAACCTTCAGAGCTTCTTCAGTTCAGCATCTCCAAACAGCATTGATTTACATCTTTGGAAGAGCTAGCTAGCACTGAGCAAAATCATACTGTCTCTTCCATCAACACAATACCTAAAATTCCCTCATTCAAATAACTTAATTAACAGCCTCTTAGCTGATTGGATAGAATCTCTCCCCTCCCTGATGGAGAGGAACTGCTCTGGTTTTACCCCAGAAGATGACTGAGCTCCTGTTTCTGAGTGCTAGTACTATCTGCTGTGAAATGGGAATTTTTACTTTTTGCTTTGCAATTTGGGCAAATAAAGCAGCTCAGCTAGAGGTCTTGATCATTTTAGTACCCAAGACACTCTCCATTTCCTACAGACACTGGAAATGGAACCGGGTTTGTTCTGCACTCTGCAGCCATGCAGTTCGTTTGTGCATTGACAACTTCCCATCAACTGCACTTTCCAGTTTCCCTAAAGTCCCATATTTCAGAATATATTCCATACAGATTAGGGTTGCCTATGCTGAGGGAAAAAACCAAAAATGCAAGTGGTGACAGATGACTGGTGTTATCTGCTCAGGCATCAGAAAAGCTCAAACAGAGACAGCAGCTCCTGGTTGGGTGCTTAGAATACAAGATCCAATGTGGAGTGTCATTATCAGGATGAAACAGCTTTGAAGCAGTTAGTATGGGGTTCAAATCTGCAAATACCACAGATCACTTAATTTCAGGAATAACATTTAACCCAAACATTTGGCAAGATCTCACCAAGCTTGGAGAAAGAGGGGGAGAAACTGAGGGTGCAGTGCCACTGAAGAGAAGCAGTATGTAACTTGCATACAGGCACTTTTATACTGAAGGGACACCATTGTAGGGTGTACACCTAAATTTTGTTTTCCAGCAAATAAGGAGTAGGATTACGGCCTATGAACAAAGCAGCAGCCCTCTCACAGTGCTCAGAGCACAGGCACAGAGCAGCAGGGACCCTACAGAGTCACTACGCATGCTACAGCTTGCAATAACCTAAAAGAGAGGAAGCATTTGCTTATGAGACTTGAAATCATTACAGAAAAAAAGGATTTATCTATCTTGCGGAAGCCCTTAAATATCAGCAGCTCAGCTGGGCTGGCCTGATTTTGAATCTAATAATCTGCTTCTAGTCAGTATTGCAACAGCCAACTGTGCTGAAAAAGACTGGGAGCTGCAAGTGTTGGTAGGTACACTATAGTTTTGGAGGAATACGGTTCTAAAACACACATGTAGTTCAAATCTGGCTTCCTTTATAATCAAAACATGTTGTTTCATCTGCAAAACATCAAGAAGCTCAGAACAATGCTTACGCCTTTCCACCACAATGGTCCAGCAAAAACTGTGCATTTTAGGAAATCAGAAATGACTAAGACTGCATTCATTGCTCTGCACCTGCTTTGAAGCATCAGCACGCTTGTTTACAACATCAAAATTCCCAAAATACTTACTTGTGGATGAAACAAGAATCCCGGGGAAGGTCTCAAGTATTTCTCTTTTAAAGCTTCCAGTGGGTCAGTTAACTTTCTTTTTTCTACTCTGTAAATGTTAAAATCAGATTTGCCGCTCATGAATCAGTCTCAGATATTAGTAACTATACAGCTACTCATGTCTACAAGAGCCAACTACATATCGAGTCATTTGTTTCTCAGAGGTTACGGTAAGAGAGAAGGACATACAGTCAACTATCAATCCCCACGTTCAAGCCATTACAGAGATGGGGGCTGTAAAACGCTGTTGAAAGGAGATTATATCATTTGTACAGGAAATAGTCCAATTTTAAAAGACCGGTAGTAATTATAATGGGAACCAGTGTGTAACTAACGAGCACTTTTACGAAGGAATGAGTGCGCTCTTCACGCAGAGGAGAGGAATTCAAGGCAACCGTCGTTCAACTTGTGGGAGCACTGGGGCAGTGGAACACCGCATGGATAATTAAGCAGTGTGGAAATTTAGTGTTGTTGCTTTTTCTCTTACTGGTGTGCAAGGTTTAAGGGACAGGTCCTTATGTAGGTGAAACTTGCAGCAAAGTGAAATTCAGTTAAGGACTGGCCTCGTGCTACGCGGACAGAAATTGCACCGATTTCATTAGTTGTAATGCAGAACCATAAAACATGGATCGTTATTCCACTGCTCCAGGCACATACAATGAGTATGATGCAAAGAAAACTTATGGCCCAGTACAGATATCAATCTGGCACGAAGAAAACCATCACAGCAAACGGCATCATATCCTGCTTCTTCAGAATGCGTATCTGTTGTCTTATGCAGGAGCATTTGCCGAGAACTTTGCCCACAGCATTTCTTTTTCAGGTGAAGTAATAAATTAACATCATTTATGTGGGGGTAACTACCTTTTTTTTCCCTTTAGCAATAGGCTGTAAAACCAGTCATTTATATTCCGAACAAATATTTTAATTGACAATATTTCTCCAAACTAATTTAAGTGCGTGACTTTGGCTGGTTACGGATATACGAGCTGAAGGGCAAAGGGCAAAGAGGGGCTGACGCACACAGGACGCAGGTGAAACCCAGATCCTAGTGAGATCCATCTTGGCACTACTGGAAAACACCAGGAGGTCACGATTTTTAACACTGGCTTTGAAAAACCTCGGCTCACTGACAGCGTCTGCCTGTGCACTCGCCGAAGCCAACAAGGCTCCCATTCATTTCATAAGGTACGATGAGATTAACCAGCCCACTGGTTAGGCTCTGTACACACCAGGACATTGTGTCTCCAACTCTATTAATGACATGCCCAGACAAATCAACCCATTGCTCAAATCAGTGTGAAAAAGGGCAGAAATCACTCTTAAATTTCCACAGATTTATATACTTTAGGGTCAGTCTGCATTTTTTTTTTGTACCTAGGAGATATTCTGACTTAATTCAGCAAAAACAGAAAGGTGGTGTAAAACTGGCACTCTGGTGAGATGCACTGTAATTCCCACAGCAAGGCAGAGGGCACCGTTTTGGAAGAAAAGGAATTTGTGGCAAACCAGGGCTACAAGATACACAGCAAACACACAGACATTCAATACTGGTGCCAATTTGCTTACGCACGAGAGTCAGCATACAGCCTGGGCAACCCAGTGTTCCAGCAGTGGGATGACAACTCCAGGGATGGTGGGATGGGACTGGGATTGTCCCGCACTTGTGGGCAGATGACCCTGGCAGAGCTAGCTGCCTGTACCAAAGGATGCTGAAAGGCAGCAGACAGTCCATTACCTGTAGATGGGATCCATAAAGAACGGGGTGGGCCTGGCATGCTGCAAGGAGGATTCCGAGACTTTCCTTTGCTCTAGGTCACCTCCTTTCTTTTCTCCAAAGATATGGTTTTTTCGAGGCTCAGCTTGTTTTGTGCTGCTGGCTCGACTTCTGCTTCCCATGCTGAGATCTAGAGGCTGGTCCTGGCTTGCTGCTGAGGGGGCTGCTGGTTTTGAGGGTATGGGAGTAAGTGGCTTCTCGTCCTTACGCTTTATGGTGAGGTCAAAGGGAGACTCAGAGCTTCCCTTTGGTATCTTCCTTATTTCACTAGGTGATTGGGGCTCCACTTTCAAGGGTAACGGTCTCAAGTCTCTATCAGGAAATGGATACATTGACTGAGAGAATGCTGGAAAAAACGGGAGGGGAAACATGGAAGGGTAAGGTAAGGCTCCGACTTTTTTGTCTTGCAGCCCCACAAGTCCTGTTGAACCAAAGTACTTTTCAGCAATAGAAGCAATAGCCTTTATAGAATCATTCACCGCTCCTGACACCGCAGTCTGCTCCTCTAAGGATGGTGAGAAAATGGAATGATTGCTGTGGTCTTTCTTATTATTTATTGAAGCCAGGCTCTGCAGAGAGCTTACTTTGTCTTTGAACATTTTACCATTTTCTTTAAATTTCTCTTTCTCACTTTCAATGTCACTTTCCAGATCAGAGCCCGAGGTCGTTTCCAGGTCACTGCCACTGGGGGTACTGACATCGTCAAGGTCAAGGTCACTACTCTCTGACTGGTCACTGAGTTTTTCATGCGGCCTCTCTTCAGAGGACCTCTCTGGTTGAAGCTCCACTGGCTTATTCTCCCCTACTGATGGTTGCTTATTTAGTGCCTTCAAAATATCCTGGGTGGCTGGCAGTATCTGAGGATTTGTCATGAGGGGACTTTGACTTTTGTTTGTCTGATCTGCGCTCGGTAGTCCTTTAACAGGAGAACTAGTAGGTAGCAAAGGTGGCCTGTGGTACAAACCTGAAGGAAACAGACCAGGGAAGCTAAAAGAAAATCCAGGAGCTGTTGGAAAGGTAAGACCAGCAGGATGCCTATTGGCTCCAAAATAGTCAGCAAGGCCCGGATTTGCATGATTCATATTAACCATGGACGTTTTATCCATAGCTGGGGTTCCAGGAAGTGAAATGCCTTGGCCAAAAAATCCTCCTGCTGCAAAATGGTTCTTGCCCTCACAAAATCTCCTGTGTTTATTTAAAGAAGACGTAGTGCTGAACATTTGTCCACAGTCTTTGCACTTGATTTGGGTTCTGCAATCAGCATGCATGCGCTTATGACGACAAAGGTTTGAAAACTGAGTATAGGATTTATGGCAGACCTCACCTGTATGTAAACAACAACAACAACACATCTCAGGCTTTATGGTAATTGCCTCCACCCTCACATTTTAGCAAATAAAACCATTTTTTGACCCACCAAACATTAATTATGAAACCATAAGAAGTCTAAGTGCATGAATGTACAAACAGCTACTGCACTCTTTCAAGGCAAGGCATCCAAATAGACAAATATCTAAAGACAGAATCAAAACCCACTCCAACAAATCTCAAAAGGTCTGATACCACTAAATGTGACAGTTTGCTCTAAACATTGCACAATGTTGCATATTCAGTATCATTATTTTGCATTGCATTAGCACCCAGAACCCTGCCAAGAGCCATGCTGTAATACCATACAAACCCAGAGTGCTCCCACTCCTGTCTTCAAATGCCACCCATCCACGTCAGTATTCACATGCAGAAAGTTAGTCATTAAAACAAGTATGTGCAGGACCAGACAGGAGATGGACACAGCTGCCCCACGGAGCTTTTGGTTTGCAAGAACACAGGGATATAGAAGCGAAGGAGGAGACAAACAGGTATTTCTGAGTGCATCAACTTATTCACATTTTTTCCTCTCACAATTAAGAATTTAAATCTCATGAAAGTCCAGCTAGAGCCTGAGTTAACTCAGTGGAGTATTCTCACATGTCCAAAGCATTTCTGGTTGTACAACCCACTTAAAGTTCTGGCACCTGGGATGCTGTAAATCTAAGTCCTAAATCTTCACTTGTCTTAATATTGCTTATTTGTCTGCTGCATATGAAAAACACACTATATTCTAACAACAATTCCCTTTCAGAATGCTGCTGTATTTATTTGCATGCCTGGGGTTCAAAACTGCTCGATGGATTTCCTTCCAAATTCCTCTGGGATGAGCAGAGCTTCAGCCTCACAATGGCAGCACTTGCAGAAAGACTGACACCACAGAGGAGGGGAGATCTACCTTGAGATTCAGGATGTGATCTAGCCTGTAACACTTGGCACATTGAAGCAGAGCTTGCAGCAACCACTTTCAGTAGCAGGAGGCTGAAAGTGGTCCCTGGGATGCAGCGTGAGACACAATGAAGAGTGAATCATGCCACTGAAGCAAACAGGATCTTGCGGGTCCTGGGTTTTCTGGCTGCTACAAAGCTTAGGGAGCAAACTGGAGCACTCTAGGTCTGTAAGTTAAAATGTGGTTTGGAAGAGAACAACGCTCAGCTCCCCAGGGCTTTTTTATGTCCCTTACTGACATCCTTTGGATGAACAGGGTCACTGGGTGAGTCCCAGGCTGCACAATGTCTTTTGCTCAATCACTGCTCTAAAATTTGTCTGTACCTCTGCAATACATCCTTTCTAATCACTGTCAGCTCCAATCCTGTTTAAAAACAAGGCAGCAGCACTACCAGTAAGCAATAAATTCTTTTTTTTTTCCCCAGCCAGGAAAAAGCATGTGGCCACTTTATTTTTATTTAATTTGTGTTATATCATAAGCTCTCATCTTTCACACATCAAAGCCACACAACAATGCGCATTGTGTATTCTGAGACCTTTTTAACAATCATTTTCAAGATTTGAGACAGACTGACATAATTTACAATGGCTCTATTTTAAGCCCACAGAGGAAACTGAATTGAATGTATCCCATCCTGCACCCTTGGTTCCCATGAGCTGCAATCACGTCCTCTAACTTCCAGTCACACCGGGGCCTGCACTAACCTTCCTGCTCCTCTAGATCTCTGCCCTTGAGAAACCTGACCACTTGTTGTCATCTCCTAAGTGTTTACCTCTTCAGCAAGCTGCTTCAAATCCCAGCAACAATGCTCCTATTGTTCAATGGCCTGATCCTGCTTCATCCACCCCTTTTCTCCCACTTCGTCTCCCACTGATGTCCCCAGGATGATTTGTGGGGTAAAAGAGTGCAGAGTTGGGCCCAAATATAGGAAATTTGCGATGCGGTAATTCAGGAAGAAAGTTTGTGGCTGTGTATCTGTTACTGTTCCTGCTGGGAATCTTCATTCACAAGGAAAGACAAGGAAAGGCGAGAAAATGCAAAATTATGCAGAAAGTTGAAAAAAAATGGAAGAGAAAGTAGAAAGAGAGACAAGAAGGAAGAGAAAATAAGAAAAGAGTAGAGAGAGAATCTCCAGTTCATACATTTACAAGGCCAGGCTACTGTATGACTAAAAACAAATCATGTGTTGTGACATTTTGAGCTTCTACCAGGTTGTTTTCAGGTCCTGCTGTGTTTTTAAATATAACACTTCATGCAGGTGGGCTACAGTGGCAAGTGGGTGTAAAGGGGTGTACAGACACAGACTTGGTCTTTGTAAAGTTTGCAAAGTTCTCTTTTAAAGAATTGATACTGAATTCTTATTCTCCATTAATACATTCAAAAAACAACAGAGCCAAGAAATGTTCTATGCTGGAGAAAACCAAAAAATACGCACAATTGAGGGACATCCTTACAAACTATTAAAGGAGATGTAATTTAATCATTTGACTAAATATATTTCAGATTAAAGACTAAATAAAACCAATTAATTGCAATGCCATTAAAGTATGTAAATGTTTGTTTTATTTATATATATATATAATTTATATTATTAATATGAGGAATTTACCTTTTGGAGCATAAAACTTATTCAAAACTACTTAACAAGGTGCTGCTAGCTCATAATTGCCAGGTGGTCTAATCAACCCGTGGGCTCCCAGGGTTGGCAAAGAAATTCCAGGCTCAGGTATGAAGTCTTTATCCTCAGGAGTAGTCTTGGGGACTGTTGCCTGAAGCCTGAGAGTAATGTGGCATCAGTGAAAAGCACACCCAACACCCTTTAAATTTCAGCGCTGTATTTTTAAGCAACTAATTTGAATTAAAGCTCCTCTCCTTGTAGTCTGTTGCTCTACAGACCTCGGGTTTAATACAAACTCCCAGTCTGGCTCCAAAATTGCAAAAGTTCACCTCTTGCCTATGCACACTCTGTGCCTTGATTGTCTCCGGACTCCAAATGAGCCAGAAGTTAAGTTTGGATATTTTCTGTTTATTAAAAAAATTACTGTAAGTACTATTTTGAATATGTTCGGTCTATTGTGGTATGTGGTTTCTATTTGAAGAGGCTGGAGATTTAGCAAAGGCAGTGAGTAATTACCTTAGTGTTGGTGAGTTTTCACTCAGTCTTGGGCAGTGAAGTGTAATAAGAGACAGTTGCCATAAACAGACAGTACGAGCAAATCATGGTGTGTGGCCTTCTGGTGGAAAACAGATTATCTCCTTTAGGTGACCCTACCTTCCTTCATTTGCTCAGCAAACCTACCTAAAATGTGGGTTCCAAACCCTTTTGTTCTGCTTACATGGATGTTATTTGTGGGTTACTCAGCGGGTTTTCATCCCTCACACCCTACATAGAAAGAACAGCAGTTGCTGTTTTGATTTATCCAAATAAATAGTAATAATGAGCAATTGGGAGATTATTTCATTGATGCCAAGTGCCACTTACAGGCTTTCATATAGAGCATTGTAACAGGTGCATCTGAAGACACTCTACCTAGTCAGAAGTTATCGTTTCCTAGTAACTATAAACTTGAAGTGTAGTTACTCAACCTGCAATCAAGTTTAAAAATAATTAGTACTATTTGATATATATTACTGTATCTAGTTATGGATTTTCTCATTGAAGAAGCCCAAACTAGAATGACATTCTAAACCAAAGGCAGGCAAACAGATTTTGCACAAATGAGTTTCCAAGTCAAGACTACTCCTGAGGAATTAAGAGCATGGCTGCTTTGCCTGGGTGTAGGGTTGGTATTTTGCTAAATTATTCTTGAGAGCAGCGAAAGACAAAGTTTAGCAGAGAAGGAGCAAAGGCGGCCACAAGGTGCTTTTGCAAGGAGTCTGAAATGACTGTGGTGGAGATCAGCCCTACCAAGAACAACATTCTTACGTATTTTCTGCTTCCCTGGTGAAAGGGAAGGAAAACAACTTGCAATGTTACTGTGCACTCAGCTTCCCCATCTCCCAGTAGGATATGGCTCAGCAATAAACACAACCCGTGAGACTTTGAGGATCCGATTTACAGCCCAGTACAGTCTGTCCCACATATGAGGGCAAGTTTCATTGCTGGAGCAACTGCTGGCAAAGATCTGATTAACTCCAAGATCTGACAGCTCAAGGATCTGAAAGCTCAAGCCAGTACTTCAATTCAGAATGTGCAAAGGAGTCTCCTCCAACTGAAAAGCACTGATTTTAAGGTTTATTTTCCAACTTCAGCAGAAGTCATGGCATCTGCTGTGCCCCAAAATTAACTCCTAAAGTCAAGCAGCCTTCCAGGTACTGCTGGGTCTGCCCAGGTGCCAGTGTGTCCCATGTGCCACCTCCTGCCTTGTGCCAGCACAAACACTGCCCTGCACAGCAGGGCCGGTTCCAGCACCAGGGGCTGCTGCTTATGCAGGGGAGCCAGAAGGACAGTAGCACCTTGGCATGGTGCATGGCACTGAGGCTGCAGCCAGCAAGCCTGGTTTGGTTTCTTTTTGCTAAATCCCACTCCCAACCTGATCTGAGCCTGGAATAATATCCCAAGGACAACAGGTATATTTATACAGCATGCAATGTCGGTCTGAAAAGGAAAAGTGTATAAAAATAACAGTTTGCATTTGGCTATGAATTACCCAGAACTCATTCAATAACTCACAGCTCCCTGTGAAACCAGTGGGCAGTTCAAAGGGAGAGACAATGCAATCCCTTGCTTCCAGATCGTGCTGCTTCACAACAGAAGAAATAATAGTTAACCAAAGCGGTTTAGTTGAGGACTTACATATAAAAGGTTTGACACTGCTGTGGATGTGTTTATGCTGTTTGAGGCCTGAAGAAGTGGCAAAGGTTTTGCCACACTCTGGACAAGCGTGAGCACGAGCCCCAACATGCTGGGAACGAATATGTCTCTGAAGGTTGCTGGGGTCCGTGAAAACCTGCTAGGAAATGAGTACTGATTAACCAAGAAACTTGACTGGGGAAGAAGTAGCCATTTAATACCACAGACTTCTTTAATGGGCATCAATGGGAGCTGTGCGTGCAGAACTGGGCATCAGTTTCCCACTATCTGGTGGATCTGTTAACTCCATGGCAGCTGCCACATCTGACCCTCCTGTTAGGGCTTTTGAGGTCAGGGACTTCACAGAAAATGAGGGAAAATGGAGCTGCTTGAAACCTCTAAGCCTTACTGCAACAGAAATACTTTATAGTGACAATCGAGTGTGACAACAGGAAATCCTGTACATGATATGGTCCCAGCACCCAGGGGTTGGTTAGATCTTGCAAGCATCAACTCAATTTAAAATTCCCATTATTGCAGTAAATCTACTTAAAACCAAGTCATACAATAGGCCCAAGCTTTGGGAATCTGATAAGAGGGAATGCAGAGCACCACAAACATACACAGCACACATATACAAATCATGTGCACACCAAGCCTGGTACTGCGCAGTGATAGAGATGCAGCTGAGGGCCATTGCTCTTTCTTATTTTCATTTATATTGCGCTAGTGATCTGAAATTTCTGGTCCCAATGGCTGGCACCAAGCTGCCCAGCATCTCCTTGGCATTTCTTTCCCCCTGACACTTCACCACTCCTCACAAGGCATCAAGTCCTGTGCTTGGGGATGCCCAACATCAATGATCATTTCAGCCATTTTCAAATCAAAAGGGGTAGAAAAATACCATATTTATAAAGCAGAAGTGTAAACCCTTGATAAACCACCTGGAGCAAATCAGAAGCCCTACACCCTCTTCCATTCCAGCCCTGGCTATCCTCACTGCCATCCTGCATGTACCCAGCAGCACAAGAAGCCTCAAGGAGCCTATAAATTCACTGTACCTTGGCACAGTTTTCACATTCATAGTGCTTCCCGCTGTCATGAGACATCTGATGGCGTATCAAGTTGGACTTCCAGTTAAAAGCTTTGGGGCACTGGTCACACTTGTACTCTCTCTCTTCACTGTGGGACAGCATGTGCTTCTCCAGGCTGCAGAAACAAGAACAGAGCTCAGTAAGATGTCCCCCACATGTGGTTTGTAGGAAAAGGAGACAGCAGAGAACAGAATTACAGACAAAAATAAAAAAAATCCTCCACAGGCTCAATTTTGGCAGACCCAGGTCCTTTGAGTACGAGCCTCAGCTTAGCCAGGAGGCAGAACATCCTCCTCCCTACCAGAACATGTCTGCCAGGACACTTGTAAATGCTCCAAGAGATGCTGCTGCCATTGCTCCCCAAGGAGATTATTTCACACACTTCTCCGTATTTCACTCTGGCAATTCTCCTCTGCAGTCTGCATTATTTCTACCTTATGTGTTTCTCTACAAACCCTGGATCCCACCACCTGACACAACTCCACTTCTCTAATGGGAGTCAGTTTTTCTTACAGCAGGAACAGATGAAGAAAAACTGCACTGGAGTAGGACAGGATGAGCTAAGAAACCTCCAAGTGTAGTGTACTGCAGCATAATAACAATATTACACATTACTTTGTACAGTACTTCTAAGCGTATTACTTATATGTTTACTTATTATTTCTATCAGTAGAAACTGTGTTCAATTGTGCAGCTGTTTACTCATTAATTTCTTAGCAGTTTATTCAGTCTATCAGTAGGGTATTCAATCTCCACCTAACTTCTGTTGCATGTCTTTACATTTACTTTCACCTCTGAATTTTTCAGATCCCTGTTTTATTATTATATGGCAAATACATATTTTTAAGCACTTGTATTGCTTGGTCACATACAGAGTTTAACTCATGCTATTGCTTGAGGAAAGATCACCACATAATGTAAGTGGTTTACAGAAAAGCCACTGGAAAGTTGGATTTTTAACCTAGGATGCCAAATTGGATCGATCTTTCCTCACGTGAAGCTTCCACTGATCTCTGCTGAACCAATCTGCTGGGTTTACTGTCTTGTTTGTGTTGTGCAGCCCAAAGCAGAGCCTCCATTTCCAGCCACAGGTAGTAGAAATGGTTCCATGCTGCAAATACTCTTTATTTCTACCCCTCTCAATCTACTTCCTTTGGGGAAAATTAATAATTCTGGTATCCCCTCTTAATACTTCTACACTAGTTGACTCTCCATCATGATGCAGTAAACAAAGACCTAGAGAGACTCTTGTCCCTGGCTCTGGCACCAGCTTCTGGACATGGTTACGGGATCTGCCATCAGCACTGCGCAGTCCTGGCTCCCCAGCTCTCCATCCTCCTCCCGGTCGGCTTCTTCTCCAGTCAATTACGCACAGCTTTCAGCAGGGCTTGTTCAGGCCTTTTGTTTTATATAATCTGGCTAATGCAGACTTTGGTAGTTTTTTTGCTGTGAACTTTGTGGTGTACTAGCCTGTCAATAATTCAGCAGTTCAGAGAATGACTGCATTCTCATTTTTCACTCTTTCTCACAGAACTACCCTTCTATTTATGATTACTCCTTGTTTTCTGCCCTTTCTATTCAATATTTAATATTTTAAGCTAAATTTACATTTCCTTGATGATTCCCATACATTAGATACTGTCCTCTGGGTTCACAGGCAGAAAAAAACTTTAACATTGAATAACTTACAAACGTAAAAAAACTTTATGGTCCAAACTCACACGTCATCCATGCTGCTGCAGCTCTTCTGACTTGACCTACCTGCATCAGCCCTTTCCAATCAATCAGTCATACTGAAGATTAGACACACGGACCACGTGCTCAACATGAATTGGTAAGTTAGGACCTTGTGTCTGTGTAAGTTCCCCATCAGTGGAGATGACCTGGTATGTTGAGAGCAATGTTTAGCACATTTTGGTGCCACTACTTCAGTGGAAGTGTAAGGATCAGGTCATGATACAAAGATCACATAATCTGTTTTGTTGGAAGGAAGGCTCCAGCTTGTAGAACCAGCTCATGAAGTATCCAGGAGCAAAGGGGTTAATAATCCTGGCTGGACACAAATCTGTGCTAAACTCCAACAGACACCACAATAACCCAAATCATGCTATTGAGAAAACTGCATTGCTACCAAATCCTGGCTGGGGTCAACATCTAGAACTTGCCTCTAAGTAGCACAGCTTGTTTGCAAAGTGCAAGTTGGTAACATAAGTGAACACTGCTTGGAAATGTTCTAAGTTTTTTCCACCTAAAAACAAGACTCTAGACCTTAGTTGGTCTGTACTATAGTCACTCTGGCTTCACTGCTGTCAGCCCAAATTATGTCAGCTACAGATCTGGTTACCGAAAGATCCAGTTCTTAATTCAAGTTTCCTACTAAATTCTGTATTTCCGATTTATTGAGACTCCATTGCTTTTTGTGCCATAAAACACCAACAGGCACAGCAACGTTACTCATCTCCATCTGTGGTTTGTATAGGAAATGAAGGTATCAAATGCCCTGCATAATTCAACTGCAGCCACTAAAGAATTTGTCTCATTCAATCACGTTTTACGCATCTACACTCACCTCTGTAAGTCTGGGAAGACTTGGTCACACTCTTTACACTCCTGGATTTCGTGCACATCCTGAAGGTCATTCTCATTCTCGAGCTTTTTCTGGTAGTCCTCCTCCACCATGGAGAAGGCAGAGTGAGGTGTGCTGCAGGGGAATTTCTGGTGGTCTACAAGCTCAGCCTTGGACTCAAAGAGCTGATCACAGTCCTCGCAGCGATACTGACGCTCCTCTGGAAGACAAAGGGATTTTGCACAGGTAGACTACATCAGTTTTTAATCATTTTTGATCACCATCCTGTCAGGAATTTCATGACATTGCAGTTAAATAAATGGCTACTGAGTGAGAAAGAGAAGAACCTCAAAAGAAACAAGGATGCTGTATAATATTTTATTGCTACAATATGTGACAGTGCAAAACGGACTGTTAATTGCCTGAGTGATGTTCAACAGGGATCCCTAACATCGGCTCAGAACAAAAGCCAATGTCTATATTGTCTTAAATTAGGATATAAAGGGTTTAAGGTGGAGATCCAGTGGAGGTTTCCAGTCTTTGCATTTCTGAATGGAGACTGAGACATGAACATCACCATCTAAAATAAGGGGTTGGCAGAGTTTTTAAAAATCTCTTTAGTTCCATTACAGTCCATTTTCTGCAGCCAATCCTGTTCAAAGTAAGTCAGATTCACAAGATATTGATGAAGACAGGGGGCTTTGCTTTAAATTTCATAAAGCTGGTCTCCATGTGTTTCTTACTGAAAATAAGAGCAGAAGATCACTAGTGTGTCATTTTGGAATCAATATTGCATTTCATTAATTAGTAAGTCCTGCAAAAGAGGAGATTAACTGAATAAAATCCCAAAAAGCAAACTTGGGGAAGAGTGTCTCATGATGTTCATTCCCTGTTGGATTTTCTACTGATGGGTCCATACAAGAAGCCATATGCCCTGGTCTGACTCCAGAGTTACATGCCCTGCAGCTGCACATGCCCAGGGTTCCTGTGTCAGAAGGCACTGAGAAGTCTGGCTGACATCTCAAATCTGTATAGTTGATTGTTACTGTCAGTTGAGTTGGTCCAGAGAAACCATCCCAGGGCTCAGCCGTCTGCTGTCCCATGAGAAATATTTTGGCTCAATCCGTGTCTAAATTAGCCCTGTGGGACGTACTCTTGCATGTGACTGCAGAGATTTCCTCTGGTCTCATTTAAACAACAGCCACATGACCATAGGCACCAGGCATGGAAACACGTTGGTCTCAGCATACAGGCAGTTAAAATAAAGTGTAACCTTTGATACTCCTGCCCTGGGAAAATGCCGATGTACTGTCCTTGAATCCCTTACGATTTGCAAAATGCTCACACTGGCATAAGCTGCAACCTAACGGAAGCGGATATCCTACACCTGGAACCCACAGTGGCTGTATAACTCACTGCATGATGGGCAGCACAGCAAAAGGAGTTTTTGGAGGTGGGGTACAGATCTGAGCAGCAGCTCATGAGTTTCAGACACAGACTATGCATTGGATGAACAATGGCTGAACATAAGCAGAAAGAATGGCTCAAATGCTCTCACAAGTGACCGCAACTCTAGCATCTCGAGATCTTCTCTTTGCAAGATGACAGAGTAAGAGTTGCTTGGCTAAGTGAAAAGAAATAGCCTATAATTTGAGTTCATGCACTTCAGCCTAAAGATAAGGACATGGACGCTTGTTCCACTTTTGCAATATCACAGTATCACAGTAATGATAAGGTTGGAAAAGACCTTAAAGATCATCCAGTCCAACCTAAATCCAAATAAAACCAGTAATCCTAACATCTAGATCGTGCCACTCAGCACCTCATCCATAGTCCTAAAATCACTGAGTTTCAGTTTCAATCCTTTACTAGTGCCCTCGGTTACATCTGCAGACCTCTGCTTCTGCTAGGGAGCTAAGCACGTGCCGGTAAAACATGCACGACAGCAGGACTTCTAGGGATATAATTCTAAGAAATATCAACCATTCTAGCCAGAGCTCACCAGATCAAGAGGTAGGAAATGTAGCATCAAATGAAGTGACATTTCAAGCTGCATTCAAACTGAACCAGGTTGGAGTAACAGAGAAAATAAACAGAGAAACCCCAACACCAGCACTGGCATTACTTTTGAGAGCAGACTCTCAAAAGACCCTTCAGAGTGATGACACTAGTGTATTCACTGAACAGGGAAACAGGAGGACAGAAGACAGACAAACACAGTGTGATCAATCCCTCCTCCCTGGCTACAGAGAAGCCACCCCAGATTTCAAAAAGACTCTAACAGAAGAGAAATTTCCCTACTTTTTCTTGGCTTAATTTCAGTGATACTTTTTATTAGACTAGATAGTAGGAAGCAGCTAACCATGAATGTCTGGAGCCATTGTTTCATGTGAATAATCTTCACTCTTCATGAACAGTAAAAGCTCCTCCCCCGGTTCGATATCTGCTACCACTCTGTAGAATATCTGAAAAAAAAAAACCCGAAAAGAAAGCAACATGACTACTGTAACAGGCAAAGAGGCATAAACCACTGCTGGTGAGTGTTACAGAATCAAAACATGTGTCCAGACTCTGCCCTGGTGTGGGTGCTGGCTGCTGTTTGCTGGAGGGGTGCTAATACCAATTTGCTCCTCCCTGCCCCGGAGCAAACATCACACTAGCAATTTGCATGCCTGGTTATACCCAACCCATGTACAAAATAGCCATAAAATGCTTCCTGAGTGATCCACGTGTGGGAGACACCTCCTTTTGCCCCCAGAGCAGGTACCAGCAGACCTGAGATGTTGCTGATTAAACCACAGGCATCCAACCCCCTGTTTCAATCATCTATGCAGTCCAGAAAGCTGAGAGCTGAGGGATTTGTATGAACCAGCACATCTGGATGTTCCTTAGCTTCAAACCAAAGAAAAACAGACCTGGATGAAGAAACACCATGAGCAGCTGAAGCTGCTTGTGGTGACCCTGGCCAACTGGTGGCATTTGGTCCCCCTGTAGAGATGACACCACGTTCCAGGCAGGAGAAGACTGGGGGGTGGGTGAGGGGGTTCTCCTGGGTCAGTGCACACAGAGCAAGTAGCAGTGCAAGGCTCTACCGAAAGGAAATTCCCAAAACCCAGCTGGCTGCTTTCCGTCTCAGCAGGAAATGTGAAGAACACTAAAAAAGCTCCACGAAGCAACTCAAATAAATATTAGTAACCTCCTCGGGCCTCGTTAAACAAAAACACATGACAGCTACATTTCCTACTCTAAAAAATTATGTCTTCTGCAATTTCTTGGAGTGACACAGATTCAAAGGCTTCGCTGTCTCCCTCTCAACTCTCAAAACTCACTTCAGCACATCGGCAAAAACGCTCCAGTGTTGGAAGTCACACAGACAGGTAAAGCTATCTGGAGGTAGGGGGGGTATTTTCCTTGCCCAGGGACCATCATCACCCACAGGGTGGCCCTGGCAGCAGAGTTCATACCGATGTCCTCCAGGAGGTGGCCGTATAGCCTAACCCTTCTACACAAGCTGCCTTTGCCAGACACTGGGCTGCACCTGAAAACAACGAAGTAAGACGCATTTCTTGAATTTGTTTTCTTTTCTTCACTCAAACCGTCCCTGGAGGAAGTGTGCAAGGGAGTGCTGGGGAAGGCTGACAGGGTCTGCTCATCCCACCACTGTGGTGCTCACCCCTCTCCAGGTAACAGAAAGGATGGCACAACACATCAGAGATGAAGTACCCATACAACAACTCCCTAATTATGGTGAATTTTCCCCCACAAAAGTCAGAAGAAGGAGTTTATGAGCAGCCTGATCTGCCCCAGGCTGCATCTTCCTCCTCACTCATGTCTTCCTAGTCAAACTGTCAGCTGGATCAGCTTGCCATTTTTATACCCTCAAGGGGACTTCAAACTCGATCAAGTATTTTGGAGGGCCAAGAGAGCCACATCAGGGTTTTTTTTTCTTGCAGCCATGACAATGCCTGGTACCACAATCTCCCCTGGAGCCGATGCCACCGTTAGTGCTGAAGGACACACAGCTGCTGGGTGGGCTTCACTGCGCTGGGGATGTGGCTGGGGCAACACAACCCATTTGGTTAGAGGCTGAAAGTAAAGCTGGCCTGTAATTCTCACAAATAAATCTGGTGTCAGTGCTGAATCCACTGAATATTTGCTCCAAGCAATGCTCATTTTCCCATTTATTTAGATAAAAGCATTGAAAACTAGCTTTTTCCTTCCAGAAGTATAAGGGCCTCCACACATCTGAATGGGAAGCTGCAGTGGTGGCATACATGTGTGGCATTGGCCACTGACCAGAGAGACTTCTGCAGACCTTCTTGCCACAACAGCAACCACCTCCTGCAGGAGGGAGCAGGATCGCGTCCACCCACACCCAGATGGGACTTCAATCATTTCACGAGGACTGTGTCAAAGCTCCTGCTCTGCCCAGGATTTGCCTCAGTGCTGCTGGGTTTTGAGTCACAGTTGGGTAAACTCAGCCGTTCTCCTGAGGTCAGCAGCACAGCCACACCAAGGAGTGAACAAAAAACACAGTGAAGGCTCTCCAGTGTTTTTCCTGTCCCATCAAAGGTATTTTGACAGACCTTTCACCTCTCATAGCAAAGTGAGGACACATGGGCTGTGCAGAGGCATAAAGAGGGTCTTGTTCATGAAGCGCTGTTCTGGGTGCACCTCTGCATTTCAGGAAGCCTCAGGACACTGCAGCATCTTTCCTGCAGCTGTGGGACACATCCCTGACCAATGTAAACACTGCAGCCAATTGTCCTGTCTGTATCAGTACTGAAAATATCAGAGGAAGGACCTGGCAAGCCTCTCCATACGTCAGAAGGGAGATCAGACAGAGGATGCTGAAAAACATCATGCTTTGAGTGACATTTCTATATTTTGCATCTCAGAACTAATGATCTCCAAAACAAGGTCTGAAAAATGCCATCTCTGGCTTTCTAACATTATTATCATTGCTCCCTATTTTAATTTTATTATTAACATTAAGATACACAATTTAATTATAACTAAGAATAGTTTTAAATTCTCTGTATATACAAGACTCCCCATCTGCACTGCCAGTTTATATACCAGACTGCAGCTCAGTGAAGATCTAAAGTAAAACACATTGAACTTCACAACAAAATGATGGCACAGGTAAATTCAATCTGAGTTTAAGAGCTATCATTATTTTGTGTGAAAAGCTTTTTTCTCACTCTTCCCATCTCAAACCTCCTGCAATTTGCAATTACTGTACCTGAGAAAAAGTGAGAATCCAACTGTTGAAATGAACCCCATTGCCTGAGTTCTCAGGTAGCAGTGGCTACTGAGGGTACATAGGGTGGCGGTCAGGTGTGGGGAAAGCTTGTAAATTAGCTTGCCCCACAGGTCCCCTCCTGGCTGCCCTTGCTTTGCAGTGCTGCAACTTCTACCACAGGCAGTACTTTTGATATTGGGAAATGCTGAAGTAGAATAAATGGACTTTTAATCATAATGCTGGAAGATTTCTTGGACAGATTCCTGACTTTACTGTAATTAATCAGAGGTTTTAATTTTCTATCACCTCTTCAGTCTACTGAGCCCATCTCACTACCTTTTGTGGAATAACCTGATCTCAGGACACACAAGCGTGCAGCCATCTTCCTCAAGAAACATATGAAGAGCTGCTGCACGGTAGAGGAATAACCAGGAGAGGAGTTTAAAAAAAACCCTAAAAGCAAAGTCCAGATGCACATTTCACATGCCCTGGGATCAGCGGTGTGTGACTGCCGTTTATATAGGAAGAGCAAAATCGGATCCAGATCTGGAAACACTTTCAAAGTTCAGCAGGTCTAGGGTGGGGAGAACTTGGGGGAGGACTAACTCATCAGTCCTCTGTGTCTGCCTACAGCACAGGTCATGTATTTATGCTACCGAGCAGAAATAAAAGCTCCCACGCTGCAAAGCCATAAAGGGAGAGGGGAAGGGGGGGGATTTTAAAAAAAAAAAAGGGCACACACACAATTTACTTTTAAATGGATCGAATAAGGCTTCATTGTTATGAATCCCAGTTTACTTTTCCTGGTCAGGCACTTGAAATTTTATTTATGCTTAATAGACTGCATTTGGCATGTGTAAAGATGACAGAAGTGTGAATTATGAATGACCTTCGACCTGTTCAGGAAGTTATAATAATTGAAATAATAGCAAGACCACACTCCCCATGAGCTCAGGACGGGGCCGTGTGCTCGGCTGCCTCCTGCCAGCTTTGAAGTTCCCCAGCCAGACCCACACAGCCCCCTCTGCACCTATCCTGTGCTCTCATCACGTGTCCTCCAGCACCTCAGCAATGCCTAGTTTGGGATGGAAAAGTGACCCTTTGGTTGATCAGCGCCAGCAATGCCAACAGCTGCTACATGTGAATCTGTTGCGTTTGGCCCTGAAGAGGAGCTGTATTATACCACATCCAACTACACGTGGCCATCTCTGTGGCTACAAGAGCTTTGGAAAACCTTGAATATGCTCCAGCAGATGTTAGGGTCGGCGCTGTTAGGACTTTAACCCTCCAGACAATATTGAGCTCACTACCAGCACCAGAGTGACCCTCTCCTGCATCACACTCATGCAAGCAGGAGAACCACGTGAAGGATCTGCTCTCCATGGTATGATAAGAAAAAAAGGAAGACCTCAAAGATGGACTGAAAAACTGGTGAAGCCCACAAGTACTCCGAGCTGCTTATCCTGTGCCAACCCGGCACAGCACCCCACAGGCTCTTGGCCTCTGACACACATCACAGGTAGGCCTACTATAAGGCAAGGCACTGGTCCCAGCTCCTGGCCACCTCCAGGACGCAATGGAGAGGAATGTGCCCTTAGCTGAGGCAGGAAAGTGAGGGCCCAGAGAGTCAGTGTACTCACTGCCAACTGGCATTGGCCTCCGCTGCTCCAGAGCACGAGTGGAACTTGCCTGAAAAGCAAAACAAATTAAATGTCCAAAACCAATAATGAGCCCTATGCTCATGGAGCTCCATCAAAATGGGGATTTATGGCCGCCAGAACAATGAGTAAGGACAGACAGATATGTAACCTCACAACAAGCCATAATTAAGTATTTGAGTGGGAAAAAATTAAAAGGAAAAAGTCCAAAAGGCAAAGCTTCAATTTTAGCTCCTGTGATGGACAACTTCTGCAGCTGGAGAACTGTGTGATGAAACCTGAGCCAGGTTCTTCTTGCCTTACTCAGACAAATGATAAATTGCAACGTACTGAAGTTTTTTCAAGGGCTAACGGAGAGGAGTCCTTCCTGAGCACTGTACTGAGCCCAAAGAAAACTTCAGCAGAAGTCCACAGGCAAAGTTCAGCAATTGCTGGTATGTGAGTGGTTCTGGGGACATGAGGCACAGAGGAAAGGACCCTCCCCTTCACCCTGTTGAGATGGTGGGGCACCACCATAGCGCTTTGGCATCAGATTGCAAACACTTTCCTTCCTTGTTTCCAAAATGCCCCCAAACTGGCAAAGTGGTTCAAGCAGGAGAAGATGGAGTGAGGACACTCAACTGAGACAGCAGTAGGAATGCAGAGTTTTCCACCTTCTGAAGTAAAAGGTGCCTCCTGCTTGCCAAAGCGAGGAGGAGGCTTCAGGATGTCCCACTGCAGGGCAGATTCTTGGGTGTCTCAGGTGCTGCAGGCCATCTGCCTGGCAATACTCATGTCTTCTTCCATCCTAGGTGAATTTTAGCTTGTGGGAAAGCCCCAGGTTCCAGTGAGGTGCTACCCCATCCAGCTGAGCTTTGCAAAACCTCGCTGACCACTGACATCAGATGACAACTCCTGCATGTTCACCATTCACCTGAGGTGATCTCAACATGCCGATGTCTTCAACCATTTCACCTTCATTCATGAGCCAAAGAACTCAGTGAGCTGCAGCCTTGTCCTGGCTCTGCGGACATCTACAATCCCCCAAATTCACTTTGGCACATGCACAGGTATGATTTGACAGCTCTCCTCACAAAAAAAGATTATTTTTGCTTAGAGAAAAAGCGGCCTGCTGTTGTGATGAGACTTGAATCACAAATAAAAGATTGCACAAATGGCAACACTCAGTCACCGTTTTTGGTTCTACACTTCTTCCTAGGTCATGTGAGGACAGGTGGCACCACCACCAGTGCATTGAGCTCCAGATCACGCTTGCAGATGTGAAGACCTGGCAGGAGCTCCACCCACAGCTCCATTCTAAGTGGAAAATCATCACCACTGAGCTCTTCATTCCACCAGCCCCACCCTGTTCCACGGGTGACAGATTTCCAGTGTGAGTTGGATTATGCTTAATTTGCTTAATAAACTAGTAATTCACAGGAAGAATCATAGCAGAACAAGTCCCCATATGAGCTCAGCATGGCCCTCCTGACCCACAACAGCCAGAACCTTAATTTCACACAAAGCCTCCAAACTAGCCCTAAACTTCACAACTGGTGCAGGTGTGTGCAGCCAGGGCTGCCGCAGGAGGCTCTGCTGCAGACCCCGGGGGCTGCGGCAGTAAAATCTGAAATGTGAAGCCGTGATGCAGATTTAAAAAGTTTGTAAAACACCCAAGATGTGATCAGATCTGGTGAAACCTACAGCAGTAGGTTCACTCGGTTAAGTTTATATCCCTGACATCAGGCATGCTGTTATGAAGGTAATACTACTGTTTTTTTTCCCACTGCAGTAGCATAAACTTGAGCATAAGGAAATAAAACGCACCACAAAAATAAAGAACCCAAAAAACCCCCTGTTTCATGACAAACACCAAACTGAAACCTCAATGAACTCATCTTGAGGTTCTTAGAGTTTTTCACAAAGCAAAGAGAGCTGCTTTTTGTGGAGTGGGGAGAGACCTGGAAGCTCAAAGCAGTTTCACAGCAACAAACAAGATAAAAACAATATTCAGGAGTGCTAACTTCAGCTGCTACCAACCACATTTCTTAAAAGGAAAGCATTTAGAGCTTGAAGGTGAGCTGAGAACATGCCTGGAACGTGTGACAGTCCCTGATACCCCGCTGCTACAGTAGCTGCTGTGCTTGGCACTGCTCTTTCATTAACACCTATACATTTTAAAATACTCCTCTTGCTGGGGTGACAGTGCTACCACAGAACCTAACGGGGCTGAGCATTCTGGGGTCGTTAAAACGTTGAACTAATTGATGTTTGATGACAAGGGATGGAAAAACGCATCCCAGTGACAAGACTGAGCACCCATCTAGGGAAAAAGGGAAAACAGAGTTTGTGGGATTTTATTATTTACATACCTTTTGAATTACACATGTCCAGGTTAGATTGGGTGTGACAGGAGACAATAGGAAGACAGCAAAGAGAAATCCTAGATTGACCTTGCCACTTTTAAACACTACTTTTCCAATCAAACAAAACTCGAGTTGCATCCAACATGCATGTTTTGACTGCATCCCACCATTATCAAGCTGTTCATCTCAGCAAAGCTCATTTTTACAGTGGTAAGAGAAAGCCTGGGCCTTTTGTGAAGTTGATCCTACGTGACGAAACCCAACCTGAGCCCTGAGTCGGGGGAGGGATGGGGTGGCTTGTCTCTGACAAGGTCCAATAGAGAAAAACAGTGCAAAAGAAAAAAAAGTTCTTTTTGTTAAGTACAGAAGGTAGAGCTTAGTGCAGCAACTGGATTACACACCACCCTGAGATGCTAAGCCCTGCCTGGAGCAGTCTGGGGATCATACCTGTCTGTCAGTCAAGCTTGAACTTAGCAGCATAAGCTTGTGGGCAGCACAAAGCTGGGAGTGCTGGCAGGATCTTTTGCCTCTTCAGGTATATCCCAATGTTTGCTTGTGAATTTTACAGATGAGTTGAAGCAATTAGAGGTGAACAATTACTGCCAATCGAGTGTCTATGCCTGGGGAATGAGCAGCAGGGATGCTCCTCGTGTGATGAGAGATGCTGAGGTGCTTCTTATTCCTGGAGGGGAAGCCAGGGTGCCCCCGACCCTTGCGCTCAGCTCTGGTGGTGAGTCTAGCTGAGATAGGATCTCCTGTCTGTGCTGGGCTACATTGCCTCTATCCTCCAGCTGCAACCACTGACAGACCTCCTTAGGCTTCATATTTTTTTCCTCCCATGTTTTTCTTTTTTTCCTCCATTTTTTCTAGGTGCTGCCCCAAAGCAGCCTAATGCAGTCACACGAGCACGCTTAGCCCTGACTTGCATTTGTCACTCCTTGTATGCGCACACGTCTGGCCACGTAACGTCCATTTCCCAGTTTGTTTTCCTATTATATTTTATATTACTCTGCTGAGCTTGTGCCAGAAGAAAGCAGAAGGAGGAGCTGTTAGAAAGGCTTTTTCACTTTAAGATTCAAGAGCACATTTTTAGTATTAACTTTTTAGGCTCTGGCTATAAAATGCTAGAGGACGCATACAGTTCTGTGGGGTTTCCAGAGGGCCAAATGCACACCAATCTCTTGCTGACAGAGCCCAGCTCACAATACGCTACTTGAAAGACACCCAACTCTTAATTTGCAAATCTCGGCAACAATAGCTGTAAAAATATGGAATTATGAACAGCACGATACTGTGCAAAATAAATAACAAGCCTCCAGTGAATGAAAGAAATTATTGGCAGCAGTACAGCCCCCATTACTAAATGTCAAAATGTAAACACTAAGGAAAGAGAAAGTTAAAAGCGTCGTAACTTTCCTTCCCAAAACATCAAAGGCTGTGGTGCAGGGGTAAAAGCTGATGTTCTAGCCTTACCGTGCATTTGCAGTTGCAGATCATCAGCGCCAACGCAGACAGTAAGTTGCTGTGACCACCGCACGTGATTCCACTTCCAACCTTTCCTATTTATGCCAGCTCTTATTAAGCATAAAATATCTGAATTTGCTCTTTGGATTAATCTGTGTTGCTTCCCTCTTGTATCACTGCTCCGTAAATGCTTTGCACTGGGAGGATTTATTGTATTTCCACTCGGAAAACTTACTTTGCATTTACTAATATTCTTTACGGTTTCTTTAGTTAAACCAGCTGCCGTATAAAAAAAGAAATCGTCTCTCAGCTGGCTGGCTTGTTCTGTGCTACACACGCTCAGGGTTGAATTGTTCAAGTTGAAAATAAAAATTATAAAATCTTCTGTCATAGTTTCTGAAAAAGTTACTTAAACTGGTTTGAATCAAACATCTCACATGAGCGAAATACGTGAGGTGGTGCTGGCTGTCCTACATCCATCTCCTATACGTGGGGAATTTGATTAGAAAGAATCATTTCTAATTGAAGCATTGTGTCTGGTTGTGATTCTTCCTTCGATACTGTCAAGGCAATTAAATCAGCTACAGATAATCTTTAACGTTCACCTAATGCAGTTAATTAAGGGGCGAAGAAACGAAAGGCTGATTAAACGAATCAAAGCAGGTAGTGAAGTTTAAATTGGCAACAGGAACGCACAACCGGCTGTTGCGTTGCTATTTCAGATTATTTCACTTTAAAAGAAGCAGTCCCCTAACTTCTCCCATTAAAATATTTCATCATGGCATGCATTAGCCACAGACTGTGAGCGAACCTTGCTTTAAGAAACACCTAATAACTCATCAGCATAACTGAAAACAAAACGCTTCACTACCTCCTTCCCTGCCTCTCTCAGCCTTTTTTTTTCCGATGCAAAAGGATAAAGAAATGTTTCATCTCAACAAAGAGTGGATTTAAGTGCAATGAAGAAAAAGGCAAAGAAAATCGCTGAAGATCCTCGTTCAGTGCACAAAGTATTAGGAGTTCCAGCAAAGTGGATGGGAAGGCAGAAAAATATTTGTGCACATGTGCATTCAAATCCAGAGCCCCACACATGCAGTGACACTGGTAGCATCATTTTTGCATCTTGCCCTCCACTTTTTCCATTAATTCACATGCAGCCTCTGATCAACTCAACAGTTTAACACAGTGATCCAAGTGCTCTGGAACAGGAGCCAGAAAATGCTGCTAATTCAAAATCAGCAAACACTGGCTTTGTAGCCTTAAAAAAACACTCCAAGTCTTTATGAGGTATAGGATTTATAGAAAGGAATAAAATGCCATTTATTGATTTTAAAACAATCTGGAAAAACAGAAAATCTGTATTATCTATAGCCTGTCACCAAAATTATTCCATCTTGCATTTCAAATCTGTGCCTTATCTTTCACCATAACACCGAATAGGCCAATATCTGTTGTGAATTGCTATTAATTTTTTTTTCTCGTTGACACGTTAAAGTTCCATAAAAAAAGTTCAGAAAGCAAACGCCACATACCTGATCACTTATCTGACATGCAACAAGGTTGTGCTGATCGTAGCATCCAGCAAACTTGATATATTTGAGCCAGTTTCCTACATCTGGTTGACTGGCATCTATGCAGAACTTCACATTGCAAAACTCATCCAAGATCTAAAAAGGAAGAACATGAAGGAATAAATCTTTCTGTCACTGTCTGGGCATGTTAATCCAAAGATAAATCACAGGTGAACAAACACATAATAATGATAATAATAATATATGCATGTTTATTCAGAAATATGCTTCTCTGGTGAGAGATTTTTTTTTCAGTCGCAATACATGATAACATCATGACAAATGTAATTGAGATGTTGTCTAATTATTGCTAACAAACACCAGGCTGATTTAGGAGAGATCTGATTTTCATCAGTGACTATGCTTGAAATTATGATTTTAATTAAATATACAATTCTGTCAGGGAATAGAACAAAAATTATTAAAATAGGTGGTGATGGCTTCACTTCAGGTTTCTGGTTTTTACCAGGATTTACATCGTTTGCAGCACCCATTCAGTCCTTGTGTATTTGTTGCTTTGAACCAAACTTTTATTTGCTTGGCAGAGTTATTTATCTCGTTTCAACACAAAACTTCCGAGGAACACTAAATCACTGCCATTAATTGAAACAAATACTACAACTCCTCACGCTAAACTAGAGAGCAAAACTAAATTAAACCCCACGCTCCTGCAAAATATGGCAGCGTTCAACACGCACCAGTACACGGCTTCAGTTATGCAGACGACAAACAAATAGAGTGGGACGTCTCATGGGCAGGCTAGAGAGGATGTTCTGCTCTGATACTATGACAAGTCACTAATCGTTACAGACGACTCAATATCGCTATTTTACCACCGGCCTATCCCCTGCTGCCCACGGCAACCCAGTGCCACAGCTGAACTTCCCCGTCTTGGCAACGGCACCAAATCGCCCCGTTTTATTAGGAAGCAAAAAATCCCCAATCACCCCGTAACAACCCACACCTTACAACACCCGCCCGAAACGCCCAGCAAAGGCAGCGGGGGGTTGTTGCCCAGGCGGGAAGCGCTTGTATAGCCCCCGGGGTTTGTATCTTTGTATCCCCAGGCACCACCGAGTTGAGTAACCCCATAGAAGTTTCCCGTCGAGAGAAACGGAGACCCGGGCCCGTTCGTTAGTGAACCGAGGGACCCGGGACAGAGGGTCCTGCCCGGGTAAACGCCCCCCACCACCTCCTCCCGGCGCAGGATCAGGCCCCTCCGTGGCGCGGGACTTTGAGAAAGGGGATGGTGGGGGGAACAGTGCTGAGCGCTGCACAGGGACAGCTGGGTTTCCTTGCCGCCTCCCCCAAAAACAAGGGGAAAAACCTAATACCACCCCCCTCACACCCCAAATCCCGGCAGTGCCCAGACGCGCTCCATCCCCCACGGGCGCTCACGCTGCACCCGCGCCTCTAATTATGCTTAGGAAGCAGGGGGAAGGGGGCATTTAAATTTCCCGATGCAACCCCCGCAGGGCTCCGAAAGGAGGGCTCTGCACACCCACCCCCCACCCTCTCCCCGGGGAGGCGCAGGAGAGCCCGCCCGGGGTCCGGCGGACACCAACAGGGCGAAGCGGCCCCGTCCCGCGAGTCCGCGGTCGCGCTGCTCGCTCTTACCTTGATCCGTCGAGGGCCCGCGGGGTCAAGGAAGAGTTTGGGGGGGGGAGAGGGGAAAAAAAAAAATCCTTCAGGCGGCTGGGAGCAGCATCTTGGCGTCAAACGCGAGTGGAGGCCGCGGCCGTCGGGGTCCGGGGCTGCGGTAGGCGCTGAGCGGCCGCGGAGCGCTCCAGCATTTGGCAGGGGGCGGATACCGGGGTCCAGGGGGCTCAGAAGCAGCGGCGGGGCTCAGCGGGTTTGTGCCGGCTCGCCATCACCTTCCCCTTTCGGCCACTCCTGGTCTTGTCTGCTGGTTTGGGGGGGTGTGGGTGGGAGTGGGGGTGTGTGTAAAGAAAGTTATGGGGAGAAAAAGGGGGGAAAATAAAAAAGCGCAAGAACCCCAAACCCGAACTCTTTAAGGGAAA
>VXBP01000090.1:247771-435728 GCA_013400115.1 Rhinopomastus cyanomelas | reverse complement strand
TGTGGTTATTAGTAATAATTTTCAGTGAAATGCAATTTCTTGTCTTTTTTCCTTTTTTTTTCCCCCAGCGCGGCCGATTTCCCGACGGCCCCGTTTCCCGCCGCAGAACCACCGCACCCCCCCTTGCCGGTGCTTCCGAAGCCGTTTTAATTTATTTTATATAATTTTTCCCCCCTTCTCCCTTTATTATTTATTTGGTAACGAATCCCATGAATGGAGACGGCGGGAGGCCGGACCGTGACCACGACCCGTTGGAGTCCCGCAGCCCCGAAATTCCACCGCAACGCAAAGCCGCAAACCGATCCATCCCAAGAAGTTTGGCACCGGCCGGGCTAACTCCGGCAGAATAACGTGAATTGGGGGGGGGGATGGGGGGCGGGAAGAGCAAGGAGGAAATTTTCTTTTTAAAAGAGGGCTGAGCTGTGTCTTTTATTGCAGCATCCAAAAGTGCTGCCCAATTTTTGTTGTTAAGTACATCTATTTCTCAGACTAAAAGTCGATTTTTCTGTTCCTGGGTGGGGAGGGGAAGGTCTGTGAGAGGGTCGAGGAAGGAGGGCAGGGGGAGGGCGAGAAGCCGGGTGTCAAGAGATGATGATTAATTCGTCTCGGCGGCCTGTTATCTGTGACATTGAACTGTTATTTCAGATAATAGCTATTGTTCGAGACGGGGGAGGGCAGAGAGAAAAGGGGGAGAAACAACAACAACAACAGCCAACAAACCTCGCACGAAGTGGGACAGGACAGGCAAAAAAATTTTAAACAACCGAAAAAAGAATTTTTACAAATAATTTTTTAAAAAAGTTTTAAAAAATTGAAAATCCTTTCTCAATATCCTCAGAAAACCTGGTAGGAGATTCCCATCGGAGCCGGCCTGAGAACCTCCCGGTTTACCGGTCCCGATGATTTCCTGCTCTCTCCCTCCCTCTGCTCACCCATTGTTGAAGCTTTTTTATTATTATTATTTTCCTTATTATTATTTTTTCTCCCCCTTTCTCTCTCTTCTTCTTCTCCCTCTTTTTTTTTTTTCTTTTAATTTAGCCATAAATTGGAGCGGCTCGAGGTATGAGCTGTTCTATTTTCTTCCTGTCAGGATGAGGGATTTGCTTTATGATGCATTGTGTATTAAATACAAGTAATCTGGGAAACTGATTGCTCCAGCACAGAGCGAACATCGGAGCCCCCGGTAGGAGCCCGAAGTCCCCTCCACTCCCCACCCCCGGCTTCACCACAAAAGGAGGAAACGCCGATGGATAAACAAAAGGGGCTCCCGGTACCGGCAAAGCGGGACGAGCCGGTATCGGGGCTGCTCCGCCGCCTCCTCCCGCCGTCGCTAGGTGGCACCCGCCGCCGAGACACGAGAACAGGGCTCAGTTTGGGGTAAAAAAACCCATTTTGGGTAATTTCCCTTTTATGTCTTGTTCCCGGCGGCCCGAGGAGCAGGAGAAGGAGGAGGAAGGCTCGTGATACGGAGCTAGGTATCACAGGAGGCTGGGGAGGGGATGAGCATTACCTCGCTGCGGTCATTTAAAGGAACATTGGAGCTACACACACATATATTTCCTTTTATATCTATATTTTTATAAATATCGGGTTGGCTTTTCCCTTCTTCCAAGCAATCATATTTTAAACACACCCGCTGCCTTTTCTCTATTCCCTCAGTTGGTTTTCAAGAGGCCCAAACATTTCCACCAGGTCCCTTTGGCAATTGTTTATTTAAAATAAGTCGCTCTATTAGTGGAGGCAGTAAGGAGTTAGTGCTCGAGTCTGCTAGTAATTCCCACCAGGCTGTAAACTGATGCCTCTTTTAAGCCTTTAACTTCATGGTCGTCCCAGAAGTAAAAGTTCTCATAATGGAGACCCTATGGGCATGGTGCATTCCAGCACATCATTAAAGCAAAGCAAAGCAGCTCAGCCACAGCCAGATGAAATAACTGCACTGTCCACTTTTAATGGGCTTCCTGTGGACAAACACTGCAGAGGACAACAGTGAAGAAAAAAATATAGACCAAAAAGCAGCTTTCCTAAAAGAAAAAAATCGGATTTTAAAAAATGTTCGTATTAGGCTTAAAATTATCCTTAACGTTTATAGAGCAAGCTGCCTCATAACCGCATTTTTAAGTGGGGTTTAATGTTATATTTCTCAAGGTGACTAAACACAACATTGAGCATCCTGACTAAGACTGCGGTGAGTGTTTGAAACACTGCATGAGTGTATTGAGGGAGAAAAGAAAAGCAAAGCAAAACAATTACAAGGCAAACAAGAGCCCTCCACCCCAACACATCCAAATACCCCAGGACAGGACATTCCCAGGAAGATAGCAATGAATAGGAAAGGCGATGCAATTTCTGCACGTTCATTCCTCCTACCCCGCGTCACTGCTACCGGCTTAAACAAATATTAAAATCAAGTAAAACCACAAGTGTGGCTGCTCATTACAGCAGGAAGAGCTGAACATTGTGTGATGGAGCAGTGGTAGCGGGTATCAGGGTGGTATTGGTGGGTATCATGATGCTGCTGTGGCCTCCTGTGCCCCATCCTGGCTGCCCCTTCTGCCCTCACACACTGCTGGGCTCATCCCTCTTGGCCAAAAGGCAGTTTTTGAGCAAAAGGGAGAGGAGGAAATTAAAGGTAAAAAAAAATGTAAATAAAAAATTTCCCTTGGTCTGGAAATGGGCCCAACTGAAAGCATGTTAATCTCCACCTCAGTAATTTGGTTCTTCTGGAGAAGACAGAAGCCCTGCTGCTGTGCCCTGCACTTCATAAATCACGTCTTTATGTGGACAAGGTCAGGGCACCTAACAGCTCAGACATGGGCCTTTGCAGTGGCTTGGAGGGCTCCGGCATGTTTATTCTCTTGCACAGATCTCCGAGGAGTAGTCCAGCACGCTTCTAATTACTTTTGTTTATTTTCATTTGCTCAGGTCAGGCTGGCTTTGCCAGCGCTGCTGGAGGGTGAGTTTCCTTCCCTGGCCTAGCTGGAGAACACAGAGGGGATCAGTGACACCCCCTTCCCCAGGGCTCACCCCACTGGTAGAGGGGTTTCCCCTTTCAGCAACTGCAGGTTGTAAAGCCAGAGACATCTACAGGGAGGGACATCTAATGGTCTGAAAAGAGGAGTGTGCAGGAAAGACACCCCCTCCCCCACCCGAAAATACTGACTGCCCTTGGGGAAAAACAATTAATGACCCCATATCCTTGCAAAAGAATGAGAGTAGTGCATGTGCAGGAGATAAAAAAGTTGAAGGATCTCTGCAGCTCCTGTGGGTACTGGGCTGTGTGTGGGGAAGCGCAGAGCACACAGCTGGGCATGGAGGCAGCACATTTTCAGGTCTGTTGGGAGAAATGAGTATGAGCAGTGGATGCACAGAGCAGATGCACAAGTGGTGCCTGGTGCTGGAAGGGCCAGGTGTGGGTGAAGCCATCCCCATGCTTCAAAATGTTCAGATGCCTCCTTGCACCCCTCTTATGTTCTGGAGGAGTGATGGTGCTGCTACTGGCAGAAACCAAACAACTACCCAAGTACTGGGCTTCACTTTTCCCTTCTATAAAGATCTATGCTTGAAGCCAGCATGTTCATCCTTATCTGAGCTTGTCAACTTAATCCCACTTTCTCATCTCCCCTTATCCTGGTGTGAGCTGGGTCCCAGTAGACCCACTGTCCTCATGTCCTGCCCAGCTCTCATGCATGCAAACCACTGGTGTGCCAAGCACCAGGGTGGGCATCCATATATGCCAGCAGCTCCATCACACCCCTCTGGTGAGGGTCACCTTGCAGATGTGGGCACCTTCATGACCACCTGAAGATGGGAAACCTCCTGATCAGGGGCTACCTGAAGGGAAGGAGTTTTTGGTCCATGCCACTGGATCTGACTCTTTTCAGATCTTGGGAGCTGCTGCATAGAAGAAAGGAAATCACAGCAGATATACCCTCTCCATCAATAAGGAACATGTAATTTGGCTCTGTGACCAGTGTCCAGCTGCCTGAGTGAATTTACTCATGCCTGGTGGAGGAAGGCTTGGAAGCCATGTAGAAACTGCTGTTCCTAGCAGCAGGAAGAGATGTTTTAATGTCTTATTGCAAACAAATCACAGCCCTTCCACCAAGCTCAAACCGCAATGCCAGGAGATGCTGTGCTGTTTCCCACCCCATGCTCCTTGCACAGGCAGCAGAAAGGGAGTTCCACAAGGAGAAATCTCCTTGTTTTGCTCCTCCAAATCTTCGTCTGGTTCTCCCTGCCAAAGTGTGTGCTCTGGTGCTGGATGCTGAGGACTGTTGCTGTTTTCCTTTGTGATGTTCCAATTATCTTTCAGTTCTTCCAAATTTTTAATTTGTAAGCCTTTTCATTTGTCAAAAAGTCTGAGGACCTGCTTTTGAAGACCTTTTCCAACTCCAGGTACTACTCAGAGTCTCTCAACAAAATTTGCAAAATAAAAACATGGGACAAAATATGGAAGGGAAAACGCTGTGCCAAAAGGGACTGGAAGAGTTAAACAAAAAACCTTTACACTCTGAGCATTAAAGCAACGCATGACAGGCAATTCTATTTAATAATCAATTTGAGGAGTGACCAGCTATTTTCAAAGCATTCCTATTGTAGCCAAAGTTTTAACCAGGCGTACAAGGGTGGACATAAACACCTGCAGACTTTATAAGAGCAAGAAGCAATTTATCACCCAATAAAAAGCCAAACACCCATTTTAAAATTTTCAGGTTTGCATTTGGTATTGGAAAAGTGCCTGTGTGGATGGTTCCAGTGGAGGTTCAGAAGATGCAGATACACATCCTACAGACACAGACACATGAGCAGATGGACAATATAAGCAGCTCCTGCAGCAGCGAAGGAAAACCTGCCTGAAAGCTTTGCTGTTATAGCTCCATCCCACCTAGCTTTTGCATTAAACTGATTGTGATCATCGACCAGAGTTGTCTAAAACCTGAACTAAACAGGCATTAAGTCAGCTGGCATATGAAATTACTGCAATTCGATTTTCAGATAAACCACAAAACTTCATGAACTAACATTGTTCCAGCTGAATTACCTCATCAGCCCTGGGAAGAGAAGGTGGCAGAGGAAAATGAGGGCTCTGATAGCAACAATTAATTGTCCTCTTATTGCATTTTGTTTGCTTACGAGTGGAAATAGATACCTACAGGCAGGAGCAGAGACATCACTGCCCTGCCAAGCCCTGACAGTAGTATTAGAGTTTATTTACCTGTGAGTAGGAGAGGGAGAATTCTTTGTATGGGCTTGTTATGAAACTATAAGTAGGTTAAAATTCCCATCAACTGGTAGACAAATCCAAGGACTGAAAATCATGAATGCTAATTCCTGGAGGAACACTCAGGGTTGATCCTTATTCTGTGCTTGGTTTGAGTCATAACGTTTTTGGACTATGTGAGTGAGTCAGGTTCCCTGCCATGGAAGGGCAGAGCTGTGTCCACCTCACCTCAGCTGTGCAAATGCGTGTCCTGAGCAGTAAGTGCTTACCCAGCCCTGTGAGGGCACAGCCGCCTGCCCTGGTGTGCAACCCCAGAGCTGCTCCACATAAATTAGTCACACTCGGGTAAAGGAGCCTGCTTCACTTAGAACAATCTAAGCCTCCAAGAGCTATCTGGTTTGCACTGAAGAGATTTTGCAAAACAAGGAGATTTTACTCCCTGTAAAAATCTCAAGGGGAGGGGAGAATGTTTGATACAGATGTCAACATAAACCTGTCCTATAACCCATTGATCACGATGGGTTATTAATGAAGTAGCTGTGACCATCAGCATATCCTCATGGCACATTTCTTTCATAAAGGAGTTGAACATTTTCCAATTTTGAGAAAGTGCTGCTCCCTATAAACTTGGAAATTAAGGGTTTCTTTCCCCCTTAAGACTCTGATCCCTCAGGGCACTTGTGTTCTGGCATGCATCCCTTATTTGCTGAAGAAATTTCAAACTTGGTCATTTAGCACCATACTGATAAAACAAAGCAGGGGAAAAACCAAAAAAGCAGCAGCTGAGCATTTGCACCTGTGAAGGAGGAGGAAAGTAAGTGGTACAAGCTCCAGGCACTTCTTTCCTGTGGCTTTTCTTATCCGCTAGTCATGCTGCAGATTTTTTTTCTGGTGTGAGATTCATAGAGAAAACATTCCCAAGATACAACATGTGAGGTGCATATCAATCTGTGGGCTGAGTTTTGTCAATGCAAAATGACCCTGCAAGATTTGATGGAGAATGGAGACTGGTTTATAACCATTTTTCCATATAACTTATTTAAGCCTATGATGTTGGGGCTAAATTTGCCACCAGCAGAATTATGAGCATTAGTATTATTAGTATTACAGCAGAACCTAGAGGCCTCAGTTGAAACTGGGACCCTTTGTGGGTAGAAAAATAATAAACATGAGACTTTGCCCTGAAAAGCTTGCAGTTGGCATGGACATTATGAAAATTGTGCTGGTTTATCATTTTGCTTTGACAGATGGAATGTGGAGATTTTTCTCATGGATAGTATGGGTGGCGGGCTGGGAAGGAACCTCATGCAATACTTTGCCATCTCTTTCATTCACTGAGAAGTTGCTTTTTCACTTCTTTCCTTTAACTGCAATGAACAAAATCTCCTATCTGCCTGCTGCTGTTCATGGCTTCTCATGGATAAATGGGGAGAGGGTGCTTGGTGCTTGCCAGTTAAAACAGCTCTGCTTGCTTTAATATGGCTCATCTGTAGCAGAAATTATATTTTATTGCCTTTCTTTTAGCTAAGAAAATATTTTCACTTTGGAAATGAAGAGATGTTGCTTTGGGACAGATCTTTAAACATAAGCACATTGTACTGACTGGTACCATAAATGGAAGCTACTCCTAGAGAAGCTGTTTTGGGGAGGATACATAAACCTCTGCCTTCTGAGGGAGAAACATGACACGGAGTTCATGATGTCAGGTCTTGTAGCTAAGAGTCCCATAGCAATCATGCAAGCACAGAACATAAGATGGATCATGATTCCAACCAGGCAGAGCCGGAGAGAGACTGCCCCAACCACGCCAAACATCACCAAGTGCCTGAAAACAGCGGCAGCACATAGGCACTTGCTCAGGATAGGCAGCAAGTTTTGGGGTCTGCAGAAGCCGAATGAGGCAATGTGTTAAAAATAGACATCTTTCCATCAGGAATGGATTCAAGACACTCATCTGTACTGCTGAGAATCTTGTACAGTAAATCATTGAGTCATAGAATCACTCAGGTTGGAAAAGACCTTAGAGATCATCAAGTTCAACCATTAATTCTACTCTCTGAGTTCACCACTAAACCGTGGGTCTAAGCACACATCTAAACAATCATTAAACACCTCCAGGGATGGTGACTCAACCCCCTCCCTGAGCAGCCTGTTCCAATACCTGACTGTTCTTTCAGTCAGAAAAAATGTTCCTAATGCCCAGGATTTTTCCTAATATCCAGAAGTAGGGCACTTACGATCTTTCCCTTTACCAAATGCTCCTCTGTGCATCCGTGAGGCCAGATCCTCATACAAGGCAAAAGCAGGAGACGGTTATAGGATGTGTTGGCTGAGGAAGGTGGTGATCTCTTTTAGCTTTTCAAGAACTTATAGTGACATCAGAGTCTGGGAAGGTGGTCACATATTCAAGGGAAGTACCAGCAGTTCAAAATGCTGAAGGCAGCACTAACAAAATATAGAAGCTCAAACCAGTGTGTATTGTGTGGAGGAAATCTGTCAGTTCAGGCCATAAGAGACAAATGGATGTCACAATACAGATGACCACAATTTTCCCTAGTGCTTGGGGTGTACTTAATGATGCTATAAAAGATGAAAGTGGAAGTTCTGACTGCTCATTACCACTTCAGATTTACTTAGTCCTTATTTAATTAGCTAAGTTAATTCATTAATTCTGTCTCAAACAGAAAATGGTGGATTTAGAGAAAGGTTGTCGTGGAGCAGGAAATGCTTCTACAGGTAGAAGAAATTGAATTTGGGCAAATGATTTATAAAATGAGAGGGTTTCATTCCAAAGTATCTTTTGTATGGCCAGAAATTGACTCAGCAAAACACATCCAGCAAAGGCTAATGAACATTATCCATGAAAATGAACATCCATGGATAAAGATGGGAAGTAATTCTGCAGCAGTCTAAGACTATGATTGTTCATGTACAATAAGTAACTCATCTGAAGGCTTTTTAGTCATCTGTCAGGTTTGTATTTACCCTGAATGTAGCAGGAAAATTTGAGGACAAAGAGGACCATAATAATCTAGAAGCTACTCACCACACTGAGAGATTAGCACATCATTCCTACTGCTGAGAAGGAGGGAGGAAGGTCAACACCTGATGCAAAGACTGACCAGAGACCCCAAAACTCTGGTAAATCCTTGATCCTTTTGATACCGTACAGCTCCACCAGTTCAGAGGATGAGAAAAAATTCATCTATAAACAGGCTATTTATGAACGCGATATAACAAAGGCTATTTTGTCATGATTCCCAACCAGAGACACAAAGGTTTTCGTGGCCATGGATAAAATTGTTCCAGGCAATTCATTGCAACTCCTATCAGTAGCCAAGTGGCCAGCAAACACATCTGAAGTGCAGTGACCTTGGCTTGCATGAGTGAAGGCCAGTAGTAAATGCAAATGAAAGCTAAAAGGAAAAGTGTATATTTTCAGAAGAATTTGTAGTGTTTGGACTCTGGCTTTGGGTGGCTCAAGTGTATTTCATAAGCCAAAAATTTATTCTTCAGATTTGCTTTGCTGATTGAATATACTTGTTACCAAGAACTTCAAGCAGGAACAAATTTAAAAGACTACAACTTAGATATTATCAGCTTCAGCTGCAGCTCTGAACAACTAAAACATAATAGCTCTTCAGATCTCAAGTTATTTCTACTGACTGTTGTATAATCAGCATGTTAAATCTGAGCACCTCTTCAGGCACAGTTATTTGTGTGATATATACAGATCAATACCTATTGATTTTATAATTTTGATTCATCTCTATGTAGTGATTCAATTTCACACCATCTTATTTATCTAGCTTTTCTCTGTAACTTTGCTTTCAAGTTTCCTGGTGCTCCCAGGTCAGTCGGGTAGTCTCAGCACAACCACCGTCTTTGGTCCTGCACAGTGGACACATGCATGGTCATATCCCGAGGTCACCCAGGATTTTGCGGTATGAACCTTTTCATGAGGATAAAGTTCACAAACTTCCTTCACTAATGTCACATCCCTGCTGGATCTGGAGCCACCCCACAATTTCTGAGCAGGGTTTGCCACCCCACAGGACTGAGTACAGACAACAGAGATAGGCATTTCTTACTCAATGGCTGTGGCTTCAAACATCCCTTCGTGATGAGTAAGGAAAATTTGTGTTGGATAAATTTTTGCACCAAGCATTAAAGTTTGTTATTTTTAACTCCTGGAGCTTTTTGGGACCAGTGCTGGCTTCTGAAGACTCTCCCCACACTCAGCAGCAGAATGAACACAGCAGCTGGCACAAAAAGCTCAATGGTGATAAATTAACAGTGACCTGCTTGACATAATAAAGGAAACCAGTGTCATTGCTGCTGCTGACAAGTGTGGCAGGGAAATCCTGTTAAGTCCATCGCCTTGCATATATGCAAATGACCACAAATTAGGGAGCATTAGTGAAGCTGCTGTTTCTCCTGAGCTCGCACTGGTCCACATCAGAATAAATTGTGCCTGGATACAATAGATGCCCTAAATTGCCCAGATCACAATTAGCAGTTCAGTTCTGTCTGAAGCTCCAGCTAGATGGGGCAAATCCAGTCTCTGCCATGGTGCCAGCCACTGACATGCTGCATGCCCACTGCCAGCCCATGGCCCACAGTAACAGGATGTGCAGCACGAGTGGTTAAAACCCATCAGCAGAAGTTCCTGTGAGGAGGGTATTTAAGGCAAGCACGAAAGCTTTATGTTGAAAATGCCCAGCAAACCCAAGTGAACTCTGTTCCAATGCAACAATTTCAAACTGCCTTTGCACAAGATGCCAAAGGGAGCTGGGACGGACTGTGTCCCTGAAATGGAAGTTGTTAGGTTGGACACCTTGGGGAAAGAAACAAAATGTGTTGGCAAGGACTGAACAACAGTTTGTGTGGGGTCACACACTGCAGCAAGAAGGAAAGCATGGGCAAATTATGAAATAAGACCTATCACCATGCAAAACTTAAATGACTGCATAAATAGCTTTAGATATCATGTTAAAAGCACCTTTGGAAACAAAAAGATGCTGTGCTAAAGCCAAGAGATCTGAAGGGGTGCTATTACACATCCATTACATTTTCTAAGTTGTCTAGTTTACTTTTTGAACTTCCGTACACATGATACAGCAAGGCAACATTTTTTATGTACCGTAAGAAATCTGAAGCAATGTTTAATGTTCAGAAAATACAGTTAAGAAAACTACACTTTAGTGGCTCTTTTATTTCTCCTTTTTATGGCCTTTCAAGGACTTGGAGGAAACAGAATCAAGAAGGAAGGATAAGTAGCCCTACATTCCTGCTTGCCTTTTGCTGACCAGAGCCAAAGGCAGAAATTATAATAAAAAGTGTCTTCTTTTTAATGTCTAATATGAACTGTTGAAACACTGATGGTACCATTGTGTTTGGGGCTGGAAAGCTATTGTTTCTATTGCAGTTATCAACAGTCTTGTTACATGATTTTCTGATTCAATAACTACTGAATATCTTGAGCAATGCCAAATGCTTGTGGCGCAGCTGATATGGGGTATTGATGCTTTAGAACGTGCGCGCACACGCGCGCACACACACACACAAAAAGAAAATCCACTTTCCAACCTGGGTAGCCACTTCAAATTCAAACAGGATCTACACATCCATTTGTATCAGGAAGAGAAAAAAGCAATGTGTAGAGAGTTGCTCATTTGCCTTGGAAGTAGCAGGGAAAAAAGGAGTAAATGTGATGGGAGATTGATGCAAATTTTAGAGCACGGTGTAGTTTGCTAATATATCGACCTAATGAAGAACAAATTGACATCTGAGTGGCACAAGAGACATGGAAGCCAGCATCTCGCCAAATCTGCCATAGATGGAAACAGGTACTTAGTCTAAGCTGTCACGCTGCCACGTAAAAATCCTTTGCAGTTGTTCATCTTGGCTACACAGAGTAGAAAATAGAAAGGAAATGATTCTTTCTGCTGATTTCAGGAGGAACACAAGAGAAATGGCAAGAGTATAGGTAACGTTTCATAAAGTGCTTTTCACAGAGTATCTTGAATGAGTAATTGTTGAACTTTTGAAGATCCTGTAGCCAGATTCTGTAACCAGAAGGAAAATATTCAAATGTATTTTGAACCATCTTTTAATGCTTTTTTATGATATCAGTAATTGCTTTCAATTCACAGATTATTTTTGTGCCTTTAAAGCAGAGGTCTCAATGGGATGTCTTCTATTGTAATCCTGCAATTTAAATATCTGTAATCCAGATGTAATCTAGGCAAATCTGAAGGGATTTTAGGTGCTAGAGTAAGTACCTGCGATTCGAATTCATGTGGTCAAATTCATTCCTGTTGTAGCTTCACTGAACATTTCACTTTTACACTGCAAGTGCTGAAGAATTTGCACTTCGATGGATTTATTCCTGGCATGAATTTCAATGCCAGAATAAAAATCAGATACTGTCTCTTAGAGTGCCACCTCTTGACTAAAATAAAATATATGAGTGAAGAAAAGTAGGCGACCAGCTGGGGGATAGCCTGGTACTGTTTTGAAGGGTAATACCCATGGAAGACAGATCTGTGATGTCTCCTTAGCTAATATTATGGCTTGGTAAAGTGTGCAGGAAGCTGTGAGATGCCTATAGCAGCAAGAGGCAGCTCCTCTCTCCTATGTTTAAAGAGAAGGGTGTGATGGCAAAAGCAGTGAGGAACAGATTAAAAAAGCCTGTTTCTTGAGGCGTTAGTTCATGAGCCTCAGTCATCTTCCACTTATTTAACTGAAAAAACTATTCTAAACACTTTCAACGTTAAACTCTACAGGGAACTAACAACCCTTATGACCAAACAGGAAAACAGCAGGGGTTGAAACAGGGATTTCCAAAATTTCTCAACTCTGAAAGAACACCTTCATATCAACACCAACCTGGGGAAAGTGTTGCCATGTGAGTCCTGAGGGATGCTTCCAGCAACAACAATATTTTCCCAGGATGTGCCCCATCCAAAACCAGCCTTGGCCCAGCCCTGCTGGAGAACAAGGTGGTGTGGCTGGAGACCAAGGCAAGGCATTATTTTATTTTGTTTTGGTTAGGAGAGCTGATATTTGGTCAAAGGATCCTAGCTGTGAAATGATGAGGAGCTGCCAATTTCTAAGCTAAATGTTGTACATTCATATCCTGCTACCACTAACTCAATTATGATTAGTCAGGAGTGAACTTAGAAAGCTTAGAAACAAGGTTTGGATAAACATCCTCAAATTTTGGATGCTTATCTGAGCCTGACCCAAACCCCCTGAGCATGCAGAACTGGCAAGAATGTTAATTTCCACACTTTTCATTTCTCTCTTGAAGGCTATATTTGCAGTTTCAGAAATTTCCTTTAATTGGAATTAGCATAATACATTATTTCCCTGCGGTGAGAACAGCTTTTCTATAGTTGCTCTGCCTATTTGGATTTTGTCCAAGGAAGTACGAAAGGAGATGAAAGTGAATACAAAAATCCAAAGTAAATAACTGAACTAAACTCTTTAAACCCCACAGATGGGTAGACTCTGCTTAAGACTTCCCCTAAAATAAACTATTTTAGCAATCCTAAAGTGATCCTACAATGATGCCTCTTGGTTTTAATGGTGCCTCTGTATGAATGCCGGCTGATCCCTTTCACCTACATTTGGTAATAATGTTTTGGGGTATTTTGTGCCCTTTATTTTCTGGGGTATATGACTGCTTCAGAGAGAATCTAATTTCTCTAAGTAATTTAATATTACCAACTCCTACAAAAATGTTTCCTTTCTTGGGAGAGCCGGGAGTTATAAGAGGTGGATATTGCACCCTCCAAAATGTAAGGGTTATGAGATGCTGTCTCTGTTCATATACTAAGTTCTGTGATATTTGCTGTGAAATGAAGTATTTAAGCAACCAGCAGGGCTTTGGGATGAGGGGAACTCTATGATCAGGTTGCATATGGGAGGCTCAACTGGGTATTGAACAGACCCTGCTGTTGTAAATCCAGCCACTAGACCTGATCTGGCTGCAGACCTTGGATTTAGTTGGGGTAAAGACCATAAAATGAAAACCTTGTAATCACCCAAAGTAGGATTCTATCCAAATTAGCCACTTTATGAACGAGCTAGAGGTACAAGGCATGTTTGAAGGGATGTGTGTATAAGCAATGCACATTAATATATCCATGAGTGTTTGTTCATACTTAATAATAAGTGCAATAAACAGAACTGAGTATTGACAGAAACGTCTGTTACGAACGCTCCTAGGAAAGCCAAGCCCAGTGCTATTCCATAAACATTACACTCGATACTCAGAAATAATCCCTTTCAAGCTCAAATCCTACAGCCCCAGCTTGGGCACTGAAACAGAAACCCAACCTGGAGTTTACTAGATACCCTCTCCTTATCAGGGGGACATCTGGGCAAGCTGCTGGGCAGTGGCAGCAGGCTATGCTGCTCCTCCCTGCCAGCCGAGATGGGGCCGTGCTACCTCCCGCTTGGGAAAGGAGAAAATGTCATCCAGCCCCAACACAAAGGGCAAGATGGTATCTCACTGCTGGTGTGGTGAAGTCATCGACTAGGAAAAAATATATTTAGCTGTTCCCTGGGCAGAGTCCCCAGGAGGTTGCAGAGTTGGTCTGATACCAACACTGCCTTGTTTATCCCAACATACCATGCAAGGCCCTCGTGGTTATGTTCCAAAGAGGCTCAGAGTGAGACTTGCCCCCCTCTATGAGGTTGAAGTCCCTGGATCAGTGCAGATACTGTTTGCATGCCAAGGATATGCCAAATGCTGCCAGCCAGACCCTCCCTTCAAAACACAATAGACTTGTTGGGGTTGACCATAACCAGACTCTCTGCTTCCCCTGGCCGAGCAGCCACTGATTTGGGGCAGCTCACTACAGCCACTGTTTGTTTTGGGACAGGAGAGTGTTTGAAGGGCTGCACAATCCACTGAACTCCACACGAAAATGTACTAGTTAATGACCAGAGCTACTAAAGCCTGATTGTGCCCAGTTATTTCCTTCACGTGAAAGGAAAGGCTGTTGTTCAGGAAAGAGCTGGAAGGAGAAGAGGACAGACCTCACAGATTTACTGGGAACACACTGGTGATGCACTGGAGCACTCAGTTTCTACTGGCCTTAATGTCTTCAGGAAAGATAATTCTGTGGCATATTTTTTCTTCCTCAAGCTGTGTCACAGAAACAAGCCCACTAGCAGGCACGAAATAGAGACACACACCAGTGAAAGGGTTTGTGGCACAAGGCAACACAGAGGCAAAGGTGATTGCTGTCATTTGATGCTAAATTCCCAAAGGGAAACTGAGAGCTGAAGTGTGGAATGTGTCACTTTAAAGAGCAGGAAAACAAAGGGCATTTCAGAAGAATGCAAAATAAAAACTGGGCTGTTGAACTTGATGTTTGAGATGTCTTTACCTCAAAATGAAGTAGCTGGCAATGACAAGAACAAACTACTAAAGGACATGTCTGGTAAATCTCTAGAAGTAGAGAAGGAACCCTTTAGTATGTTGGAGGTGTCAGAACTTGACTGAAGAAGACAAGCAGAATCATAGAGACTCAGAGAGTCACTGCAAAGCCACCAGAAATAAATGCTCAAAGTGCAGAGCAAAGGCATAAAATATTCCCATAATGAAATCCTGACCATAGTATGGGCAAGAGAAAAACCCTGGTTGCCTTTAGACAGCGAGAGCAATGAGTCAACTGTTTGTTTAGCAGTCAGCAAAGGAACATTACCTGGGATACAGTCCATATTGCTATGTGCTAAACACATTATAAAACAGAGACTTGCACAGAACTCCTGCTGCTTACAATGGAAAAATCATGGGGTGGGGTTTCTATGTATCACAGAAGAACATATGCTGGAAGATGGTGGCAGTTCTGCTCTCCTGAATATTGCTCTATCTTCTGCTGTTTCTTCTTTCATGTTACCATAATTTTACAGTTGATCTCATGAGCTGTTATTAGCCAACATTGCTCTCCTTAACAGCCATAAAACAAACAAACCAGAAGAGATTGTCACTGTGGCCATGTAGTTTATAAGGCACAGGTCTGAATAAATATGTAACTGTTCACACCCTTTCAAAAGCACTAGAACAAGAACACACTGAACCAAAAGCACCAATTTATATCTAAAGCAGCTCTGACTCCAGAGAGTGGAAATATAGTTTCGAGGGATAGTGCAGGCTACAAAGAGTTTTCACTCTGTCATTTTATGGCCATCCATATAACTTCTGTTCATAACCAGAAGTAGCAGTATCAGTAGATACATCATTAATTACTCTACAAAATTCATGTGAAAAATAATAACTAGGCCTTGCACTATAAACACTCATTCCTCTTGCTAAGCACCGACCCAGACTTTGATTCTATTCTTAAAGCTAAAAAAAAAAAAAAAAGATGTAATTTCAGTAGGGAACAATTATGGTCAATCTGCATGAGATTCACTCCAATGTACTCTAAATGATGTGTTAAATGTTGATTTCCAACAGGGCCTGTAGCAGGGGGTTTGTTTGGAATGACATGGCCACTATGAAGATGAATTTCTATATACACTTAGAGCACCTGCCCGTGGACGTCTTGCAGATAAGTTCTGCATAAGCAGATGACAACGGAAATTTTGCAGGCAGTCACACACTGTATTTATGTTCCAAAATACTGATGGAAATGTTGGCTGAAGCACTTTCTTCACCACTTTCATAAAAAATATGCAGACAGACCATCAGCCATCGCTATTATATAGATATTAATATTATATAAATATTACATGGTCATTTCTTCAGCAAATAACTATCCTTTAGCAAACCAGCTCACATTGCTGTGGGTTCCTGCAGCTTGTTTAACTTTCAGTTGTGTGGGTTTTGCAGATCTGCTTCTCTTTGCTGTACAATTGTGAGTGGTGACATTTATAAATGAATGTAACACTTAAAATTGCATTCAGACCTGTTTCAGCAACAACATCCGCACGAACTACTCTCCGATACTGAGAGATTAACAGAATACTGATAGAAAGATAACCTACATGAAGGCTGAGTAAGGAGCAGTGATGGATTTGCCCACTATTCTTTCAGCTTTGTTAAGGAAACCTGCCCAGCGAAGTCTCTTCTTTACCCTGCAAACAGGTAGCTCTGGTTTTACAGCTGGGTGTTCTCATATAAACATGGTAACAGTGTCCTCGTCAGTCCTGGAGACCCACACCACCTCCCTGGAGGAGAGTGGTCCCAACTGGAACTCCTGTCTTGGCAATCTCTCTCTTGCTTTTGTCATTTTTGGGGGATTTTGGGGGTTTTTGTGAGGGTTTGTTCTCTTCTGTACTATGTACGGATTGCATAGAACCCTCACACTCTCAGGTGAGAGACAGTTTGCATAGAACCCTCACACTCTCAGGTGAGAGACAGTTTGCCTACTTGCAGAGCATTCCTTAGGGACACACTCACCACCCTCTGGGGATGACCTGGACCTACTCAGGCACTTTGAGAGGTCGGGGCTCTCCTGATCTCTCTGTGGGGCCAGTCCACTGCTTATCTAAAGCCCTGGGAAGCCAACTCAGGAAGATATTTTGTCAGGAACCTGTTGACTTTTTTTCAAGTTAGTTTTCTGAGAGTTCCTCTTACTGAGTCAGCTTCTTTCATGGCGGCTGTGCAAGGCTGAGCTGGCCCTTGGGAGCAGTAACAGAACAGGGCAGCACCTTCCCACATGGACCCATTCAAGCACCCATCTCACAGAACCACAGAATCACAGAACATTAGGGATTGGAAGGGACCTTGAAAGATCATCTTGTCCAATCCCCCTGACACAGCAGGATCACCTATATCAAGTCTCACAGGAACAAATCCAGGTGGGTTTTAAATGTCTCCAGAGAAGGAGACTCCACAACCCCTTGGGCAGCCCCTTCCAGTGCTCTGTCACCCTCACCGTGAAGAAGTTCCTTATCATATTTATGTGGAACCTCATATGTTCCAGCTTACACTCATTGCCCCTTGTCCTATCAATAGATGACACTGAGAAGAGTTGGGCCCCATCCTCCTGACACCCACCTTTCACATACTTATAAACATTAACGAGGTTACCTCTCAGTCTCCTTTTTTCCAAGCTAGAGACCCAGCTCCCTCAGCCTTTCCCCATAAGGCAGGTGTTCTACTCCCTTCATCATCTTTGTGGCTGTGCACTGGCCTCTCTCTAGCAGCTTTCTGTCCTTCTTGAACTGCGGGGCCCAGAACTGGACACAATATTCCAGATGCGGTCTCACCAGGACAGAGTAGAGGAGGAGGAGAACATCACTCCCTCTACTAACCACTCGCCTTCTGATCCATTCCAGGATGCCATTGGCCCTCTTGGCCACAAGGGCACATTGCTGGCTCATGATCATCCTGCTGTCCTCAAGGACCCCCAGGTCCCTTTCTCCTACACTGCTCTCCATCAGCTCTGTCCCCAACCTATACTGGTACCTGGGGTTGTTCTTGCCCAGATGCCAGACTCTATACTGCCCTTGTTATAGTTCATTAAATTTCTCTCTGCTCAGCTCTCTAGCCTGTCGAGGACCCGCTGAATAGTAGCACAGCCTGCTGGGATGTTGGCCACTCCTCCCAGCTTTGTGTCATCAGCAAACTTGCTGACATTGCATTCTAATCTCTCATCCAAGTCATTATTGAATAGACTGAATAGTATTTGTCCCAGTACTGACCCTTGGGGGACTCCACTAGATACAGGCCTCCAGCTAGACTCTGTCCCATTGACCACTACTGTCTGGCTTCTGTCCTGCAGCCAGTTCACGATCCACCTCACTACCCGTTCATCCAGTGCACACTGCCTCAGTCTGGCTGCGAGGATGCTGTGGGAGGCTGTGTCAAATGCTTTACTGAAGTCAAGATAGAGCACATCCACCACTCTGCCATCATGTATCCACCTGGTTATGCCCTCATAAAAGGCTATCAAGTTGTTTAAGCATGACTTTCCCTTGGTGAAGCCATGCTGACTGTCCCTAATGTCCCTCTTGTCCTTGTTGTGCCTAGACAGCATCAAGGATAAATTGTTCCATCACCATTCCTGGGACGGACATGAGGCTGACCAGTCTATAGTTACCTGGATCCTCCTTCTTACCCTTTTTGAAGAATTGTGCGATGCTTTCACTTGGCCTTATCAAACCACTGCCTGGCCTGCTGGTTCCGTGTTTTGCTCCCAATACATTTTACAAGTCTGTTTACATGAATTTGGGCCACCATTCTGGTTCCAAATCTTATTTGTTCAGGTGCAAACTGTCTATGCAGGTGACAAAAGAAGAGGCTAATGGATATGGCTCTGGCATTACCCTGAAATCAGATCAAAGCTCTCCCAAAAGAGCAGCTAATCTTCTGCTACACTTTCACTTCCCTCTCACACATCCCGTGTGATCCTAGTGAGTTTTGTATGGTGAAAGCAGCCTCCAAGAGGGTACAACAATGAAGTGCTTCCACAAACAGTCGGCAGTGGTCTTTATGCTAAAGCTAGTTGTGTCTGAAGAGTCTGACATGTTTAGCTGACAGACAAGCCAAAAAGCCAGCAAGTCTGACTTCTGAAGTGCTTTCTTTGCTTTCAGATGCCTTTTTTTCCCCTTTTCCTTTACTAGTTTTCCATTCTCTGGCATTTACAATACACCCGCAGAGGTAGGAAGGCATATATTTACCTCTCTTTTCTATCAAAATGGCTTTAAACTCACGGCACAGTGTTGTTTCCATTTGGAAACATTTTTGCACAAGCCTTTTACAAGACCTTTACAAGCACGGTGTGCCAAGACCTCTCCAATTTCCAATTTACTGAGAGAGTCTAGGTGGCATGGAGAAGGGAAGATCTCGATTATCCCACCCAGACACCAGCTGAAGGATTCAGCCACCACTATGTACAGGCAGCAAACCCTCAGACAGATGGAGGGAAAGCCCGTGAGACAATGAACCAGTCTGCAGAGAGGACCCAAACTGAAAATATTTGCTATACTCCATAAGTTGTCTTGCTGGGACATGTGGACAGTCTGGCTTCTGCCAAGGCAGCTGGTGAGCTACCAACAGTTTTTTCAAACTGGATGAGATCAATAGCAGAATGAAAAAAGTATTCATTAAGTCTTCAATACATCTGTAAATGTATGTATAATAAATATATAATGCTGTCTATTCTCTTCAAATATGGGTCCCATTTGTTTCCTGGATCACCACTGCTGTCACTGTTACTGGTCCCATCATCTTAACATATACGTGACCTCCTGCTATAGTGCTGGTCTGGGGAAATTCGGTGCCAGATTTGCAAGCAAGAAATCACAATCTGCTGCCCTCAACAGTGGCTGAAAGCCAGAATTTGCTGCCATTTACTGTTGATCTGCTGTGGTTTCTTGTCCCATGAACATCCCATACCACATAGCAGAGGCAGCACCAAGCACGCCGAAACTTTTCGGGAGCATGGAGAGGTTCTGGGAGCTCAGCCCAGCTGATTCTTTGAAGATGAGAGAATTAGTATAACTTCAATTTAAACTAAACTAATGCCACACAGAGGAGAAGGAAAGAGCAGCATTGATGAGAAGGCGTTAGGAGCAGTGGGAGAAAGGCCAAGGAAAGCCCATGGAGAGAGAGCAAACAGGGCTTCCCTCAACTATGACAGGCTCAGGGCCACTCCTGGCAGCACTCGATGGCTTCACAAACACCCTGGCACAATACACAAGTTAAATATAACCTGAACCTCCTTGAGATTAGCAATGGCTGGGAAATAATTTTATCTCTCCCTATCACACTTCAAGAGCCCTTCAGGAAAAGTCCCCCAAATTCCCACAGGATTTGAATAAGGGTGAGAGTTACCCCTTGTGTCTGTCCTTCTTCCCTAGGAGATCTTATGTTCTACACACATCACAATCACATCTTCTCAGTCCTTGCCCAAACACACAAGAGCTCAATCTTTTACCTGATAGTTTCACCCTCAATGGAGATGCTTCTCCTTTGTCCCATTCTCTCCTGAAATCAGGGGATCCAGGATTTTTCTGCTGGGTCAAAACTCAATCTCCTTCCTCACAGGGAGTCAGTTTAACTACACATCACCATGCCAGATGGTGACTGTTAGTACCACCCAGTTTCATTAGTTATCAAGGGCTAAAGTTGCACTTCGAACATTCATCAATCAGTAGGAAAAATACGCATCAAATTAAAACTCCCAGAGAACTCCAATACCTTAGGGCTTTTTCCTTTTACAAGTGACATTTTCCTCCACTGAAAACAGAACTACTTGCACAGGTGGTTTTTAAACACAAACAGCTGCTCCATGGAAATGCAGCCAGGGAAAATAATTCTGAAAAAAGCCAGTGACAAAGCCATGGGTGTGGAGCAAGATCCTATACTGCCCTGATTCCCAGGGACATATAGGAAGGGGAGAGAAACCTCAAATATCAAGTGGAATTTCCATTGCCTGGGTCCCAATAAACATGCTGGGCTTAGGGGAAGAGAAATGGGATCAAGGGAACAGAGCAAGGCAGTCGGTACTGTGGTGGAAAGCGTGGCCGAGTGGCGCAGCTTGTAAAAAGCCACTTTGTCTTTCAGTGTCAGAACAATGCCCGGGTGTATGTTAAACTGTGTTATCAGAGAGGGAAGCAGTACAAGGCTGGGATAAACAGCACTAGATAGCCAGGGATTTGTGGCCACAATTTTCTCCTGCCTTTCCACATAGTTCCTTCTTTCTTTTGGCTTTGTTTCAATCAGTCCATCTTTTAAAGGTCCTAAAGGAACAAAGTGGTTTTAGCACTGCCATCATCATTTTACAATATTTTTTTGGCTATATAGTATTTAAATAAAGCCCTAGTGTTTGTGATGTGGCCAGGGTGTGAGGTGAACTACCCAAGATTACTGGTAAATATTGCTACTCTTTTCCTTATTCCATCACATTGCCCTCTGATGTTGCGGAACCCCTCCATGGTCTTTTTCTTCTGTCCATCCTCAAACAAAAACTTCTGTCTGCACCTTCAGGGTGCTTCGTGCTTTAGCACATGGTGTGTTGCAGCTCCATGTAGAAAGACAATGGCAAATGCCCTTTCAATGAGAGGCCACAGAGAGACTCTGGAAATGCTGCATTTTGTCCAGCCCTCCAGATGGAGGAGGCTCTCCCTTCAGACACCCTCAATGCTATTTCACTGTCTCCTACCAATACTCTTTCAAATTCCTCTTTGAATTCACAAGGATTAATCTCCTGGTAATGCTACAGCTTTCACCATGATGACAAGTCTTGGTTTCCTCCTCTTCTAAATGCATCTATTAATACTCTCTTTGATCATGATTTCCTAAGCAAGAACCATCTCTGCACTCTTTATTAGTCTGCCCATCACACAGGTCTCCTGGCTTCTGCTGCCCTCTTAGTGAAGCCCCCAAATAATTTTGAGTAGAGATTGAAAAAACAATTCATTAACTATCTGCACACATCAGAGGGTTATGATCTCAATTACTATCAGCAGGCCCAGTACCACCTCACAACGTGAGTAGGTATGATGCTACTGCGATAAGAACCCCAGAGTGTTCCCCATTACTTTCGGTGCTGACAGTATACAAAATATTTCACATACAGACACGGAGTCTCTACTGTGGGAACTGCATTCCAAGCAAGCGACACAAGCAGAGACAAGAGGTGCAAGGAAAGCCAATCTGATGCTGGTGAAGGCACACGTGTAATTTGCTAGTTTTGCCACTATTTTTCCCTTTCTCTGTACTCCCGTTGTGTTGATGCTTTTGGAGACCAGTACTTTGCCATGAGGTAAGGCCTTTTATCAAATGTTTCTGACCAGTAGTGTCCCAAATTGGGAAAGACCGAGCACTCTGGAAGGTGTGCAGTCCTTGTAGCAGACAAATCAATACCAAAACTTTAAACATTCAAGAACCCAGAGTAATCAATTGCAATACTAACGTGCTGGTAAAATGATTAAAGTTTGGCGTTACACATATTTTCAGATGTACTGACACTTCATTCTCATAAAGGCCAGCTCAGTTATGTCTGATTTGTATTCATATCCTATAATGTGAATATATTTGCTCAAAATTGCTTAGTAGTAAATCACCATCACAGAAATAGGCTTATATTTATTTTTAGTATTCATGAATTGCATGGTATTGGACCACCATATATTTAACACCTCTGAAGAAATCCAACCGTAACTTTTGAAAGCAACACCTTTATATATCGTTATGGACATTGTTTCCTTAACAGTTAATCACACATTCTCTAATCATGTGACTTTTACCTTAAGAGAGAAAAATGAATGACTCTTTAGCTTGAAATGAAAAGCCCTCTACTTGACCTTTCAATGTGAAAAATCACATCAGGCTGGATCCTGAGGGTGCTGAGCACTCTTGGCCTCCCGCTGAGGACCACTGGTTGTCCGGCAGAAGTTGAAGGCATTCAACAACTTGCCAGATCAAGTCTGTAATCACTAAAAGCTCTCTCCAGAGTGATATAAATATGGACAGTCACTTCACAGATTTAGTCCAGCATTAGGGTTACTTTAAAACCAAAGCTGTCGGGGAAAATGTTGGATCTATGATATGACTTTGAACCCAGGTCACTAAAATCTTTCCCAATGCAGCATCTTCTTTGGGATTCTTATGAAAGCTAAACCTGCAAAGACAAATATTATGGCAACAAAAATAAATGTGTGAGTTTTTAACCTTTTCAGGGAAAGTAATTCCTTTGTTGGCCACAGCTAAAACTTCCTACCTTTCTTTCCCTTTTTATTGTATCTGTGAGTAATTTCTTCAGTCACATTGTTTATAAGAAGTGAAGTTATTCGTAATCATGCCTTAAGAGTATGTACACAAACTGGACATCCTAATAGAGCACCATGTATTAAATTCCTGATTGTTTGACATAAATTCTCTCTCTTTCTTTTACGGAGACAGGAAGCTTCTCATTTATTTACGAATAGGTTAAGACCCTAGTCATGTTCCTAACTATGTTCCTAAGTGCTAACATATATTAAGTAAATTTAGAGCCTCTTCTGCATAGGAAACAAATTATACTGGTTAAACATGGAGAAAGACTAAATGTAATCTATCTTTTGTCATGTTTATGATATCGGAACGCATCTTATATGAATGTTCCAATTTGGCTGTTAGAGCAGATGGGTTGCTTATGATAAACCACAACTGCAGACAGAGAATGTGATAATATAAATCATAAAGAAGATAAATAATGAAATTATTTGAAATAACATTGGTCAAATATTTAGACATTTGCTTTCTAAGCTTGCTTGCACATATGAAATAGTATTCTCTACCGAGGGAGAGAAATGTTCGCAACAATAATCGCATTGGGCCAACAAAGCCTACAGGACTTATTTGCATTTACAGACCTCTCTGGATTTCTATAAAACTTGTGTGCATAGGGAAGATATTTGCTCTCAGGAGGATAGTGCAGTGTGAAAACTTGCATAAAAAAACTAAGGACAACCAGTGACTGAGCTATCCTTCCTTAGGTCAGAGCACACTGGAGAACTCTTATTTCTTCCTCTGTGCTTCTTTGTGCAAAGTATGCAAGTCTGGGGAAAAAAGAAGTCTTGACTTTATCCTCCCTAATTTATAGCTGGCCTAGTTGAGGTAGGTACCAAACCTCAAGATTATTACCAGGCAGAACGTCAATTTTCCAGTGCACATAAGACCTAGAAACCTGATTTCCACCAGTAACTTCAGAAGGAAGATTAGCATACAAATCTGGTGAGGGAGACATGCAACCAAGCTTACAGCTACACCGAAGTAATCCACTTCTCACAGATTGTATTTTTACTGGAATCTTTACACATTTTGACAGTAAGTGTTGAGTCCAAGCTCTTCTTAGAGACAGACTTCTGAAATGCAAACTTCATCACCCTCACCTAGGCATTTACAGGAAAATGGAGCAATCCAGCACAAGAGCTATCTCTCTTTTTAAACTGATGAACCATTTCCATTGCTGAACGATAAATGGCTGATGTAGGACGGATGACTATGGTTGGCACTGCACATGGCTAGAGGTGGAGGTGGTTAAAGACTGCCATGGTGTTTCAACTTCAAACACCACTTGTGTATTTTGCTCTATGAGATCCCAAAAGGACAAAGCTTGAGCACTCCAGAGTTAAACTAAAAATATTTTCTATGCTAGGTTAGAAAATGGAGCGAAACCTGTAACTTCTGAACCGGAAAGGATACCTACTCCAAACTATTCAGGGTAGGACTAAGATTTGTCTTTTTAAGAGTTTTTCAGGAGCTAAACATCATCTTACGTGACTCTTGGTTGGTTCCATTTAATGGGAACCATTATTCACTAGACAAAGATATCAATATATTCACAATGGCATCATTCCTCTGCCCAAATACTGGTGCAGTGGACCAGAGAGCTGTGAGGGGAGCCCCCAGCCAAGTGCATGCAGACAATATTCCCCTCTCCAGAACCTACACATGATTAAATGCACAGAAACTAGAGCACACGTTGTGCCACTTCCTTTTAAATTAAGGCTCTTGCCTTTTTAAATTAAGTGATTATGATGAGGGCAGCAGGATTAAGAGAAGACCGGGGCCTTTTGTGCAGGTGGTTTCCCTAATAGGAGACTTTCTAGAGCACTATGTATTCTTCAGGCTTAAAGCTAAACTTCTATTAAAACCAATTAATTCATTGAACAGCCTTGTATCGTTTTACAGTGCCCGGGCCTCTGCTTAAAAGAAATCAATTGTATGAGTACAGCTGAGAAATAACCACTATAATAGATGTTTTAGCTCTTGGTTTTACTTTTCTCTGATAGCCCTTAAGGTGGTCAGAGGTAAAAGCTAAAGACGCATTGTAGCCTAAGGGATGATTGAATGAAAAAATGGGGGATGGGAGTAGAGCTATGCTGATAGACCAATTTCCCACCACTGCAAGCCCAGCGCAATTGATTGATGAATCCTTGCTCTGTCAAGAGGCAGCCCTTCAGATTTGATCACATAAATACTCATTCAACTCAAATTCTGCTTGACAAGCCTCGGACAGCTTTGTTCTGTCACAGATATCATTGGAAGGAAAATGCTCCATTAATCATCCTTAATTAACTTTACCATAGTCTGCTGGAACCAATATGTTCCCTGGCTAAATCCTTAAGACTTAGCTAGATTTTTGTAGCTATCAAATAGAGAGTTGTTTTTAAAAGTTCCTCTCCCTCACTGCTGTTAACTACAGGAAATCTTTCCTTGCCTGTTTTTGAGGAAGTCACTTCCATTGATCAGGATGTGGCTTAATCCTTTGACAGTTAAGCTCCTTCACCAGTGACACAATTTCTGATTGTAAAAGATACATCCAAATGAAGGTGTTGTGTTTCCAAGGGAAGAAAGATTTGCAAGAAGACTGCAAAAAAGATTTGCAGTTGTAACTAAACAAGAAACCAGAACACTTATTAAAAGGGAACATAAAGAAACATAAAGAAAAGTGTTAGTTGAATTTTGGGGATCTCTAGAAGGAATAGAAAATACTTCAGTGTGAAGCGAGAGGAAAATGTGAAAATGTGCTTGTTAGCCTGCGATGCCTCATCTTTTCTCTCTCAGCAGATTTTTTCTGCTGAGGAGCTGGAGTAAGCCCTTGGACCATTGTGTTAATATTTTACCACAAGAAGAAAGGATCCTCAGAGCACAGAGGTGCATTAATGCCATGGAATTCCCCCCCCCCCCCCTTATGTACTGTTATTATGATAATGCATCTTTCTTTCCAACACCTTTTTGGTCTTCTTTTAACATGGTAAAAACTCTGCATTCCTCAGGGATTTTAAATGAGTCTAACACCTTGCTGGGTTGGGAAATTGCTGCTCTAGGTGCTGCAAAGGGGCAATGGGAGCTGCAGACCATGCCAATAAATTCCTTACTCATTCACTCCCATTGACCAGGAAAAGAAGATATCACAGAAGCCGTTTGACTAAATAGAAGAAAGTTTGGGAAATATTTCTTTAGTGAAATAAAGCCTTAATATCTGCTAATCTTACAAAACCTTGCTCACTTCAGTAGTTTTTCCTGAAGACTGTGTTATTGAAAGCTTAGGAGTACCTGCACTGTCCCTATGGGTAAACACTTATGTGTGAAGCTGGGTACAAGCAGTGAAGTACAACCTAAATTTTTGAGGAAATTTACTGGTAGAAGCTATTGCTGCCTTGATCAAGGAAACAGAGTATTTTAAAGTAAATGCTGCAGTATGGGGTGGGAGGTGGGGAAGGTCATACTCTATCCTTGTGTACGTCAGAAATCTTCTGCTGACTCTGGAGAGAAGTTGCTTTGTGTTACGCTCTTTACCAAGCCTGGACTGTGGTCAGTTTAATCAAGGCTCCTCCCAATGGCAGCGCTGCTCAGTTGAAAATGGAAGTGACCATTTCAAGCTGTGCACTTTGAGAAGCCAGCTGGCCTCCTTTAAAGTATCTGGAAACTTTACATACTAATGTTTTCTTTACAGCACTGAATACACCAGTTATAATGTCATCTTCACAGGTTATACAACAGAAAAAGACAGAGGCATAGATCAGGGCTATCAAGCCTCTGCACACCAAAGGACCAAACCAGAGGAGCATCGGCTGGCAGCAAGATCACAAAGAACTGGGTCAAGAAATGAGAGATGTCAAGATAAAACATAGAAACAATTGGTTTTTTCTTGTCTTGTCCCCAGGAACATCTGGGGCCTGAAGAAATAGCCAGCCAAACTTGGGACCTTTCTGACAAGCATAAACCTTTGCTTAGGATTCGGTCTGCTTTGCCATCAAGCTTCTTTCTCCTTCCTTTCCCTTTTGGTTCCTTCTTCACCCACACACTTGTCTCCACCATTCACACTCTTTTCTACTATATTTTCTCCCTCTTCAACCAGTGTTTTTCAGGAATTTCTCTCTGCACTGGACAAGGAACCAATATGCCTTTACCTGCCCTCTTCCACCTCACAGAGTCGTGTTCCCCCCACCCCAGCTAAACACAGAGGCACTCAGAGAGAGAAGGGCAAGATAATTAGGCTTTCATGAAGAAGGAGTCTACCAGCCATAGTTTCTGCCTAATTCTGCCTAGAAAACAATGACAAAGCAGGTTTGTCAGCACTAACCCAGGTTTTACTCTTCAAGCATATGGGAGCCCAAATGATCCTCCTCCTTCCAGCACTGGGATCTGTGGTTGCCTGTCTTATTCAATCTTGCCTCAAAATACAGCCATGATATAAACCGATGGACAAAATGCAGAACTGAAAACATACTTAGGTGAAGCAAACTTTAAAAACCCACAATCCACAAAACTGTATTATCTGGACCTCTTTGAGAACATCTAGTCCATCTTTAAATCACAAATTGAAATAAACAAGATCAGATGTAGAGTGAAAAACCTGTAAATGTCCTTTCTCATTACAGAGGTCAAGGAATACATTAGTTATTTTTAACTAATGTCTTATTCGACCCCATGCAAACTTAAATCAGTTTGGGTCTGACTGATTCAAAGCCGTTCTCTGGTTCCCTGCTCTGCTGTAATAATTGACTAGGCTAGACTTTAGAAAGGTCACAAAAGCAGCCACCCTGCTTCATATTATTTCAGCTAATAACTCAGTTCTTAAATCAAAATTTAAAAACTAATCTCTCAAAGCAGTATTTCCTCCCCCTCCATTAAATCCATATGTAATTTCAAATTAAATGATAGATGTCTAAAATTGTTATTTTTTTGCTTAATTACTTTTAAGTTAGTGAGGGACACAGCATGAGGGTTTGAGGAATCTAGGATTCTCAAAAAAAATCTGAATTAAGAAAATCTCAAAAAATGCAGCAGCAGCTAAAGAACATCAGGAAAAAGACAGCAGGCAATGGACAATGTAAAGGGCAAAAAAAAAGCAGACACATTGCAGCACCTAACACAGCCTCAGAAACAGCTGTGAAACAGGACTGATAGGAAGCATAGACGAGATATGTTAGTCATAACAAACATCCTGGGAGCTTCCTTCTAGTGGCAGGTAACAAAGGTTTCCAATTAAGCCATCGTCACTCTTTTCTTTAAGTATCTTTAAGTATATAAACTCCAGGAGGATGCCAGCAAATGGGTTATTTTTAAGTGCACGTCTAAAGATTGAACCACAGCAACTGTTTAACATAGAAGGTAAAGTGTAAGCAGCCCATTTCTGCAAAAGATTCTGATACAAATTCGAAAATCCCCAAATTCAAGTGTTCAAACTTCATTGTGTTAGTTGGCAGTTTTATATTCACTCACAAAAAATTAGTCCAGCATATTCTTAGCTCATTCTGCTTGTTGGTATCTAACTCCCTTCGACAGAAAACTGGCCTTAATCCCAATGCAGGAATGCAAGATGAAGATCATTAGTGTGGCAGTGCGAATGAGGCCTGATGTTCCTCCAAGGCCATTACGGTCCTTGGAGAAAGAGATGTAAGTACCTTCACGTGGTCAGGTAAAAGAAGAAGACTGCTTTATCCTGATTCCCAAGGGTGAGGATGGGAGGACATTTGGCCAAGCACATCTGCATGCACATCTGTAGGACTTTTTTGGTAGATGTGGTTGCCCCACACATCTCCCTCTGCCTCACTATCATGAAAACAGATTTTAAACCGGCCACGGTGCCATTAGTCATCTCTCGTAGTCATCTAGTTGACATAACAGTGTTTTGTCTCCCTCCAGCTCTCCCTTTACATCCCCCCAAATATCTTTTCTTTTTCCACTTTTAAAGAGAAAATTTTTTTAAGACGCCAAATGCCAGGCTCTGACTGCTCTTTATGGGATACTTATGTGGGGCTGCAATAAACTGCGAGTGGTTTGAGGTTGGCTCTTTGGGCTGTAACCGCCGTTGGGTTTGGTGTTGATTTTTATGCCGAGGGAGCTTTTTCTTTCCCGCTTCCTTGCAGTCACTCCGCACTGGGCTTTTGTTTAGACTCTCAGCACAGCCTTGTTTATTTGCACTAACAGTGCTGGCCACGCTCCCCGTGGACTGTTTGTCCAGTGGCCTGTGGAGCCTCCATGACTTTCATTGTTGACAAGTGGTAGGTAGGATCCAAGTTTTCGTGGTTAAATTGTTTATTAATAATTACCTGTTAATTACTGCTGCTGGCAGCTTCCTAACATTTTTTTCTCGCTGGGTTTTTTTTCTTGCTCTTAGAAATATATGGGAAAGAGGAGGGATAACAAAGAGGACAACAGAAGCAAGAGGGTCCAGATGTGATCTCTCCTTCCTGAGTTTCAGAACTTACACTACCTGATTATTTTCGGATCTGGCCAGCTCTTTTCAGTGCAAGCCTTTGGTACAATGAGAATGTCCCAAGCCAAGGAGCTGCCAGCTGGGGAATAGCTTTTCTGCATTCGTATGAGGGATGGATTTGGTATAAGAGCTCAACCCAACCATGCTTTTCCTCAACTGTGGAGAAAAGGAAACACTTCAGACAGTCATTTTTGCTTATAAAGGGCATAAAACTGTTCCCCACTATGATCTGAAAAAGGAACATTTTTTAGGGATTTGTGGGTTTTGGTGCATTGTTTGGGAGTTGAATTGCTCTGTGCACCAAGATGCCACCATAGGACATCTGCAGAAAGACTAAGTAGTACCTTCACCTGCACCACTACTTTAAGATTACTGCTGCAAACCACAACGAGCCTGGGAGCCACCTCCCCATGCTGTGGGACAACTGTACCAGGAATTGTGGAGGTAAGAAGCCTGTCTGTATAGATACTTACTCCTTCAGCCTGGGCCACCCTGGACACTGGCCCTTCAGAAGGTTTCTGGTGGTCAAAGGAGTTCTCTATAGAGGTTGAAACTACAACTAAGTCCTTGTATTTGTCTCCTTAAGTGCATTTCCATGCCTGTGAGCTCTGGAATGTCTTAACCCCATGTTTAAAGCCACAGTGTTTAGTGTAGATGCATTTTTAAGGGATCACTATTATATCACACTACCTTCTGAGAAGCTGCCCAGCAATCAAATTAAGCCTGTGGATCATGAAAACGAGCACTATCAGCAGCCCTGGAAGGGATATGGAAAACCAAAAGACGAGGGGAACCTACAGATACATTTTCATGAACACGCTACTGCGAACCATTGAAACTACTGCTGGTACAAAACAAACGATGCTGTTTCCATGCTATCACGTGTTTACAGAGTTCCCCTTCTAAGAAACGGTACAGCTGGGAAGGAACAAAGTCTTCATTTTGATACATTTATAGGGCTTTTTTAAACATTCTAGGTGCCTATTTACGCATTTCCCGACCCAAACAATAAGCCCCCACTCCCTCACCATACCACATGCACAATTGGTCACTGCTGGGCACTGACCCCCTGCATGACTTGAGCTGTGTACAGTTGTTCACAACAGTTTATCATAGTTTGATATAATTGGAAACAGAGGTATTTATATGCACCCACGTACCCTACAAGTAAATTTATAAAAGCAACTGTCTCTTTTAATCTATAGTGTGGCCAGTGTAAACACTAATTTGAAGGAATATTCAGATTTATTACATGACTTGCTTAAAAATCAATGCTTAAAATTGATATATATTGCATTAATCCAACCGCACAACAAATCATAAAGGTATTTAAACAATAAATTTACAATTCCTGCAGACACTTTAATCTTGTTTTGGCTTCCACAGAGTGCTGTTGCCTGCACACACACACACACATCCAGATGCAAATGCACCCACATGCTCACAAAGTGCTGTTGTAGTTTTAATTAACCTAATTTATAAACCGCCAACTAGGCTTGTAACCCCAGCACAATATATATTTAACCATAAAGATGTGAATTAAAGTCACATTAAAACGAACAGGCAAAAGCAGAGAAATTCAGTGCTGGGGCTGACACATGATCTTGACCTGAGCCCCGTGGCACCTAGGGTGTCACAACTCCACGAATCAGCGGTGTGGCTTCAGGCTGCAGTCCTGCTCGTCTCACCTTCCTCTGGCTAAGGCAGACCCCAAGTTATTTAAACTTCATTTCTGTGGTTTAAAATAATATCCCACTGACGTGGGATCCAAAACTCCTTCAGAGCTAATAAAATGTCACCCTGCCAAACTGAGATGCTACGTGCCAACCTTTAGCCTAGTGTGAAATTTTATAACTGAGTTATAAAGCCCTCAAAAACCAGGGCATATAATGGAAAAGCTGACAGATTCTTAACTATACAGTTTCTAGTGGGCTTCTGCTTAATATACGGCATTTCTTCTTCTTGAAGATATTAATTTACATTTTGAAATGTTCATTGCTAAGATTAAGCATGGGATTTTGAAATGTGTTCACAGGCAATTTATGCAGGCACACAAATGTACTCTTCTCCAGACGTACGGAATACTAATTTGAAAATGATTTATATACCACACCATACTGTACATCCATCCCCTGTTCTAAAGGTTTCCCTCTGACACAATATTGGGATCATCTCATATATTAACCCTCCAATAGCATTGGAAATTCACTGAAAAATTGATGAGAATTTCGGTTGATGGAGTGGGCTGAAATGAATTTTGTGGATTTCAGAAAAATTGCCAAGAAGGGCAGGACAGACACAGAGAAGAATCATCAACAAGTGAATGTACTGGAAAATAAAGTGCATATAAAACACATACTTCTGTGAGTGGGTAAGCAACAGGGAGATTCAGAAATACTGTAAAAAGACAGTAAAGTTACTAAATCCTTAGAACAACTAGTCCTTAAGTCAATGATCTGGCTGTGTACATGCACTGTTCTGACCACTGTGTTTCTACAGCAGCCCCCAGCAGCAGACTGCACAAAAGGGTGGAAGGATTCAGCTAAAATGTCGTAACAGGCCCCCCAGCTGACCTTAAATGAGCTTCTCAGAGACTTGCACATCAGTGATGGGAATATTTCGCAACACCCCTTCAGCAATTAAATTTTTATTTTTAAATTAATGTTTTTTAAAAAAAATACATTTCCACAGTTACACCCCCATTAGGAGCTCACTTTTCCTGTCCTTGACGCCCAGTTCTTCCACGTGTGGGTGGTTTGCATGCCCAGTAAGACATAAACAAGGCACATGCTTGGAAATCACCTACCTCTCAGCCTTTTCCAAGGAAAAATATTTGAAGTTACTTGAATTTCTATATGCAATATAAATACAGGAGTACAAAATGCATCAGTGATAAGAACACGCACTTGCCTTTGAAGAATGAAGGCATGGGAAAGGCAAACAGGATTTGGTTTTTGCCCACATTAAAATTTTTTGGGCCTTGCAGCCCCTGCTCCATCTCATGGGTCTTATTGGAACATCATAAGAGAAATAGCACTGGACACCTGAAGGCTCATTCAACACTCACCCGAGATGAGAAAGAGGATTTATAGATACAGTGGGTGAGATCTCTCATAGAATGGAGTCTGCTTCATCTCCAGTTTTATAAAAAATATACCGAGAGTCAAGGTGAGTGGTTCCCCCATGAGACAGAGGAAGCCAAGTATGTGAACAATAAACATACGACTCTAAATTGCTTTAAACTAAAGGGGGTAGGGGAAAGCTCTGAACTCCCCAGGATTCCTTCTGCTGTTTGAATTGCACATTATGTCACGGACCTTAATAAAATTAGTCCCCTGCTACGGACACCAAGGCTAAACCAAGCAATTAATTACCATGCACAAGATTGCTAGTAGTTTCTATTTAATATACATTAGAGATCCTCTTCAATTTTTACCCAGGTATTTTAATTCCTTTTTTGGTCTTTTATATATCATAGAATCATAGAATCACTACGGACTGGAAGGGACCTCGAAAGATCATCTAGTCCATCGTCTTCTTTATTATTTAATCCTAGCTTGGCTGTTACCTGTGCAGTTTGTGCAACAGAGATGCAGGAGCTTTTCCCCCCAAAATTATTTAAACCAGATTTGAATAATCCTGAAATAGGCTTTACACACAGGGCTTTAAAAATTACTTCTTATTTAATAAAGCTGGACTAGGTTTCAGTGGATGGTAGTAAAGAACAAACAGTGGTTCTGGCTTTGTTCCCACAGAGCTCAAAGGGGGTTTGCAGTACTGATGAAGTCTCATCCTGTATCAGTAACTATAGCTCCACTGAGGCCATGAAGATCATTATTAAATCAATAAGGTATCTGATAAAGATCTGATTCACAGTATTTAATACTAGCTGGGTCACAAGTTACATTTATCTTTCACCATGAAGATTTTTAGGCATCACTAAACAGCTTATTGCAAGCAAAGAAGAAAGTATCTTTGCCAAAGAGTTAAATGTAATCACAATTTTAGAAAAGATACTTAATGCATCCAGTGGAGGAAATTTGGTAATTTGTTCTGTCAACTGGGAGAACAACTTTAGCAGGAAACTATTTCATCTGCCCCTGCTTGAGATGATATATTTTATTTGAAATAATTTCCTCAGCCTGTGTCCGGAGGGTGAAAACTGACGTATCCTTATTTATCTTTCTTTTGGGGCTGCACGAATTTCAGACTCATGAAAGTGAGTGACTGATAGCAGTTAAGCCAGGCAGAGTATTGGCAGGTGAGTTCAGACCTTCCACACTGCTGCCAAAGTGTCTCTCCTGCAGCTCCAAACACTTCTATGTTCTAGGGAACAGCCAGCCTTTAACAGGTACTGCCACTTTTAAAATACCTGCAGTAACTGTGATCTATGGCTTGGATTTCCTACGGAATGGCAACTAGATTGGTTTCAAAACTTCTTCTCCCCTACCTGCATTGAGGCTTTGTTGAATGCTCTTTGCTGCAATATCCAAGTGCCAGTTCAATCCTCAAGCAGAGCTGGGGGTCATCATGTTGGGAGGGCTCTGAAGGACAGTGGGGGAGTCAACAATGTGCTTTGATTTGAATGACAGTGGGGATCAGTGCAGCACCCCCAAACAACAGAGGCAACAACTAGCAATGAAAGGAATTATTAATTTCATGTTGATAAATTGCACTTTTCATAGCTTGAAGGGAAACTGAAATATGCCTAAACCAGAGACAGAAACACAGCTTTCCAAAACTACCTCTTGTGGTGAGCACTTCTGTAGGTGCTGCAAAGCGGTTTGTCCTAGTTCTGCCCTACAGCTTCTCCAGCTAGAGATGGAGACTGTTTTTGTGCTGGGGCAGCTGAGCCCAGCCTCACAGGTGCTACTAAGATGCTATTTGGGAACCATTTTCAAATAGCCACTGAATTTGCCCTTACACAGTGTGCTATAGCTTAAATAAAACATTACAGTAATTACAAATCTACAAAGCTTCAGTTGCACTGGAAACACCAAGATGACTTTACAGAAACATCCAGCAGACACTCCTAAAGCTCTTGGCCACAACCACCAGTTAGTGAGACCTAAAAGTCATTCATTTACGTTGGCTCTGATTTTGGAGGTTTAGCTCCTCACTGCATGAAATGTTCACAGAATCTCTTTGGTAGGAAGAGATCATCAGGTCTAGCGATTAACCCAGCACTGCCAGGTCACTACTATACCATGCCCTGCTGTTCCTCACAGTCCACATTCTCAAAGAATAAGGAAGAAATAAGACAATGTTTATCACCCATGAATCATAAACTATCAGTATTCAGTGCAGCCAATCACCTTGCATCCACGTTCTCCTAATAACAGGTTTCATATGGTACGTGAAACCAAAGGTTGTTACGAATCATAAGGCAGAGATGAATCAGTTAGGAAGAGCCCATTAAACATGAATCCATGGAAATCCTCCCTTTTTTGTTGTTAAATATGCCTACAATAAATGCTGCAGTGTGACTTGCAATTTCCTCAAGTTCCTTTTCTCAGAACAATGATGGTTGGCAGCCACTCAAAGTGGTTCAGTAAACTTTGCAAGATAGAAAGCAATTTAGTTTCCCTTTAAGACTTCATTGCTAAAGTTATGCCCCTTGCTTTCCAGATTCATAATTAAAATTCCTCATTAAACAGGCTTGACAGCTGAATGTGATTCCTTTTACCTGCTACTGCTACCTCTTTTTTTTTTTCCCCTTGTGATACCATTTCATTACAAAAGAACAATAGATTTCCTTTCAGGGTAATACAAAGGCATGGTGAGTAATGTACTTTCTATCCTACAGAAGGCCTAATATTGTTAATTTGCTAAATCAATTAAAAGAAACCACTTTGGAGGAAGAAGCAAGTCCTGCATATGGATCACATCAGCTGTAATGTGCAGGAGTTCAAAGGCTGGCATTTCGCCCCAGTTGGCACCTAACAGTTTACTGTGGTCCAGAGAATTTGGCTCTTGATTTCAAACAAATGCATCCTGAAGGCTTAAAGCCAGAAGTAGCTCTGTGTGATTTATGCCTCATACTTTCTCATAACACAAAACCTAAAGAGCTTAAAATAAAATTTAAAAAGTTATTATGGGACATTTGCTGCAACATCCATGTAATTACAGAAGGACTCAGTTGCCCCATGTACCTTGTGTTGTTCAATACAGGCTTTTCCTCTGGGTGGTTGGTTGATTCCCTGAAATTTCTCCCCCTCTGACAACACAAGATGGCAATGACCTGTTTGTTAATGATTTTGCTTTCTAGACAAGGCTCACACCCACACAACACCAGCAGGAGGTACTTCCCCAAAATGTGCCACCAGGAGAAGGTACTGGCTGCGCTGGGAACATTCCACAGAGCCTCAGCTGCTGGAACAGCAGTGGAACTGGGGAAACCCAGCATCAACCCCATCATCTGCTGGTCACCATGAGAACGGGAATGCTGACACTGAATGGGTGGATTTCCCCAAGAGCTGATGGGGTGTTTGAGGACCTGACCTTGGCAGGGGCTGATTTCAGAGAACCCCAGCATTTTTTAGGCTCAAGCACTTTTTAGAGGAGTGGAAAATCTCTTCTCAACCTTTAAAGTAGCAACAGGGGAATTGTGAAATCAAAGATTTAAATGTACAGGCACTGTTGTAGCATTAAGTACTGCCTAATATACCAGGTTCCTGGTGCAAAGCCCACTGTCAGAGATGCTTTGGAAATGAAAATGAGGAATAGATCAGTGCTTATAGAACAATTCACTGTTCCACGGTAGAGGAGAGCAATTAAATCACATCTGTGACTTTCCAAATTCCAACTTACCAACCTAGGCAGAGTGAGCCAGTTCCCTTATCAGCGGAGCACTAATTAGCAACATATTGTAATGCAGCACTGCAATCCAGTGGCATTTCATGCAAAACAAGTAAGTTTACCCACAGTTGGTAAAGCCCTGCACTGCACAGATTTGCTCTCATGCACATAAACGTAACACTTGTTTATAGCAGTGCCCAGTGACAGCATTTTCATTACAAATCCTATTTTTCTATGGTTTATAACCTGCATTTCCCTGCCTCTACCCCAAAACCAAGAAAGAGTGGATGCAATGCTTATGGACCTGATAGCATGAATATTTTAAGCCATGCTAAGACGAAATTTGGTACCACAGGATGTGAATGTGAAAGTGAAGAATGCTCACTCTGAAAGAGGCTGCAGATATAAAAGCTTTAAAAGAACTAATGAGCATAAAAATATGTCAGTTTTCTGATGGACAGAGCTAATTTTTCCAGGTCACTAATGTGGTCTGCAGGGTGGCAACAACTATTGCTGCCACTTGTCCTTTCTCTAAGAATTTCTGCCCACTAAAAAGATTTCAGGAATGCCTAAGTGAAGAGATATCATTGTGCTCACCATGGGACGTCGTGTACCATACAGAGAAAATATTTCAAGGACGTCTAGCATAAATACTATCAAAATTCTGATTGACTTCAGTAAGGCCCATGGATCAAGGACTGTGCTCATGGATGAAGATTTAGGTGCTACACACGATGAAAGACAGATGGAATCAAGTGTTGGCAGCATTTGTGCGGGAGATCCACTAAACAGTAATATGTGTGACTCTTCAGAACCAGTTGTGGGCAGAAGGAAAGTAAAAGAGTGTGATAACTCAGACTTCTCCCTGGGATGCTCATTTCCAACATGTTTACTGTGACTCTTGGACCTTCCGTAGATAGAGGCAGCAGCCCCCAGGCAGGCAACAGGAGTGAACATGTAAAGCAGCAGCGAAGAGCTGCACAGAAGCTGTTGGGACAGCAGACAGTAAAGCTGAAGGGATGGGATTGCCACAATGATGTTGAACTAGAGCCACCACAGGGGCTGCCAAAGAAAGGATCATCATCCCATCTCCCACAACCAAGAAACAATCAATTATCTTATTCTGGAGTGCATGCATTTTGTTAGTGTGTTATGTGGTGATGTCTAACGTAGGTAAACCTGCAGTTTACCAGGGAAGACAAAGGATGTATCCCACGTGTCTGCTCTGTTTTTCTGGAAAAGAAATCTGGTTCCATGCGTCCCTGGGAGCCACGGAACACTCCACAACCACGGGATGAGGATCTTTGGCATTCATTGATGTTTTCTGAAAGTAAAGACAGCCTCACAGGAGGCATCTTAAACTGCATGAGCTGCTTCTTACCTGGTGGATGAACTAATTAACCAGTTGCTCCAGCACATGGTGGTGGAACAAGCCTGGGTTTATTTCACTTTAGAAACAAAGAAAGTTGCAAGTGACCAAGAGTGGGCACGTTGAAACTGAATTGCCCCTTCCAGGCATTGTGCTTGCTAAATAAACACCAAAACTGACGTGACTTTTGGGGAGAGGTGGTACAGAAGCCCCTGCTTCAGGACTCTCTGAGCTGTGGAGTCAGTCCTCATTTGGACCCACAGTGCATGAGTTTTGTACCCACTCACATCAATAGGAAATGACAGAGAGCAAAGTAAAAGTAGGAACCCTCGGAGGCTCTCAGAAACTATCCCATTCCACAGGCTCCAAACTCTCCAAACAATCCAGAGAAGTTATGGAGTCTCCTTCTCTGAAGTTATTTAAAACCCACATCAACACATTCCTGTGTGACCTACTGTACTTGATCCTGGTCTGCCCGGGGGGTTGGACTAGACCTCTAACTCCTGACACTGTGTGATTCTGTGATGCTTCAGATTTTTTTACCCATAGTCAAACTTACTTCAGAAAATGCAATGTGAAGTAAAGGAGTTCTCCAAAGGAGAAGGAAGGAGTGAAGGAAGTGGGTGAATCTTCACAAGTTCATCTCTGGCCATTCCTGAGCATTACTAATTTCCTGAGGCTATGTCCGTAGGAAGCAGTACAGTCACTGCTCTTCAAAACATTCCCATGTGCAAAGCATGAGGGCGTTCTCTCTGTACGACGTCACCCACATTTTTAAGCTCTGCACCATCCTCATGCTTTAGGACACAGTCCTCCCAAAGAAAACAAATTTTGGTCGGGCTTGGTGGAAATGTTCTACAGCAAACAAAATCATTGTTTTAAAAAAAAGGCATCTGGGAAGAAAAACCTACATTTCAGAACAGGCCTGAGCCAATCAATTTAAAAAACACATTTAAAATGCCCATCGTCTCAACATCTTGTCATTGCCAGAAGTGAAACTCAGTTTGTGATGGTGAGCACTAACACCTAAATCTCTCATTAGAACCTGTCAGTTCTTGAAAATATCTGGATGTGCTTTACACAACTGAACTGCTCACAAGAGCGTGAACCTGGGTTGGAGTTTACCTGCATCAAACCGAGGTTCATGGCAATTCCCAACAGACATCCACTCTCTCTCTAGGGTGTGCTCAGTACCCTGTAGCTGCCATTTTTCTCTTTGTTTCCTACCTACTGGTTTCATTTCCTTCTTGCCTTCCAAGATGCCAGAAGACATTAAATACCTCTGCAAGTGTGACTGAGAAGCAGCAAGGCCTTTAAGGGATGCCACCGCTGCAGTACAAGGGAGGTGCACTGGTCTGTGGGCAGCAGAAAGCAGCACAAAGATTATAAGAAAACCTGTGTTCTGGGACGAACAGGGGAACACACCAGGTCTGGGAAAACCCGCCTTTTCTGATGCTTTTCTGTGCCTCGAGCAGAGACATGTTTGTTCCTAGTCCTGAGGCACAAATAACTAAATCAAAGAGCACAGATTATCTCTAGAGAGAATCAAAGGCCAATTTGATACACAAGCATTTACTAAGGAAAAATTGAGAGAGGTGGCAAACACAACCACAGGCAAAGATTTTCAATTCATTTCCAAGCAGCTCTGTCCTAGAAAGTAATTAGAAACATACCCAAGTCTTACAGCCACATAGGAGCCTGGCCATTCCTAGAGGAGACAACCCCAAAACACTCCACATGGGATCCTGACCAGTCACATGACATTTAGTACCCGCATGATGGCACTAAAATGGCCTATTAGATTTACAGCATCATTAACCTTCCAAAATAAAATGAGACTCTGCTATGGTGGGAGGAAGAAAAAGAAAAAGGAAACTAAATAAAAGAAAAAAATGAAAGAAAAAAAAGGAAGGATAAGAGAAAAAGAAAAGGGAAAGAGGAAAAGAAGGGGAGGAAAAGAGAGAAAAGAAGAAAAAGAAAAATTTTAAGAAATGAAAGAAAAGAAGAAATAAGTAGTCTAACTGCTGCTGTGTTTCGGGTAACCAGTCCATGAGGAAATGCTGACAGGGGTCACTGTGGCATAATCTTTCATTCAGCCCCAAAGCTGTCACATCCTCCCCAGATGTCTGAAACATAGATATAAATTTTCATTATCCAGCAGAATAGGGGCAGAGGTACACAAAATGATTTTTTTAACCAATCAAATTATAGCTCATTGCCAGATTATGTGTAAACACTAATTTTGTGAAGTTTTCCTGTGGTCATTTATCTACACCCACATTCAGTAGCACTGCTGAAGCTGGGGAAAAGAAAGGAAGGTTTTTCAAATTAAATTATTGTCTTCATAATCAAGTTGAGGACATATAAAACCTGAATAAAAAATTAATGCTGTTATGGGGCAACTGTGTCTTACCCAACTAAAGAGGGAGATCACAACATCTTTTTAATGAAAGCAGAAAGGAGGCACTGTGTTAAAAGGAGCAGAAAAAGAATGTTGGTGTTGTATGAAACTAGTTTGAAGTCTCGCCTAGAAGTATTTACAATTTCAGCACTTTCCCCAGGTTGAGTGTTGCTTAATCTCCAGCACAGGTCGTAGCTGAGCAGCTTCTCAGGAGCTCTGCAGCAGATACAGGGTGGCAGCAGAGGGCCAAAGGTCCAGTGAACAGCACAACCCTTGCCAAGAGCAAGATAAGATGTCTCCCACCAGGACCAAGGCAAAAAAGCAGTTTACAAGTGAAGGTGGAAATGTATTTGTTATGGAAAAAAAGAGCAGATCGTGTCATAAAATGTTTTATGATTCTTCAAGGTATATTCAACTAAGCATTAGAAATAGCCAGCTCTCCCAGATTGTAGGTGGTTAAGACCAGTATCTCACTTACTGAGCAGCCCTGGTGACAATAATCACTGATAGTCTAAACAGGTTAAAAATTCTCCTTACCCTCAAATTCTTTACAAACCGCACTTGCTTTGCAGCAGTGTAGCAACACAGACTTTGCTCTCTGGTCTTGCTCTCCCTTCAGAAAACCTGAAGAAATAGTTCTGTTGGTGCTTCCTTTTTCCTTGCATGTAAGACAAGGATATTCATATTTCTTCATGCAAGACAATGACACTAATACTTCTTCTTGTCCCCTGCCTTGTGAGGCAGGACCCCCGAAACAACTTTGTAAAAGGCTGGCATGCTCAGAAATGCAAAACCTACACTGTTATCTTGTTTATTATCTCATGTTGGGACTGTACCAAATGCTCTGCAAGTCTGGATCTCTGTCACTCTGTTATGATGGAAGAAGTGCCTTTAGCTATGAACTACTCCGCAAACACCATATTAGAGTTCAAAGGCTACTTCTTGCACTAGCAGTAAATGCAGGAATTCTGAAGCAAAGTGATATACTTAGTGTGAGCTTCTGCATATCACTTTGCTGTTTTGCTCCATAACTGCTTTGCAGTAGTCAGAGCTACTGTTTGAACCTAAGCTCCCTATGAGTTGAAACTTTGGGGCATGTATATTGGATAACTCAGATTCTTTTCTATTAACTGTCAGCAAACACTTAGTATATGTCACAAGCCTCACACTCCCTTCCAAGACACTGGGATTTAATGGAAGAAGGAATAAAAATATGACTATTGTAGATTTAATACATCCCCCGGAAGAAGTGAAGCCTGTCCAACTCCAATTTCAAAAGAGGGATACTGAGAAAACCCAATATTGTCATTTAATCTGGGAAATTCCACTTGGAGAGAGAGTTTTATGGATGTCAAGAGCCAAATTTCCCACTGTAACACTCTGGCAGTGGATTTCTCCTATCTTGGACTCAGAAGAAGCTGAAAGAGCCAGCTTGGCCACCTTCCTAAACTGATGGTCCCTACTCTCCCACAAGAAAGTACCACATCAAAAGCTGGAGAACATCAGGAAATGCGTTTGGGCAAGAAGCGTTTGAGCAACCCCACCCTCAGATCACACTCCCTATGTCCATGGACCTTTGTCCTGGGCCTAGGATTTTATTTAAAAACCCACATTAAATTCTTGTCTTAGGTACTGTGCAACCAGTGCGTAAAATGATGCCGGGTCTGCTTTAAACTGAAACAAAAGTTGTAGCAGATAGGATCTCTGATACATATTGAGTTCCTTTTCTCATCTGAGATTCTTCCTCAAGCAGCTAAAAACAATTAGGATAAATGAGTAGATATAAAGGTCAGCAGTACAAACAATTCTGGGAAAACCAGATAGCTCACTGGATAGTTCCTTTACTTCCGTCACCGCAGAATGAATAGATACAAGTCCAAACGCACTCCCAGCAATCTGATTAGAAAGATATTCAGAGCTCCTAAATAGCTCTTGTGGTTTCATCTTTTTTTTTCCCTTTCTAGCTGAATTGCCTCAGAGCTGCCGATCTGCCACAGAGTTGGCAAAGCTGAGGGTTTGCTGTAGCAGAAATACTTCGGGATTTTTGCCATCTTATGGCAGACGGTGCCTGGAGCCCTTATAGGAACACCGACATGTGGCATTCTGGCACGTGAATGTCATTCCTTAGGACTATTAGTCATCCCTGTAATGTCTAATGACATCACTCTGGAAGGAAATAGAACAAGAGAAAAATCAATGGACAGCAGATACCTACCTATTATGAACTATAATTGTGCATTTACCAGTCTGCCAAGCCATAAATCTAGTAGTTTAAAACCCATTTTAGCATACATTCATATATGTTAGGAGGCTATTAACACAGGGGTGAATTATAGCAAACAGGCTTGTAAGCAGAGCCAGGATACATATTTTTTTAAATAATTATAGCATTCAGCACTGTAGTTAAGAGTCAGAAGGGTTTTGTATTCCACCAGCTTTTATCCCTAACCAATCACAATGGCAAAAAAGAAATTGTCTCAGATTGCAACTCTCTGAATTCATTCTTCATAGCAAGTATTGATCCTGGGGGGCAATCTGCAAGACTCTCCCTAGGAATAACTAGGAAATAATTGTTGAATGGCGTTAGGGACACACTCAGTTCTCACTCAGATGAGTGCAAGTCCTTTCACTGCTTTTATTTTGTGTTTGATTAAAACACTTAAAATTCTCAACTCCAAACCGAAGAGGTTAGAAAAGCCTGAATTAGGCCTCCAGAGACACTTGGAAGAGTTTGTCTTGGCCAAAAGGCAGTACTAATAATTCAGACTAACGGAGGAAAGAGCCACTGCAAAAGGCAGATTACAGCCCAACAGTTGTGCAAAAACTTTTGCTGTGGCAGCACAGAAAAATGCCCTTCTTCTCCCAGCAGTGGTCTGTCATCTAAGGAATCCTTCACAGGTTTTGTAGGAGCAAATAATAATGATTTTTCAGGAAAAAAAAATAAGTTTTTGAAACACTCATTATGATGAGGAATTCAGGGGAAATAGGTTTTTAAACACCAGAAAGAGTTACTAAAGATAGAGAACAGATACCCAAAGACTTTTGCACAGCACATACAGAACCCTGCTTACGTGCACAGCTCTCAAGTCTTAGCACACTGCTCAACTTGAGTTCTGCCCTAATACTTCCATGAAACGTGAGCTGCAGTCCCTAAATATGGTAGTATTGATACGGAACGGGAAAACACAAAGCTGTCCTCTTCCATTTCACTCAAACTGTAGCCCACAGCCTCCAACTTTAAAATCCCTTAAGCGATAAATGGACACTGTTCACAGGTCACAGTTTTCTGCCGGAACAGCTTGCTTTTTTTCTTCCGGGTAGAATAGTAGATTGCTTTAACTCAGGACAAAGGTAATCTAGCACTTCAAGGATACATTTTTTTGGCTTCTGAAAACCCAAACCTAGGATTTAATCAATTTAGAGTTAAATTGATAAACAATACAAAGAAACTCCAAAAGTTCAGGTGATTTTAGTAGAATTCTTGAACTTGTTTTTAAAACCTGCACTCATTGATTTTGCCAGAGGTATCAGTTCTTTCAGCTGAAGATGAATGACTTCAAAAACTCTGTTACACTTTTTAAAGACATCTATGATAATATATACACAAAGCTTATCAATTAATGATGGAACTAAAAGAGTAAGACATATGTATGTGAATTATGAGGGGAAAGGTGGGGAGGAAATAATTGAAGTTTTCGGAGATGTAGCCCTGGTCCTCCAGAAGAGAATGTACTAATGGAAGTGTTACAGCGAGTGCTGCAAAGGCAGATATTTGTACAAACGTAATATTTATCTTTATTGCAGAAATCCTTTCAAGTATGGTAGAAAAAGAAGAGCAATTTTACCATAAATTTCACTGCTGCTGGAGGTAAATGGCTGTTTTTTCATTACACCCACTCTATTTTTCTGCTATTACTTGATCTTCTCCTTCACACCACGGGACCAAGAGCACAGTCTCCCCACACACCCAGCCTCTTCCTCCCAAATACTTATCGCAGATTAATGATGTGGTGCAGGGCCTGTGGCTGACAACATGTGCATGAACTCAGTTTCCACATGGTTAGCCAGAATATGAGTGCTTGCTTTTGGGGCCAACCATTTAATGGCAATAAATATTTACTTGCAGTATGTGAATTCCTAAGGTCATTTTGCAGCTCTAGCAGTTGTGTTGCTGAGTAAGTCTTTCTCTCACAGAAAATTCTTTGTGAAAGAAATCACCTAGTTTTTATGTTTCACTCTTTCATTAAAATGTAGTGTGAAGAGTTCTTAACTGGGCATGTGGATTCTGAGGGCCAGCAATTTTTTAAGTCAGATGAAACTTATTCATGACCTTAAACATAGGTCTAAGGAGTTTAACTTCTAGGCATCCATTTCTAAAACTTTCTGTGCATTTCCTAGCAATTCTTACCAGTTTTCTTTCTGAAAAGTAAATCCCACCCAGAATCTTTTCAGCCTGAACATTTTTCTGTTCCTGACTCGAGCATGAAAATCCCCAGGATTGACCCAGCGTCTGGTCGTATCAGCAACCATCCTAGCGCGTGGCACGTCTTCTGTTGTAGTGTGTCAAGGGTTTTTCACAGCTTTGGGGTGTTTAGAAAGTAACAGACCCCTCCAGTCCTCAAGTCTGCTCTTTGCTCTCTTTTCAAAGCATGCTATGAGCGAACCACGACTATTTTCTTGGGAGCCAGTTTGAGCAGCTGGGAAACTGATTCTGCAGGACGTGGAGCCATCAGACAACCTAAACATTGTAGGATGGAAAAAAATGCCAAAAGTGGAGATGTGACTGGAGGGAGAAATATCTTCTGTAATTGGCAGTAGAAAGGATTAATGAAAACCTTGGCTTGTGCTCTTCCATTATTTAACTGCTCCCAATGTAAGATTTTGTAATTATGTGAACATGGAACTAAAGAGTTTGATCTAAACTCCCCTCAAAGTCTCCTGTTCACTCCAGTGGCCCTTAGATTAGCCCCCAAAAACAAGAGACAGCAAGTTCCTGGGATATGCGCAGCATCACATCCAGTGAGCAGGCATTCCCAGTTGGTGGGATACTACTGCCATTCTTGCATTACTCAAAGTAGAGAACAAGCATACCACTGTGATATCTAATATTTCCAGTAGATAAAAAGTACAAATTCCAGCTTACTCCTGTCTTTCCCAGTTGCCAAGGTGGGAAGTTATTTTATATTTTACTCTACCTCCCCCAAAACTGGTTCAAATCCTTTCTAGACTTTGAAGCCCTGAAGTACAGGTCAATTTTTAACAAGCTCTCAACTTCTTGGCAGCTTCTGTTCCTTTTCAGATCATTTTGATAATTTAGCTATTTCCTGGCCTGCCTTTAGTAGTGATGTGCATGTTTTTTTATTCTGACTTGTAAATAATTATGCTCCATGGTCCCAGAGTTGTCTTCCACATTCCAGTGTGGCTGAGATGAGCCAAATAATTTCCTGTTTTCCAAATTCAAAAGATAAATGCCCATATTTGACATAGCTTTCAGTAGTTTTCACGCTGGAAACATTCCTGACACTTCTCTCAGTGCATGATATATAAGGTGTCACATTTTATTGTGTTAATATCTCAGCATTCTGCTTCAGCAGACAGAATCTTTTTTTTGATGTCTTTTTTTTTTGTTTTGTTTTTTATTCTAGAGAGTCAAAAGGGTTTGCCAGTTGGAGGATTTAATATTCTAATAGAGGGCAGGAAGCAAGTAAAGCTATGTGACAGAGCAGACACTGCTTGCAGTCGAAGCCTGGTGAAGGACGATAATTATCACTCCACAGGGAGCGATTAGGCCCACTGAAGCTTGAGTGATTACCCTTTCCTTTGCTGACCCTATAATCAGACCTGGATCTCTGAAGTTATGTGCAATTTTTAGAAGACAAAATCTCAAGGAAAGCATGAGTAGTTTTCTCATACCGAATGCGCAATTGGACAATCCCAGAGTCAAAAGCAGCAAGAGCAGATACCACTTATAGAGACAGCTTTACATGGTTATGTTGTTTTATATTATATTATATTACATTTATTATATTATATTACATTATGTTATGTTATGTTCCATTCCATTATATTATATTGTATCATATCATATATTATATTATCACCACTCATTTGCTGCTATATGTGCAATAACCTCTAAATAATTAGGAGGGGAAAAAGAAAGAAAGTAATGCAATAGCACAAAGCAGCAGTGAATACTAACAAAAAGTCACTATTTACCAGCAGTGACAAAGGTTGTGTGGGTTTTCCTCATGAGGAATGGCACTGTCTTAGGCAGAGGTCTTGCCAAAATACTTAACAAATGGTAGGGTTGTTCACTATTAGCCAAAGCATGCTAGTAAGAGTAAGTAATCAAACTAGCATTTCAACTCAAAAGAAACCATGAGACAAGCCAGGTAGTTTTCAGCATCTGTTGTCCCTATAATATAAATTATTTATTCAACAACATTAAGATAAGAACTGAGAACACAATTATTCAGGGGAAGTCAAAATATTCCCATTCACCAATTTCTTTAGTCAGTGCAGTGAAAGAACGGTGTAGCCTGCGCCACAGATAAACTGCATTGCATTTACCACTTGCCCTTACCTCACTTCCCTCTGACAACAAATCTAGGGTGAGCAGATAAGATTATAACCCATCTGCTCCATTTTATAGTGACAGGTGTATACCTTTTCAAAGTCAAAACACAAAAGCTTTCACTCAGCTCAAAGGCTGGCAGGACTATGTTTAAGAAAATTTAGCCCTCCCCAAGGATTTTAGCTGCCCTGTAAACTGCCCTGTAGGCTGCCCTCTGTTTTAGCCCTAAAAAGAGCATAATGAGATAAAAGATGAAAGTGTATGAGGCACTGAACACACCCAGGAGATAAGGCAGTCGATCATCGATAACATCAGAACAGACTCTACACCAGCCTGTAAGTAGCAAACTCCAGTCTTTTGGTACCTGCTTGAAACACACTGAAATCTTGGTCTTAGAGCCTGTTTGTCTGCAAGTCTGGGTCCAAGCGCTCCTCTGTCAAGATGAGAAGAGTTGGTAGGGAATATAGTATTAGGACAATTTAAAACACTTGACAAGTTAGACATGGGTTGCTGTAGGGAATGTTTCAGATTGGGATGCTGCAGCTGTCAGTATTTCTACTGACTCTGGGGAGACTCAGATCATGGCTTTCAACCCCAATTTCTGAGAGATCCTCCAGCAAATAATCACATACTCTAGTCTCAGTCAAATAAATGTAGGAAGGTAGACAAGAAGCATTTGTCTGATGTCTTGACTCAGGACCTTAGCAATAACCAGAGAGAATGAGAAAGAAAATATGTTTGGATGAAAACAAAAAAAAATCTGAGCTCTGTTTAGGTGAAGAACAAGTTGTGCTACTGTTTCATTCTCCTTTTGCCGCTAACTCTGTTATCGTGTTGCTGGCAGTATTTCTCTTTCCAACCTGCTTGCCATATGTGCATGTACTTGCTGCGCTTCTTTTTGACAATGTCATCTGTATGTGCACACCATATTGCCATTTTTATCACTCTAAGCCTATTAATTGCCAGACTTATAGTTCCCAAAGGAAATAATATTAAACAGCTCTCTAAATATTGTTCATGTGTCTCCAAAACTCCTGTCTTTTAGACCCTGACTCTGGTTATATGTAGTTGGGCTGCTGTATTTCATCCTCTGGGGCCTGGAGTCAACTTCTGAAAGTGTAGCTCAACAAAATTTATGAGAGTAATATTAATACCCAGGAAAGGCAAAAACTCAGGAAAAGTAAACAACCCTTTGGTCATAGCTGTTTGCTTACCTAGGGTCAAAATCTGCCCTCAGATATACATGTGCAAGTTCAACAGGTCCCATACATACACATTTCTGTGGAAAGAATTTGGCCTTAGATGACTTCAGAGGTTTCTTTGTCAGTCCCATTTCCCAGAGAACACTGAACACTCCTACATGTATTACACCAAGTTAGGGTTTCTGCTAGAAAGAAAACAGTTGTAAGGAGATACTCATTTACCAGTGCTCAGAGAACTGCGCAAGAATTTTAACGGGCAATTTTATACCCCTAGTTAGCCTTAAAAAAATAAATGGTATTAACGTGCCACTCAACAAACTGTCCCCGTGCTGCTGAGAAACACACAAGGAAGATAACAAATGTGCAGCAAATGAGAAGAGCGATGTGATTTACTGTAATTCCTAAGACAACCACTCCTCCGAATAAATAACACCGCATATAATAAACACTCCATGTAATTTAGACCAGGAGAATACCATCCAGATATGACTGTGTTCTCCATGGAAAAACCATTCAATTACTATAATGAAAGTGTTTTAAACCAGTTTCATCATATACCACTCTATCGGTGGCAGTAGGGGGTTAGCCGCTGACGGTGAATGGAGATGGGAGCAGCATGTTGGCTTTGCAAACCTAAACTTGAGTTTGGAGCATGACCTGGGACATTTTGCTCAAAGGAGTAGATCACTCCCACATAGCTACAGGAAAGCTATTGCTGGAGGCAGGTGCTTAATAATTAGACGTTGAAGAGGTTGGCACTGCAGCACTGTAGAGCTGAGATTTAATCAGTGGCCAACAGGTGGCTTTTTGCAATTTAAACCTCTTTTTTATAGAATTATAGAATGGTTTGTGTTGGAAGGAACCTCAAACATCATCTAGTCCAACCTCACTGCAATTGATCTTCATCAGCATAAAGATCAATTGTGTAGGAAGCCTGTGGCATCAAGATGTTGATCTCCATCATTAAGCACATAATGTCTCACCTCACCCTTTCTGAGGGGGGTTAGAAAGCTGGGGAAATACTGGAACATTGAGGTTTAATCTAGAAAGAATGCAGAGGTGCAAGAGGGTTATAAGCTCTAGGAACCAAAGAGATTTGTGGTCTCCTACTGTCCCTATTAACAGTTGGTTTTTTTCTGACGAGATGATGAGTACCCTTCTCAGGGGCAACAGAAGACAAATGGAAGACAAATTCCAGGAGTAATGTCACTGGGAGCCGTGGTGTATCATGAGAGCAAGGAAAGACTTCAGGAAGGAAAAAAGGGCTTCTCGTCTCTTTCATATGGAACCTAATTATCATAATGGTCCTTTATATCACTACAAATTGTGCCAATAATAACTTTTTTCAGCAATTAGTTAAAGTTCTGCATTCAAAAACAGACCCTATTGTTTTGTTGAATCCTTTCTGAAGAAAGGGATGACTGGAGGAAAGGAAGGGTGACATCATTTTTCCTTGTATTTTTTCCTTCTCTCAGCTCATGAGGATACTACAAATTTCTTGACTCTTTGAAACTCAAACAGGACAAAATTCATCTCAAAACAGGGGCAAGGCTAAAAGCAGCTGGTTTAGATGGACTAATGTCTTAACTAGCATTGAATTGTGTCCTGGTTTTTATTTAAAGACGCTCAACAAGATAGGAAAGCTTAGCACATAGAATTACAGATCCCTAAGGGGAAAACCAGGAGCCTGAAGTGAGCATGTGCCTTGCTGTCCCAAGCTGCTGCTAGAAAAGCAGCTGAAATGAAAATCAAACAGAGATTATTGCTCTTTGGTGCAGCAGTGATCAAAAGCAGAGTGGTCATCTTGATTGATCTGGTTTACATGCACAGAAGGCTGATTTTGCATGTTAATACAGTGGAAGAATTGAGCAGGACAAACTGACATTGACTTATACTAGAGGAATAAAACTATAACTATTGGTAAGAGGAGAAATTCTGATTCTGATGTCCTATCCTGACAGAAATTTTGTGAGAAAAGCTCAAAATCCATAGCTGTCAGTACCTACGCACCGAAGCCCAAGATTGAATCAACCTCAATTAACCTCAAACTGCACCACCACAGCCAGTGCTAGAGCCTGATCTGAGTGATGCCTGCTCAGTCCATCTCCCATCAGGGGTCTATGCCAGGGAATGAAATTTCAGCCTCATTTTGATGCTGAGGACATCAGTATGGGTCCACTTGGGTGTGTGGTCTGGCTGGCACACAGGCTGCTCACTTTCATCCATGCTGAACCTTTCACTTGACTTTTGACCTTTCACTTGGCACTGTCCTGTCATTTCCTTGGTTTCACAAATTTTAGCCTCTCACTTGACCTGTGAACTGTGACCTCACTTGACCTCTGATCTCATAAATTCTGGAAGCTCATACACGTAATCACTGAATAAATAAACAAAGCAGCTACAGGACACTGCTGCTGAATGAAGCCCAAGGGGCCAAGGAGCTGGAGCCCAGCTTCAGCATCCCGCCTCACCCCACAGACATGTTCCTTTGTTTCAGCCAGGACTGGCATCTAATCAGTGCAAAGAGCACTGTGCTCTGCTGCGGCCATACATCAGCACCAGCGCATTGTGTCGTGGCAGTGGAAAGGGATGAGGGATAGCACAGCCTCCAACTTCTCTATGGATGAAAAACCCACCTCAGCAGATCCTCATCCACACACATATTCAGACTAATCTAGACCTGGGAAGGTCTTATCAAATAAAATCACCAAAACAAGTAGAAGCCTATCGCTAAAGCCTAAAGGCACTAGATCCTCACCATGAGAGGAATCAAACAAACCTCCCCTGAGCCTTTTTCTCCCTCCCTGTCAATGCTAATCTGAGAGGTTTCAAACACAAAGCAACATGCAGCCTTCGATGCAGTGTGACAGCGTATGATAAGGAAACTCATGGTAAGTCATCTGGGTGAGATAAGTTTCTCAGCTGTGAACAAGTCTGTCTCTACCAAATCCATAGCAGGGTTTGCACACAGGACAGCAGAAACAATAACAGAGATTGCAGCCAAATGAAGTTAACTGCTTTTTTTTTTGCAAAATAAGTTTATTCCACTGAATGACAGGATCACAGAATGTTAGGGGTTGGAAGGGACCTCGAAAGATCATCTAGTCCAACGCCCAAAGCCTTTCTATGGCTCCATTTTATAAATGAAGCCACAGAACAATCTCATTGTCAGCGGTAGCTTTTCATAAGGCTGAGAATATCAAGGCAAGCTTCGAGCACGTACATCTTCATACACAGGTAACCTAAAAGCGTGCAGGTATTTTAATGGTCCAGTAATTTGTTTTGTCTCACTCTCTCAATTCTTTTCGGCAGTCCTTGGATAAAAATGCAGTAATTGTATGCACAGCTTATAACACTGCTAACCCAGAGAAGGCCCCAAACTGCATGTTTTCTCCTCTTCTTGTTAGAGGGAAAGATAGAGATCAGAAGAAATCTCTAGAGGAGCTTCAAAGACACGTTTATGGCCGGTGCCTTAAAAGCAAAGCAGCTTCTCTTTAATACTGCTGGGATCCAAACCAGAGCAAGTGGCAAAAGCAACTCTGGTGTAGACTGTAATTGTACATGAATAGGAAGCAAGGTGACATGGGAGATGGACGGAAGCAGTGCCAATCTGCCAAGCCATTGCAGAGGACATCTCCAACAAAAAGGATCTGGCAGACCACTGATTTACTCTGACACATAATGTAATGAACCAGTGCACGCTGTCACTTTACTTGAATTCGTTGTGATTTTACATTTTGGAGGCAAACTATTTTAAATTCATGGGAAGAAGGACTATGCAGAGGAAGCCACTGAATAGAGAGGACAATCAAATCTTTGTGTTCCTTCAGTCATAAAGATTTCAGAGTTTAAAGTGAAATTTTTTATGTCACATGGAACAGAGATCTTGTTGCACAAAAGAAGAGCTCCTCACTTGGAGAACAGGTGACTTCAACAAAATCACCTTGTAAAGTACTAAACTATATATGTTGCATTTGCAGTCACATAACCCCTTCTTCATTAGTCTCTCTTTAGGGAAATCTAAAGTCTTTATTGTTTGTTCAGGAAGACTCAGGTCTGGTGAGTCTTTTCTCAATTTACAAAATCTTGGCTCTGCAAAGCAGTGCTGAAGACTATGCAACACTTGCATTTGTTCCAGATCTTCTGTTACATCATTTTCAGTTCTTTTCCAGCTTGCCTGGAAACGTCAAGGAGCTTTTTGAAAGGAACAGGTGAGTGGTAGGGGTTGAAGGAAGATTATTAATGGACTTTTCTACAGGACAGTCTTCACACTGAGCTTGTTAAATGCTTTCATTAGTGATTTTATCACAGAAAATTGGGATGTGTTAACAAAAAGAAGAAATTGTTTGACATTTAATAATACATATAGCAAGTTATCTGTTACAAGCCTGAAACTAGTCCTTCACCCTGTAGGATTGAGAAAGGCTTGTGGAGTGGTGATTAGGGATGACAACATGGTATTAACGAGGCACACCTTGATAAGGACCAGAGTGTATCCTAAAGGGTGGAATCAGAACAACATGTAGAATTGCGACCCTGTCCCTCTTCAGGGACATGCTTGCAGAAGTCCCATGGGCTAAAGCTCTGGAGGGGAAAGGAGCTCAAGAAAGTTGGCTAATTTTTAAAGACCACTTCCTCCAAGCTCAAGCTAGGTGCATTCCCCTGAATAAAATATCAGGTAGACATGCTAGGAGACCTGCATGGTTGAATAAGGAGCTCCTGAAGGTAATCTCAGGGAAGAAGGGATCTTACAATTCATGGAAGAAGGGATTGGTCACTTGAGAGAACTATAGGGAAGTAGTCAGGGCTTATAGGAAAGCAACAAGGAAGGCCAAAGCCCTCTTGGAACTGAAGCTGGCAAGGGAGGTAAAACAGAACAAGAAAGGCTTCTACAAATACATCAGTAGAAAGAGGAAGAACAAGGAAGGTGTAGGGGCACTACTGAGCGAGGAGGCAGCCTTGATAACTGAGGATGCAGAGAAGGCAGAGTTGCTGATGCCTTCTTTGCTTCAGTCTTTACATCTAAGGCCGAACTCTCCTATGTCCCCCAGAACTTGGATGAAGGAGAGGAAGCCTGGAGGAGGGAGTGCTCCCCACTGGTCAGCGTGGACTGGGTTAGGGATCAGCTACGCAAATTGAACATTAACAAGTCCATGGGCCCTGATGAGATGCACCCAAGGGTGCTGAGAGAGCTGGCTGATATTATTGCCCTACCGCTATCTATTATCTTTGCCAAATCGTGGCAGACAGGAGAGGTGCCTGAGGACTGGAGGAGAGCCAATGTCACTCCAGTCTTCAAGAAGGGCAAGAAAGAAGTTCCAGGAAACTATAGACCAGTCAGCCTCACCTCCATCCCTGGAAAAATGATGGAGCGGCTCCTGCTGGAGGGCATCTCAAGGCACTTGGAAGAGAAGAAGGTTATGAGGAGTAGTCAGCGTAGATTTATGAAGGGGAAGTCCTGCTTGACTAACCTGATAGCATTCTATAATGCAATAACTGAATGGTTAGATTCAGGGAAACCAGTGGATGTGGTCTACCTTGACCTTAGCAAGGCCTTTGACACCATCTCCCATGAAATTTTAGTGAGCAAGCTGAGGAAGTGTGGGATGGAAGAGCAGACAGTGAGGTGGGTTAGGAACTGGTTGCAGGATAGAGTTCAGAGGGTGGTGATCAATGGTGCCAGGTCCAGCTGGAGAGCTGTGGCTAGTGGTGTCCCGTCTGGATGCGTTCCTCTGTGATCTGTGTTAGATAGTTTTGTCCTGCTCCGGCAGGGGGGTTGGACTTGATGATCTCTTGGGTCCCTTCCAACCCCTAACATCTTATGATCCTATGATGACTCACACGGTTACACAACACACTGCTGGGATCTCAGGGATGTTACATGCAGTCAAGTCACCCCTGCTGAATAAAATCCAGACTGAGACAGGTTCACAATAGGGTTACTTGGTCAGACCGACTATGAGAGGGAATCGAAGGAGCCTGGATTGTTTAGTTTAACAAAACAGAAGAACCTGGTAATTCTTACCCAGCTCTGCTTCCCACCAGCCTCAGTGGGAATCAAGGCTGCTGGTTTCCTGACATTACTGGAGGTTTTGTCCTAGAATACAATGGGAGCAGAATCAGATCTTGAAGAAGAAAAATAGCATTGGACCCAGAGGAGCCAGGACTGGGAGAGCCTCAGCACATTCTTGTTTGAATTGAGCAGGGCTATAAAAAGCCAATAAAACTAACATTGAAATATGATCTAAAAGAGGTGCCTATCACTGAATTATATTGGTGAAGACAATTAACTGAGTTTAAGCGCTAGATATATATAATTTTTGAACATGCTTTATTTTAACTCAATTAACTCTACTTGGTTTTCTTGTGATTGAACCTGTTTATAAAAATCAACTTTCCTAAAGAAACTGGGTAATAAAGAGCTGAAACAACTTTTTTCCTACTCTTTGGATTCAGAAGCTTTTTCACTGCAGTGTCAGAAGATTAGAAGCCCCTTTCCTGTGCCTAATTTCAATAACCAGCCTAGAAGTGTTTTACTGCCTACATATTTATCAAGCAGAAAGTAAATTTTTTTGCTAGTTGTGTCTTTCAATTTCCAAGGTAAATCTCAGAACTTAACTTTTATGGAAACTAAGAAGTTAGTCCAAAGAGGCCCATTTCAAGCCTTTGAGCACCTGAGTCTTGTTTGCCTTTTTAAAACTTCCTAAGTATATTCAAAATCCACTTTCATCCAAAACTGAACAAAACACCTTTGGCTGGTCCTCCTATGCACAGAACAATTAGTCTAACAGGTCTGTCCACAAAGCCGTGGTCTGGGTAAATACTGGGAAGACAGTAACTAAAACCTAATGGGAATGTTGGCTGGCAGAACGTAACCATGAGATTTAGTAAATCCACCCATTTGCTTACACACCACCAGGGAGGGTACTGTTGCTGTCCTTAGGAGGCAGGTGGACACCAATTGCATGGATGTCATCAGAGGAAGGCAGATAGATGACTCCTGAGGCAGGAGCAGTGACAGAAGCAGCCAGAGATCTGGAGCAGCCAAAACTCAGAATACGTTCTTAATTCACTTTAAGTAGCACCACAGTCTGACTATTGACTATCTCTTCTATAGCAAGTGGGAACACAAAGAGATTTAACTAGCAAAGTTTAATCATTCAAGGATATTTCCTGGGACAACTTAAGTGCACAAACACCTAAAGGTTTTCTATCATCTGCCGTGCTTTTCACACCTCTTCTCCCTTCAATTAGAGCTCCAGATGTAAGCAGATCTATGCCAGGAGGGAGCGAGGTCCTGGGTGTGGGTGTGTACAGATACAGTGAAGCATCCACAGTGGAGGGATCAGTCCGGACACTTGGGCTGGGCACACATGTGTACCCCACTCAAGACCGGTGAGTCACACAAGGCATCACTCACTCATGGCGCACAGGACTTGGAGTCATCCTCACATACTCTGAGTAGCTCCCTGTTTGCTGGAGCCTTGTTTGCTGGGTCACATCTACCACACACCATCCTTGCTCTGTGTGCTCCACCTCCCCACCCTAGTCCCTGCAAGCCCAGTGCTCACTACAGCTCTGACATAAAGTACAAGCAAGTTAATGAAAGTGCAGTAGTCTGTGTTGCATAGACCTGGACTATTTCAGCAACGAGGCAATGTGAGCAGCTGCAGGTGTTGCACTAAATAAAGTCACAGAAAATGTCTGCATTGTAACAGTGAGAGTCCTGTTTCAAAACCCCTCTCTGCTTTTTGTTAATAGTTAGATTCCTTCCTATCAGCAGCCACTGCTGCATTTACCTTATTCCTCAACAAAAATATTTTTCTAAGAAAAGATCCACTAAAAGTGACTACTGCTTTTGGGTCATTTTGTCCTTGAGTAAGCTTTCAATCTTTTCACAGAAGGGGAGAACATAAACTTGTGATTCAGAAAAGAGAGGAAACCAGGGGTTACAAAGGTTGGGAGGCCAAGTAGTATGAAACAGACCCCCTCCATCAAGTAAAAAAATTGGCAGGATAACTAGAAACAGACCAACCCTAAATCCAAGAGTTCATGAGCAGTAACATAATTAGCTGGAATAAAACTAATATTCTAGTGTTAAATTTCACCTCAACACAGAGCAGCAGTTATTAAGGAGAGACTGGTGAGAATGAGGAGAGATGTGTTTCATTTCAGACATTTACGCGGAGGGGGAAAGCACATGCAGGGTTATTTCTTAAAAAGCCTATTTGGATGCTCCAAACGCCTGTGGTTGCTTGGGCTGCCCCGCTCCAAGATGGCAGTTTATCAGCTTTGCCTGGCAAAGCCCAGTCCACCAAAATCCTGAAACATTTGTTCCTGGGAAAAGAACCACAAATACCTTGGAAAAAGTGCTGAACAGGAAATATTTGACCACTGCTACATCACAAGATATCAAAAAAAAATCACATTGGCTACTTCCTTTGCTGGGGAGGTAGGGGTGGGCTTGGCTAGAAAATAAAATGGCCTCTGAGGCCCTTCTACAAGCCCCTGAAAATCTGAGGTTTCAGCAATAGTAAGCATACTGTCTGTTCTCCTCAATGAGTAAAATAGGAGCAAAACCTTCGATGACAAGGCACGGGGCAAGTATCAGTGCTGAGAGAGGAGACCAACGACGTTAGTGATGTGAGGATTGCGTGCAGGAAATTCCAGCTATCTGATGAGCTGTTGCCTTACTAAGCAGCCCCTCACATGTCAGCAGCCAGCAAAAGGCTATTTTCTTTTTTCTTTTTTTTTTTTTCACAAATTTCCTGGAAAGGCAGGAGGAAAATCAAGGCAAGGGCAAAGGAAAAGCAAGGCAAAGTTGGGCAGGGCGAGGCAAGGCAGGGCAGGCTGCCCTCGTGTACAGCAGAAGATGGAGCAGTGCAGGAGCAGGCAGCAAACCTGTTGCTGTCTGGAGACAGACGGGTGTGTGTCTGCCTGCGGAGACATAAAGCATTACAAATTCTGAGCCGCTCGCAGCCTTGTCATAGCCTCACCTCGGGCGAGCCACGTATGGTTTCTTTTTTGAACAAGTTATCTTTTAACACTCGCAACCGGGATGATTTAGCAGAAAGAGAGTGTCTCAATTTTTGTTTTTGCGAGCGCCGTTCCCCCCTAGACTCTACCCAAACAAAGCTACTAATGTGTGGTCATTTTCTTGGCAGCATGGCTGCATGCTGATAACACTGCTGCCTGCTATTCTCCCAGGAGCTGGGCTGCTGGAAGACTGCTCCCTACCTCATCCCTTGATGCTTCTGATGCGGGTGATCCTCCGACTGCTTGGCGCCAACCACAACATGCTACCCACCGTGAGAGAGCAGGACACAGGCTGCTCTAGTCAGGAGTTATCGTCTATCATACTGATTGACGAAACCAAGAGTGAGCAGAAAAAATAAACACGAACAGAGGCTGTAGTGTATGGGGCAGTCAGCTGGGAGTTTTAGTATTTGGCCTTGGTGATCCTACTCTCATGGTAGGTTATCTTTTCCTTGTGCTATCATTTATCATAACTTTGAGGGCCAGAGGGAGAAACAAACCTACAATTTTTCTATTGGTTACATTCATTAAACTCTTCTTTTTTTAGCACTACTTCCTTTGCCCCTAATAACAATCCCACCCCCTCGATCTGTATTCCCTAAAGAACAGTGAAATCAAACCTAAGTACAGTCCTCCCCTTTTACTCCTATTACAGCAATAGACCATTGCAAGCAATTAACCTCTGTTATTCCATCAGACCTGAGACTCCACCTCACGCTCACCCAGCAGTGCCTCGCTACAACGCACATTAACTTTCAGCTCAGCTCCCTACATCCCGGCCCCTGACGTTATTTGGGCACAGATGCTGGCTTTGTCACTACCATCTCCATTTTAAAGAACGCCAGTTGACTTCTGCTATTCCATATTGGGTATGACAGCCACTGTTAAGCACTCCCTGAAGTGTCTGTAACAAAGATGATTTGTATGGGGCTCGCCACCATCCCCTCTTCTAATAGCTTTCTCCTTCCAGCCCAGAAACACCGAGCAGAGAGCAGCTGCTTAAAGCTGATACAAGCATTTCTTCTCTCAGCAGGCCATTCTTGCATAACCATTTATTTTGCGGAGTTTTAAAGTGCCTGAAGGATTTAATTATGTACATAGACAACCCCTATAAACTCTATTCTAGGCTTTTTATTGACTTTTGTGCTGGGCAGCTCTTAGGCATTTCAATTAAGTGTTTTTATAAGAAAAGCAACAATATAGTAAAAGAAATATACTCTTTATAGATAGTTCCAAACAGTTTGTGTTGATCGAATAAAGTTTATTTAATTGATGAGGATTTAGAATATCTTGCACTACAGCTTGGAACACACGTTCATTTGGACCATGGATCTGTTTAAAGGGGTCTGCCAAGACCACTTAGGTACTGGGGAAAACAGCTTGGATATGATTACTTAATCCTAATAACACATTGTGAAACTTTTGGAGACTACCTGTCATTTAGTGACATGGTCAAGATTAAAGTGGTCAACAGCTGAGCCTCCAAAGTTTGGCTTTGTCTCGATCAGGGCTTCAGGAAACCTGAAGTGGGATAGAAGAAATGTTCCAAGGTTTTCCAGGAAGGCCAACATTGTCTCTATCTGCTGCCTAAACTATTTACAAGGCTTCTGCAAATCTGCCTTCATTACAGAAGAGGATATTTCAATCCCAGCAGGTGGTCAACAAGACAGCAGGCCTGTTTGCAAAATATGTAATACTCTTTTCATATACTTTAACCAGAAATGTGCACCTCAACAGCCCTCCTAACCCTTCTAATTTCCCTTTCTCCTCTTAATCTGCTCTGCAAGCCATGAGCATGCATTAAAATCTCCCTAAAACATTTCACCCAGAGGCAATGTAATTCCGCAACAAGCAACCAACATTTCACAGCTCTGGAGTAATAGATTAATTTGAACCTAATGTTGCCCGTCGTTTACTGCTCCAAATGTTCTGGTGTAGACATAGCCCCGAGGCGCAGCGCTGTGGCATGCACGGCTCCTGGAACCAAAGCTACAGTTGGCTTCACATCTGTGCATCACATTTGCCATGTGCCTCATTATCCCGCGCCCCACTGTGCCTACCTGTCCCAATCAGCTTCTCAGCCACAGGCTATCCAATTTTTTTTCTCCAACTAAAGATCTTTGTTCTCCTTCTCACTTACTAAATTTTTGCGAGACCTCTGCACCAAAGCAGTAGGGATTCTGTGCATGTGAACCTCCAAGCTTCTTTAGGTTCTTAATTCTCCATTAGGAACAGGAAAATTACAACATTAAGTCTCTGACATGTCACTGCATAAATTGTACCATTTGCAGAATCTAATATAAAGCCAGTGACTAAGCACATAAGCATGTAATAAAGAACCGGGTTGTTTGTTTTGACTTTAACAAGTTTGGTCTGCATCAATTATCTGCAAGTAAAGAAAGAGTAATTTCCAATTCCAGATAAAAACCCTTGTCACAGAAAGAAAAGATTATTACATTCAAAATCAAAACCAACTGTTGCCAAAAGTTTAAAGAGCCAGCCATTTAAAATTCATCAATACAAGAACAAAAGTCATCTATTTGCGTTCGCATGAAAATAAAATCAACTTTTAACAGCAACGTGTGGCTGTTTCAGCATTTAAAGCTCTGTGGTTAGTTCTCTATTTATAGCAACATGTGCAAAAAAGGCACAGGGCCTTTCTCTCAGGCCACTGCACAGTAAAAAAGAGAAAGTAAAATGCACTCTCAAGTAGGACCAAGGAATTACACCAAACATACCAGTCTCTGAAACGCAACAGCTCATCACTGCATTAAAAAGTTACGTTGTTTTTGCTTCAGTGTATAAGGCACTTGAGTTTGCCTTAAGTTTGTGGCCTTTGGACTTATTCCAGTGAGAAGAAGCAACAATGGTTTTGGTCTAACAGCACCAAGTTCATCCTCTTAAGGAGATGCAGAGGGAACTGGAGCCTAATGGACATTACGGTCCAGCGGCATGAAGAGGTCTTGATAAAGCTGAAAACCACATTTCTACCTACTTACAGCCCCTTCATGCTGGAAGGGGACCTGACATGACCGAAAGCTCTACGTCCAAGTACTAGTAGAAAGAATAAACACTTGTGGCATGACTAAATTTCTTTTCCTGTGAGATACTGAGTTCTTGCTGTAAACTTCTGGCATAATTTTTAATAGCAATTTTGAGCTGCCCTTCCTTGAGTAGCTGTCAATTCTGCCACTAGTCTTACCTGCTGCAGTTCACGAACTATATTAGATTTCTACACGTAATTCCAACATACACACAGTCTCCTAGCACATTTCATTACATGCTTGAATTAATTTATTCTATATGGAATTTGTTACCTTTACAATAAAAAAAAAGAATAACTATTCATTATTGAGAGCAGACAGATGGAACATGTTCAGTTTAAGACATCAATAAGAAGGGAGGAGGCGGGGAAACTCTCATAATCCGTGTGGCACAACCTATTCCATCTGGTACTTCCAACTTGTCTGCCAAGACTTTTTTTCCTATATAAAAATGAACATTTCTCTTTAGAGTTAATGGAACATACTTGAGCATTAAGACTGCATCTGATTTATAGATAACAAGCAACAACACACACTTAACATACAATATTTTGAAAGCATAATCTCTTTCATAAGGTAAAGGTTCTGGGCCTGACCCAGGAGAAAACAAAACAACAAAAAAAACATGCACAAAGCACTAACTCCAGGAAACTGTGTTTATCTGAAAATGTTATCTGGGCAGTCAGAACAGAAGCTGAAGCTTTTGCTTAAATGAACCATGAAAGTGATTCAGAAAACTGTTTTGTTCTCTTAAAAACAAATATTAAGCAACACTGATACTAAATTATACAACAAAAAACTGCTAGTGATCTCTCAACAGGAAGAACTGTTTTCTGGCACAATCCCATCAGCATCCAGCATCTGGAAGATAACGCCAAAACCAATTTAACTGCTGGTTCAAAGGCTACTCAATTAATTGCCATTTATTTCCAATGAACATTAAGATAATGGAGCCAAAGTAACAATTTTTCATAATACAGCTACATCCCAGGAGTATTTAATCAAACAGGTGGGGGTTTTTTTCTAGTGTCTTTGACAGAACGCTAAACGCACTTTTTCTATACAGTTTATTTCTATTCTTGAAGTGTGTCCTTCCCTAATTCCTGTAGTGCTTTTCATTAAGTTGTCTCATTATACCAAAGACATTATGTCACTTCTGTGTTTATGAGCACACTGGCCCTCAGCTGCAGAAATAACACCCAGCCACAAACACCCACTTCTGGCAATTGGCCTAATGATGAAAAAGATCATTTCAAACCAAAACAAAATTGGAATTCAATTATCCATCCAAACCTTACAGGCACAGAGGAACACGTTCATGTGATATAAAGATGTACCAAGAGTTCACAGTTATCTTTTAAATCTTGGGGAGAGGTTACATGCATTCAGCTTGGTGGCCATGGAAATGACTGCCGGGCTGCTGGATCTCACATGGGTGCACTTGGAATGGAAAAGCAAAACAACAAGCACCTGCCTCATGTACCAAATGACCACCTATCACTTTGTGTATGTACAGTACAGAAAGAGAAGTGTTTTCATTGCTAATTTGATGGGATTTGGTTGCAAATGTGTAATATTTGCTGCCTTTGAATCCCACCGACTGTTCTTGTGTCTTAAGGAGAAAACTCTCTGCAGAGCAATGTGTTTCTCTTTGCGTGGACCACACCCAGACATGGTCTGTGCCAGCTGTGGGACCTCCGATCCCACCATCATCAGAGGGATAAAATACTTCTATCCATGTAAAACTGGACTGGCTGTGATCATTTCAGTTAAGATATGTAGGATTTATGTCAATATAAGAGTTCAACCTCCTGAACATTGTGTGGGGTGTTGGGGAAAGAACTCATCCCATCCAGGTGCTGGGCACCAGGACCTTCACCCTGTAGCATCCTACCCCCACACTGGCATCTTGAGGTAGAAAGGATGCAGAAACAGAAGAAAAAAAAAGGACAAAGAATAATTGTGAAGATTAATTGAAAATTAGTAATATATTTCTCCTTATCAGTTTTGGTTGGATTTTTTTTCTACTTATGACTTTCAGTCAGACTTTAAGGCGTAAAGCATTGCAGGATCTATTTCCCTTGATGAAGCTATTGCAATGTGGGAAGACGTTTCATTCCTCCTGACGTACTCAAGCTGCACATGGTTAAAGCGGAGCTGGGGCAGAATTAACCATTCCACTAACAAAACCTTGTCTGTTGTGGGGGTGCGAGACTGGGAGCTCGCAGAGTGGCAGGAGAGCTGTGGCCCCGCAGCCCAGTCCCCTGGGTCAGGGCATGCTGGGAGGGGAAATAAGCTACAGAGCAGACAATTTTCAGCTTGACTGGTTTTACTTTCTCTACCAGGCCTCACGAAAACAAACTGACAAAACAAAGGACACAAAATTAATGACCCATGCCTTCTGTCAATTGACTCTTAGTAACAGTGGCTAGTTCACCTTAATTTTATTTTATTTATTTTTTTCCCCCTTCACTTTGAGCAAGTCGCCATAGGCAGTGGTTAGGGTTCACTTAAAAAGTCTTCAAAGGCGTCTCTCGGTTTTCATTAATTTGTTAATTGTAGTTTTTGCTTTTGACTAACAAACAATGAAAAAGAGTCTGTTTCTTTCTTTCTTTCTTTCTTTTTTTTAAATGGTCAACCTCTCTTAGTCAACGCACGTGCTTTTCTAGTACCATTTGTAAATAACAGTGTATCTGTATTCCGGGGAAAGTCATGCCACCCAAGGTTTCACCATCTCCTCAAAACATTTTCCCATCTTGATTTCCTTTTGAAACACCACTATTTATAAAGGCTGCAGTTTCACTTGGCAGCTCAGCAGAAAACAAAGTTACAACAAACCTTTTGTTATTAAGCACCTACATTATTTCTGAGCTACTTTTACTCACATTTTCTGCAGGGGTGGATTTTATGCCCTGATGAATCTGTCTTAAATAATGCTGATATCCAGATCCCTCTTGCACACCAAATGCTCCCTAAACCTTGCTGCAGTCACATGGTATCTGAAGCCACCCCAAGCCAGCAGCCTTCACGTCCTTTAGCTCCACATAGCTAAAGCACTGCACAACTTTTTAAATATTTACCCCATTATATAAATGTCCATTGAAGGGCACTTACAGAAACGATAAGAGCTTACAGCAAACACTTTTAGAGAGCAGGATCTGTGGTATGTAGAAGAGATAAGGCCGTTTCCTGCAAATCCTTATTCACAGAATTAGTCCTTAATCAGGCAAATAGGCTCCCTGATATCAGTGGGATTTCTCATGTGAGCAAGGCTGGCAGGATTGGGCTCTTAATAGGGTATTTTAAAAATTCATATGTCTTATCAATGAAACTCATGAGACTTGCTATTGATTTTAGTTGGAGCAAAAGCATCCCACTGCACATATCCTAACCAGCAGTGTAGCTGCTGTAATGCCCATATCCTCCCCACTATGTGTTTTGTTCCACATGTATGTAGGTCAGCCCTATTACTCAGCAAAAGAGTTTTGTTTTATAAAACGCTGTGCTCAGAGGTAATCTGTACGCAAAATAATTGACAGGTGTGTCAAGCGCTAAAATACATCCACCATAAAAAGGAGTGCTCAGTCAAGGAAAATAAAGGGCATGAAGATGCTTCTTGCTGTGGAAGTAAACCTCATGTAAGAAAATACCATATTAAACAGCACCATCAGAAAGGTTTAGATACCTGATGTAAAAGCTAGAAAACAGTGGCAGCCCTGTTTGGCTCTGCCATAACTTCCTGAGAGGCACAGAAATAACATGATTTTATAGGTCAGGGTAGTGAGCCAGAGCAGTGGTGAGTCTCAGAGATGCTGGATCCAACCACCAGCAGGACCACTACAGCAGCAATCACACCATGCTGGGGACAGGACCCACCTCTGCATCAGGGCAGGACCACAGCTCCTAGTCCTACATTTGAACTTGAAATTACACTCATGGACCAACAGGATACAAGAAGCAGGATTGCTAGAAGTCTGCTGCCAGCCAGCCTAGTGCACCGCCCGTTATCTATACACTTCCTCAAAAGCTGGAAATGTCCTGGTGCTGCTTGCTTTGTGCCACTTTTCGTGCTGTCTGTCAGCATTTCCATTACAAACCATTTGAAAAAGGTTTAAAATGCAGCCACAAAAGCCACTTCAGACCAAAAGCTGGCGTACAGCTTCCCAGGCTGGGAGCAAACGACTTTGTCAAACTAAACAAAACATGGTTTATCTCCCTTTATTTTCCAGCAAGGGAAAGAGCCTGGGAGGTTTGCAAAAGCAGCACAGAGAACATGCAGAGCTGTATGTTCTTGCTCTGTTTTCTATAGCTTTAATATATAAATTATAAATTGCTGAAGAAGTATTTTTAAAGAAAACCTAAATGACAGACACACAAATGTGATTCCCCTCTGGTTATTTTGGATGAATTAGGGAAATTTTGCCGATCTCCCTCAGTTAGGGACTCAGCTGCTGGTGACAATTACAGAGAGGGGGGAAAAAAGCCAAAGCACTCATTTTTTCTACAGTCTACCTGCTTCAGACGAGTTCTGTGAATCAGAGGATGTTGGTTGCCAAGTATTGACCTACTAGTTTAATAAACAAACAACAACACACAGTAACTTCCTTTCATCTGAAGTCCCAAAGCACTTGAGAAAGTGGCACGGCTATACGTCACTTTATTTTACAAGACCGAGATCCCTTGAGGCTGCTTTACCCTATGCGTGGTAGGACGAGAGGAGGTTCAGAAGAAAAGAAAAATCACCAGTGCTCTGGTTACTGATGGACCTGGCACCACTCACAGTAAATACATGGATTAGCAATTGCAGCTATGAGGGGCAGCAAGGCACAACATGAAGTTTCGGTGAAAATCAGTAAAAAGGCACAATAAGAAGAGTTAATGAGCACAAAGTCCATCCAGGACTCAAATGAAAGACATCACCTCTGTTTCAGATCACTGGAAACCAAAATAGTATCTCAAAGGAAGGGTCACTTCATCCTCACCTAATCCCTAAGTCATTCTTCTTGGCACCTGCTACTGGTGTTACCTGAGGGGAATGGATGGGTTTTAACTAGTCATGAATTAAGTCTTTTACGTCTTTAGGCTGGTGTCAATGAAAAGTCTCCTGGCAGAAGCTCCATGGCTGCCTGGAGTTGCACAAGGCTCTGGCAGGTTGGTGCAGAGGCACTTGGGCATGACATCATTTGTCAGGCTTATGGCAGCATGGCTGGGGAGACAAAGCCAGTCATCTGGAAGGAAAAGCTGCAAACAAAAAATAAGACTCAAGAGCTGCCCTGGCAAACTGAAATCCCCACATGTGCCCACTGCAGACACAGACAGGTGAAGTAGCTCGGCTTTGCCCTGAGGCAGAGGTGGCCATCAGGGTTTTCTTTTCTAGTTGGAAAGTCATCTGCTTCAGCTGGAGTTGTCAGTAAACCACATACCATGAGACATCTACAGGGCTAACAAATACTTTTTTCCATGGAAAAACAGGTTTTTTTACTAAAGAGCTGAGCAGGAGATCAGATGTTGTGTGTAGGAACGCAGAGGCCACACGGAGTAAGATAGACCAGAAAAACAGTAAACAGATTCTAGGATGTTGCTGCTCCAGGAAAAAAATCAATTTAAAAATATATACTTCAAATTAAAATTGTTTTGCATATAAAAGGCTCCATGTGAACAAAATACTGCATCTGCTCCTTTTTTTGATCTATCTGCAGTACGATGAATGGACACACACAGCAGCCACCGAAATAATGCAGTATTGGTTTAAATGATCACTAGATTAGGCCTTAAGGTCTCCATTCAGCAAAGCATTTAAGCATATGTTTAAGGTTAAACACATACTTCTCATGCTTAACTCTACAGGGATAAGCTTAAGCATATGCATCAATTTAAGCAGATACTTAAGAGCTCTGCAAAATCAGGATGGACACGCTTAGACATGTGTTAAGTGCACTAAGTTATTTAACTGTTGCCTCATGTAAAATCTCTGGTGAATACACAGGATGATGGAAAGTGTTCGCATCCCGTGCACAAACACTGGCCCGGGTAGGTTTTGGCTGATACCCGTGGGTGCACAGAGAAGGGTCCCTAGGGAGCAAAGGGAGCTGCATGGGCAATAAAATCTGAAGCTCAGAAGTTGCTACCCAAGTAACAGGGTGGTCTCTGGTGGTGCTGGAGAAGTGGCTATTTAATACTAATTGTAATGGTTAGTTGGGGCAGGTGGTCACTTGCTAAAGCACAAATGTTGCTGTACATTATGTTGGTGATGCAGATGCACAGAGCACGTGGAGTGGAATTAGCAATGATTGGGTACCAGAGAGGAGTTATCCCTTCCAACCTACTTGGAAAACAAATTTTGCTATAAACTTTAGGTTTTTCTAATGATGTATAGGGGCGTAAAAAAAGAGTCAGATCAAATCAGCAATTATGCTACTTGAAGATATTTAGCTGATCTTTGTATCTGTTATGTCTAAGGTACAAACAGTAAACTCTCGATCAGTAGAATTTCGTAAATCCCAAATATTCAGCCTAAAGTGTTTCTAGAGTTGTATAAAGTAAAGTTTTTGCAAATGTTGAGCCCTATCTAGTTTCACCAGATTATTTTAAAGCTCAAATCAAACCAATATAAATAACGGGTAGAATTACTAACCTGCAGGGAATGTCATCACAAATTTCCTGGAGAAGTCCATGTAACTATAAGCATGACTGGTCTATTTACTGAAAGTAGGATATACTGTATAATGTTCACTGAAAACTCATGTAACTAATGCAATATGATAACCACTCGGGTGCTACTGTGACGTAAAGGTTACATTACAATTTTATCCCATTCAAACAGGGACAAAAGTGTTTAAATCGTCCTGCCCTCTCAACAAATACTTTGTCTGTTCTACTGAACTTGAAATTCAAGGTTATGTATAACTCATCCTGTAATAAAAATAATGGTATGGAATAAACAAGACTGCACTGTAACATGATTCATGTCTTCAATCACTGAATTTTTTAGAAATATTTATATGAAGTGAATGTGTTATATCCACCAGGGTTCTTTGTTGTTCTTATAAAGTGGCTGCAATGCACGGCATTGTTATGTACAAAATCTCTGGTGACAAGCACATAGATCCAAAGTGCTGGGTCTGGCTTTGGCAGGAGGAGATGTTTCATCCAGATGATAGGTGACCTATATAAACAGCCACCCTGCAGCAGCGCTGTCTCAGCGCAGCATGAGGATGCTGGTGGAGGCATCTCCCACCCATCCACAGATGGAGGACTGAGCCAGAGGTTGCCACAGCTGCCTTGAAGGAGGAAGAGCAAAGGCCCTTTGGCAAACTGAGGCCATCGCAACTTGTGGACAAATGCTACGACAAGAAGTGTTACTTCGCACTGGACTTTGACACAATTCAGAGTGCACTGCATGGAGAACTAACCTTCAGGGAGACAGGGTTATGTGTTGCCTTGGGTGCTTTAAATAACAGCAATAAAATGAGTAAGAAGAGAGCCAGAAATTTGAATTCAGCTCTTGCTCTCTAACATTTCACTGTCTTTTTAGATGGAGATCACTTCAACAGGTTCAGCTCCATCTAAAGCTGCAGATGTCTCAACAATGGGGATGGACATCCTGCATCAGCAAGATACCGCCTTCTAGAAGTTCCATCAGTGCTGCCCTCCTCTTCACTGTTGGTCTTCTGGAAGGGACGTGTTGTCATCCACTGCCCAAATCAATGTGATGGCGAGTGATGCCCGGCAGAGCAAGCTCATGCTGCCCATAGATACGTGCAACACTCAGTGGCAGTCAATAGTCTTTTGTCAGGGCAGGACCATGTTTTCTCTTGGCTCCTCACCACACAACTCCACTCTTTGTTAATATTTCTGAGAGCAGTCAAATTTAGGTTGCCCGTGCTGCTCAGTGGCAACCCCTGCTCTGCTTCCCTCACCATGCTGTCTCATCTTTCCCCAGCCCACCACGAGACCCCGGGGAACACTTTCTGACCAAGTCTTGTCACAGCACGTGGAAAAACAAGTCAAGTCAAAACCTTAAGGTTTACTACCAGGACTCCTCATCAGAATATACTATGTATCTCATAAAATAAACATGGTAATGAAAACCATTTTTACAGTAGCCCTCAAACTTACGAGCATTAGCAGCTGCTTTCTGTAAAGCCACTGTTGATATTAAGAGGAGATAGGCATCAGCCTGGGAGGTGCTGTGCTGTGCTCTTGTGGGGCTACCCCACCTTGGCTGGATGTGGTGTTCCATAACCCTGCACTGATCGCAAGTGTGAACACACACACCGAAAGCTCTAAATAACCAACTTTGAAATACAAGTTTTAATTAGATGCCTCTTTTTCATTAACAGAATGAGACTGTCCTTTTCTTGCCTTAGGAATGGGACAAATCTTTGACAGGTTGTTCCTGTTTCCCAGTTAGCCGCTAGGGCATGTGCATTTGCACCCTGGCAAATAATTTTTGGCTGTGCTCCTTGATTGCAAATGATATCACTGTTCTTGGTTAAATCTGTGAAATCTATACCTCCACTCTTCTTGTTGCTGACTGCCTGCTAGAGCATCCCACATGGCTTGTGCGCGGATTTCTTTATCAGGCTCCATATGCTTCATTAGCCGAAGAGCATAAGTGGGGCAGAAATCATAGAATGATTCAGGTTTGAAAAGACCCTTGAGATCACCAAGTCCAACCACTAACCCTACTCTGCCAAGTTCACCACTAAACCATATCTCCAAGCATGACATCTAAATGACCTAAGGAGCTGCTGACTATTCACATTGAGCTACGATGGTGACAGCCCCAACCAGAATCTGCTTCTTGAGTTCCCCATAATCTACACAAATGTATTTGGATACAAACCCTAAAATGTGTGTCTGCACTGCTGCCACAGGCAGTGGCCAGGTGAATCCGTGGCTGTGAATGGATTTGGCACACTTCTTGTAGCTTTTGTTTCCCTGGTTACATCTGGCTGATTTGGAACAGGTGAAACATTTCGTTGCTGCAGATGGAGGCCAGCACATGAGAAGGCAAACCCAAAGCACACAACTGATTTAAACCAGTACAAGAAACTGTGAGTGGCACTAGAAATTTTTCTTCTTGGCCCTGTTCAAATATTCAGCATCAGAGGAAAGTCAAGGTGGTGCTTTTTGACCACAATTTCATTTTCTTTTCCCATGAAACACCTTTCCTGAGGATAAGGCCAATAATGTCCTGCCATTTGTCTATCAAAAGAGGATGGCAGAACCAATAAACGTTGAGGACATGGGATTTTGTACAGTAACCAACAAGCTGAGCCAAGGGTCTGCAGATGCTTCCACCACACCAGCAACAGCTAGCAATGGCACAAACCCAGACTGCTCCTACTGGTACATGACTGGGACCCTGTATAACTGTGATTTGCTCTCTCCTTTAGCATCCTAGAGCTCCAGAGAGAGGGGAACAATATTATCAATATTAGTCATAGCTGGAATAAAATGACATTTATGGATTTGCATCATCTCCTCATTGGTTCTGGTCCTTGTTTTAAGTTCACATGGTGCTCCTAGGTATAAGATTTTATATTTAGGGATATGCTGAACTGAAAAATGAGGGAAAAGGGCCAGAAAGAAAGTGGGGTGTGTGGTGTGTGGAATTAATACTGAAAGCAAAGTAGAAAAGCAACTTCCTATTGGCTACATATCAGAAGCAACTGTAGGTGTTCACTGAGCCTTCAAATGCCAAAACATGATCAAAATCCCTTTGTTTCAATATCATCTTACACCCAATTAACTACTCAAAGCTCAAGGAAAGAGGTTGCTGGGAGCTGTAGTCATGCTGGGAAATCGATGCTCCCTAATGATCAGAGATCAACACACAGAGAAGAATGTAAAATGCGTCAGCGTGCAAGGTGCAGCAGGAGGGGCACGTCTCCTTCATCCATCCTCTGCTGCTTTCCTTGTTTTCTGTGGTAACACAGTGCCATGTCCTCAGTCCTCAGCAAGGCAAGAGGCACATTGCTACCATTTGGGAGGGTCCACCTGGGACCAGGGTGCTTCTCTGAGCAGGCCAGCAACAGACTACAGTTGCCTCACCAGCAAGAAGGTATTTGGAGATGTTTTCGAAACAAGGATGCTCAGACATTGGAACAATATCCAGTCCTTGGAGTTGGACAAGGCCCTGAGCAATCCAATCTGTGTTGCACCTATTCTGAGTGAGGGATGGTCCAAAGGGCTCTGTAAGTCCCTTTGACCTCAGATATATAGTGACACCAGGACTCTGCCACTTTGCTGATCTTCCTGGATGGTGAATTGTGCCCAAAGACAGAAGATAAACGCTGCCAAATCATTGCCATAGTGCCTGTTTATGCCCCAAAAAATAACAAAACAACAATCTTGAGTTGAAATGGGCTACATGAGAACAAATATGTAAATATTCATGGAAATAAAAGTAAGAAATAAAACTACGTACAGTATCACAGTATCACAGTAATGATAAGGTTGGAAAAGACCTTAAAGATCATCCAGTCCAACCTCAATCCAAATAAACCCAGTAATCCTAACATCTAACATCTAGATCATGCCACTCAGCACCTCATCCAGCCTAACCTTGAATACCTTCAGGGATGGTGACTCAACCACCTCTGTGGGCAGCCCATTAATTTAGTCAATTAATTTAAAGTACAAAATAAAACCTTAGAATCATAGAATCATTAGGGACTGGAAGGGACCTCGAAAGATCATCTAGTCCAATACTCCTGCCACAGCAGGACCACCTAGACCAAGTCACAGAGTCAGTCAGGGTTAGAAGGGACCACAGCAAGTTAGAAGGGACCACAGGAAGTTAGATGGGACTTTATAGTGAAATAATAACATAATGCACTTTATAATGAAAGAAACCCTGAGCCACGTGTCTCCATAGATAAATAGGTGCATACAGGCAGATACACACACATTCATAACACTGAGGTCTCTCCACCCTGCCAAACAATTTTACAGGGTTTTCTTTTGTCAGAATGAATTAGAGGAATTAATTGAACAAATCAAACTAAACTTAGCCACAGCAGCACTCATTGCCTAAAGAGCCTCATAAATCTGATGAATGATGGGATGATGGCAAATACATCCTCGTTACCATGCTAAACTCAGATTGCTAAATAAATTAGTAATGTCATCAATGCCGTCACTGCATTCCTCTGCCACGGCCACCACGCAGCCACTGTTGTGCTCTCTTTTGCTCCCCCAATAATAACTGCCAACTTCAAAGGGGCACTTGGGGGGAATTAATGACTCAGTGTTTGCAAAGCTCCACAAGATCCCCCAGATGAAAGGTGGTTTATAATCTCCTCTTGGTTTGCTCAGCCTGTGTCAACCAAGAAGTGTGAGAAGCCAGCGGTGCTGGACCTGGAGGGGGTTTCTCATAGCCCAAGCTTCTCAAAGGTGCCCATCTAGCACGTGCTGGCTTGTCAAGGGTGTGGGACAACTCTGGGAGCTGTGGTCAAACATTAACAGGGCTGCAGGATGCCGGAGCACCTGCTCTGGCTCCCTGCACTGAGAGTTCACTTTGCCACCGTGAACAAACATGGCAAGGTCTTCAGAGGCTTATGGGCCTCTGTGTGTGAAGAGTGAAGGACTCTCCAAATGAGATCCTTGATGATGTTTTCAAATCTAGCTCATTCGGCCTCTGAGCTCCATGCTACTTTCTCTCACTAATTCTGTCAGGAATACAATGTTTTCTGTAAAATTACATAAGAAAGTTTTGTTGATTTTGCCACAAGAAAGGCTAGATTTTCCACTTTGGTTTCTCTGCTTAGGGTACATTTTTTTCCATGTCTGGAGAGCAGAGAGACACAAGACAGTAACCTCCCCTATCACCCACCCTCCAGCCAAGCATTCTGTTCTATTCCTGGTAGGGACAGGCAGCCGAAGCCCACATCGCTCCATTGCTAGTCATGTCCTCCAGAGATCTTGCCAATGCCTCTGAGCAATGAGTGACAGTGATGCTCTGATATTTCAAAAGCTTTAAAAGAAGACTAATGGGGAAATAATTCAAAGCAGCAGCTAGTGGTATTAATCTCCTCCTCAAGCAGCTGCCAAACTTCAAGCCAAATTGTTGGAGTTTCCTCTTGCAGTTCGGGAAAGGGAAAAAAAGAAAAGTTTGCTTATTTTTAAATAACTTTGAATAGAACAAGCTAGGCAATCTTTGGTCCTTGCTCTGGCAAAAATCCCAGGTAATAATCCAGGAAGGTGCCTTTATAAGTGAAAAAACCCATAAGCAAGTGTCTCATCTGACCACGTGTACGTGCGTATCCCCTTGACTCCGGGGGAAGCTGCAAGCGTGCATTTGCAACTACATTTCTCTTTTAGGTGTAAATTGAACAAAAACATCCCTGAGGAATCTGCCTATAGGCACCAGGATTTACCTTTTTTCACTTGGCCACATTTGTATTCCTCGGTGCAGTTTGAAGCTATACATTGCAGGAGGGAAGGTATTACTCAGGCTGCTTTATTTTCATATGAACAAGGGTTACTGTAAGAGAGAACATTGTTTTTAATATTGGCCCTGAAAAGTACAAGCCAGCAGATGGCAGTTTAAACCACATTCAGTCAAAACAGCATTATATCTTAGCCAGGGCCATTATTGTCAGATTGTTTCAACACATATATTTGAAGACTTGACTGTGAGGGTGGTAACAAGACTAAAAAGACTGGCTGAGATTGCTGGCAGGATTGCTGCACTGCTCTGTAAGAAGTCTGCATGTAGGCTGTTTCTGCTGGTGAAGCTCTGCAAGGCTTTCGGTGAGCGCAGAGGGGTGGTCACGCCACGTTTGTTTGCATGAGCACGTGGATGCAGAGGGGTGCTGGCCATGTCTTCTCCATCCTATGCTAACATGCACACCTCTGTAGTTGTGTCGACGTGTGTGTGACATCTCTATAGGAGAGTACTGACTCATTTCCAGGCTCCAGGTGCTTTGCAAATGTTAATTTTATATATGATTTACAGGATTCAAGCTGTTGTCCTATAAATGGAGTTTGCAGAAAACCCTGAAAATGGCCAGAGTTTTGCCTAGCCTTACTCCCCTGATGCATCAGCGACTTTCCCTCAACCAAGAACAACAGCAGTATCTGTGTGATTTCACTGGTCCAGGCAGTTAGTGGACATCAAGTAATTTACCTAGTTTAATTATGGATAAAAGAAAGATATTTTAAAATGTAAGAGAAACCACCCATGTTCTTTGCTAGGTTCCAACGAGAGCACACAGGAGGGAGCACCCCACAGCCTCCCTGCACAGATGGACATACAGCTCCCCGCACATTCCAGGATGATAAACCTTTGATATGCCTTACACTTCACTGCCCTGAAAATGCAACTTTCCACATTTATGAATACAAACAACACTATTATCTCTACCTTTCTAATATTTAACTAATCTAAACACTCAGGTAAAATGTTATCTGAAATGGTACTTCTATAAATGCATTAACTTTGTCTTCCTTTGACTTTTAAGATATCTTGCCTTACTAATACAGCTGAAAAGATTGTTTGGAAAGTCTTCGTAAAGTGGCAGAGCAAACAGATGAAGGGCATTCTTTAGTAGTTCTTTATTATTAGCTTTCCAATGATACTATCTTCTTGTACTTTTCTTAACGAGAAAATAAATAGAATTTGTCTCACACGCAGCTGTGTTTTTCTTTAGCTAAGGAACGCACAAAAGGAAATTTTAAAAATCATGCATTATCAGTGAACAAGCCAGTTAAAGTAAATAGATTCCACTCAGCTTGCTTCTAAAAGATTAAAGGTTAATGATGGAACTCACCTTGCTCAACAGATCTATGAATTATCAAAGTCTAGAAAAGGTACATCCAGTTTTCCAGCATTACCCACCCAGCAAATATTGACAGCAGACCCACATCCTCTCCCAGCTGAGCAGCTACACTTTCTACCAATCATTTAGTGCTGTTTACCAATTTGTTGGCGTTTCAAGAACATTTATTAAAGTACTTAACTGATCCCAGCTAATTCATTTAAGCATTTCAGTGTCTGACTTCAGGTGCTTTTTTAAGCAACCAGTGTGATGTGCAAGATCTTTTTTGTTATACCAAAGATTATACAGTGAACTGAGGACATGCACAGAACACTGATACCTTCTCAGCAGTGCTCACTTATCGGCACATTTATGCTAAATAAATATATCTAGATTTGTTAAGTAACCCATAAAACAATTACCTAGCTCTGAGTTATGTCTGGGCAACTCTAAGGCAGCATATCACAAACAGCAGGAGCTTTCTAAAGCCAGCTTGCAATCCTCCTCTGAGACAGAGAGTACCAAGGCAAAGCCCTATCTATAGAAGTGTCTGCAACAATCAGCCCCATAAAACCACGGGCAAATGCGCCAGCACAGGCTGCTTCCCAACGCTGGCAGCCAGAGTGGTTGCAAATCCACAGTAGCTGGCCCACAGTAGGAAAGATAAGGTGGTTATGTTTCAGTCTGGTGTTTACTTCTTACACTTCTACTAATACAAGACTTGAACTTTGAAAAAAGTGCTCACCCCGACTCAGCTTCTGCTGGAGTATCAACCTCTCTCCTGATAGGTATTTCTAACAGGGAACGGTTTAATCAAGCCTGGACATGTTAATGTGGAGACATGACTGAGATTATTTATTTGTTTATTTATGAAATCTATTTTAATCCCTATTAAAGGCTTAATGTCTTTGTGTGCCATTCATGGGTAAATGAACATTTTAACTCCACTCTTTAATGATCCTTATAGATTTTTAAAGCTCGGCCCATATATTCTAGCTGTCCTTTTGAATGTATGTTTTAATGACATCAATGAAAGCTATAAGCAAAATGAAGATGAAATTGGGTCCTTCATGAATGAATCTATTCTGAAGATAAGATTGTGCCACTGGGTCAGAGAAGTATTTTTGCCATGTAAAAGTTTAAATTATTTGAATCTTCAGCACCTCTCTCTGTTTCCTCCTTTGCTTCTTAATCAGATAAAATCCATTTCCACCCCAAAGAAGTGAATAACATGATATAGCATATCAATCTGGTTTATCACAGAAGTATATCAGTCACTTGTTTACCTCTGCACTGAAATCACAAAACTCCTTAAAACCTTTGCAAAGGTTTCACTGACATAATTCGGTATCCAAACTTTCAACCAAAAAGGAAACAGAGGAGCCTGGAAAGATAGGTGGGTGAGAGTCTAAGGATTTCCTCTGGGTCCTGGTGGGCTGCAGCTTTTTGACAGAAGTATTGTAACTGGTAAATTCCAAAGACATTTCCAGCTACTCTTAATAACATATGAATGCCATTAATTCCAATATGAAGAGCAAAAAATAATCCAGTAAAGCATTCTTTTTCTGATATACATATCGTATGTGAACAGTGCTATTAAAACAGGGCTGGCAGCTACAATTCCATTATGGCATACACGCTACGTTAGTATTTAACTGCTGGTGTATCAGATGTGAGGCCCTTTCATAGATTATATCATCCCAGGATATAACACAAGCCCTGCATGTCACACCAGTTTGGGGGCTGAGGTCCCACAGCATGGGATAACATCAAGTTCACTGTCACACAACACTGCTTTAGTGAAATTTGCCCTCCAGCTACCCCAAACCTTGTCCTTGCATCAACTGTGCTGATGTCCATTTGCAAGAACCCATGGAAACAAGTCAGTATTGGATCACAGAGGGTTTGATTGCCCCATTTCAAGGAGCGAGACCTTCGAGAGGCCACCAAATCCCACCTGTAATCACTGAAGTCCCACCTGGCTTTGATTTAAAATGATAAATCAGGCCAGGTTTCACTGGAAACTGAGCTGAGCTTTGTGCAAAAAGTTTGCAAACCTCAGCCTAGCTGCCTTCAAGGGGCAGCACTTCCCATATGACTTTGGGTTTCCTGTCAAATATTTTGCAGGGCTCTGGTTTCTCATTCCTCTTACCCTTGGCCTTTGCCATTATGGAGTTTCATGTCAGGATAAGACAAAGTTGAAACCTTGCGACATTCTCTGTTTCTTTCAAATGTCATTGAAAATGGCTTAATTGCAGATTTTGCCATGCTTATTCTTGCTGAATAAAACTCAATGCACTGAAGTGTCCCATAAGCTTAGAAAGAAGGTGTCTGCAAAATAGGCAGCTATGGGGAGAGGTAGCCAAAGGAAAGTTTAATTTCTTCTTTGATAGTGAACAGTGAAACCTGAAACCTATTAGGCATAAAAATGAGCAATACTAAGCTTTTTAATTTTTGCAGTATTTAGACATGCTGCAGTGAAGTACAATCCCCACCTCTTGGGCATTAACTGGGTGCTTTCGTTCTCCACGTGCAGCTTCATTCACCTGTGGTTCCTGCAGGCATGAAAGCTCAGGTAGCTGCATATTTGCAAAATGCAACAGGATGAAGGAGAGACTGGATGGCCTCTTCATGGCAAGCTACAAACTTTGCTTTTCACTTGTTTTACCCAGTTTGCACTTTGTTCTACTAGCCCTGATTCTGCAGTTTTACAACACTAAGCTCTGAATGCTTAATGTTATTAGCCTCTGGAAATTGCTCAGCTCGTTTGATCGTCAGCTCCATCCCCCAAAATAATACCTAAAACAAAGACATTTGAAGGTAGGACCACCAACTTCAGTATTTAACCTGAAATCTCAAAATATCTGTGAGGTTTTATTTTTCCCTTGCCGATGTGGAGAAGCTCCCCAATGAGTCCAGAGATCTAAACAGGCTGAAAAAGTAGTAATTTTGAATGGTATAATTTGAAGAGGGGAGGGGGTCGATGTGGCTCCTTTCTTGGATGACAGTAGTGAAAAAGCAACAGTGAGCTGATTGAGATGAAGGCTACTTTTAAAAGAACCAAAAGCATCTATTCAGTCAGAAATAGGACTATTCAATAAAAGAGATGGGAATCAATTATAGCCTTTCATGAATACAAGGCATGAGCACTAGTTAAAGCAACAGCTCTTGACCCACAAGTGTAACCTATTTCTGAAACACAGATCACTTCATAAGAAAACATATGTCAAAACACACATCTGAGATGCTGAATCTCCTTTCTTCACCAGTATTGGAAAAAAAAAAAAAGCAAGAACAAAAATTACTTTTTACAAAAACAAGCAGTATCTATACAGGTTACAGTTGCTCCAATGGAAAAAGTGTGTAGTACAAGTAATATTAATCACTTTTGCCCCATGAAGCAAGGATGTAGCTGGAACAGGATTACTGGGCAAGAAGCAAAACATAAGGAAATACAAAAATAAAAAGTTACTCGGTCAGAAGTAAAGAAGATAATTTAAAACCTGACCTAGTAAATTGGGATGACATTGTAAAAGAAGCTCTTGTAGAAAAAAATCCGGGATTTGCAAACATATCAGTCCACCTGAATTCTTCATAAGCAATGGGGTTTGTCCCAATTAATTTCATTAGTATCAGCTTACCATTAGCCAAGTCCAAGCACAGACTTGAATAAATCAAGTTGAGGGAGAGGACATTAAAACAAATAGTAAAGGAAGTGTAATACACTGCAGAGGAGGTGATCAGGCTTACTGGCAACGTGGACACTGCTTCAAAACCTCAAACACATCTCTCTGCTCTGTTCAGTAATGACAGTGGTAGCAGCCTACAGGAGAATGGGGTAGGGCTCAGTTTGTATTAATTTAATAAATGAAGTTATCTGGAAATGACTGCAGCTGTTATTGTAACTCTTTACTTTGTACAAGCAAAGAATGGGTTAAGCTTCTACAAAAGTAGCTCATAGGAATCATCAAACAATTCACAGTCCCTAGAAAAAAAATGTATCAGTATTGGACCTGAAAGCCCTCTTGAGAGGCTGATCAAATGCGAAATCAGTCTTGGAGAGCATACTTGAGGACGATGCCTGAGCTCTTTGCTAATCCCCAACAGACTGAGGTTCTCTTTTCAACTCACCAAGGGGAAGAAGAGAAGTTCTGAAGAAGAGACACCCGAAGGGCTAAATCGTGCTAATCAAGTCAGCAAAGCTGATGCAAAATTTCTATGTATGGAAGTAGATGGGACAACCTTTGCACAGCAAATACCATACTAGGACTAAATTCACTGCTCTAGCTTTAAATAATTTTATTACTAGTAATATTTATAATAAAAATTCCAACAATTATTACCTAACATTATTATACTACACCCCTTACAATATTTAATGTGTATTTGGGGCACATTCAAGTCTATTCAATCCCATGTGAGTTTGAATCAAATTCTTTGCAAAAACCAGTGCAGTTCATTGTTCCCCAAATCTCTGTCCTACTGAGTCCTACTGAGAGGCTGGGGAAGACAAGAATAGCAGAGCAATCTTTTCAGCTTTGTTTTGAGCTGCCTGAATGTTTATGATCCTGAAGACACCTGAAGTGACAGAGTCAGAAGTATATTTGCAGTACAGAGTAGAAGGAATCACACACATGAGATCTAAGAGGAATAATTTTGAGATTTTGAAGAGTAATCTGCCAAGAACTTAAAACTCTTGGCAAAAAAACTTTTGCAGGGTACTTAACACCAGTGTAAATCACAAGAGCAACTTGCCTCTAAAACGCAAAACTGAAGTTACCAAACCCAGCACATACACACGATCTGGATCATTCCTGAAGTCTTCACTCCTTTGCTATTAGTTGTCACCATCTTACAGCTTGCAATTAAATAAAATGAGAAGCTATTAAGATTCATTGTCTAATCCGAGCAATGTTACCCAGCTGGGGCAGAGAGAGCATTGGGAAAAATTAAACCAACTGGTCTAAAATTATAGCCAAAGTCCATCAGACCAGGCACAGCTGCAACTGTGTGCATTTGCAAGGGATCCAGTACAGCTGAAGGACAATATACAAGTGTCTTTCTAGTAAATCCATAGGGAGGGACTATGAAAACAAAGATCAAAACCACAAATCAAAAGCCTTGCACTTCATGGAGTAATTTCTCATGCTGATAATTAAGTCCATTTTGCATATTGCAAAATCCCACCAACTGTCACAGTAAATTTTCTCCCTTTATTGACAAGCTGTTGGTGGATCCAGAGAAGAGTGAGTATTTTTCTAAAGCCATGATTATTTAGATTTACCACCTACATCACTGACATCATCCAATAAACTTAATTGACGGTGGTTTGTCTTAACTAATTTGCGTTTTCAAGGTGTTGTCAGGGAGAATGAAATGTGTGTGCATTTAGAACCTGCACTCCCTGGGATAGCTGGCATAGGTACAAATTCCCAGTTATAAAGTTGAGTTATAACATAACCCCCACAAGAGGTGCTGATGACATTAGAGGTGTGACTTCTGATCAGTTCCCCAAGCATCTCTTCCTTTTGTCCTACTCCAAACCAGCACGGGCCACCTTCAGTAACAGCTGGCATCACTAGAGATGCCAGGAAGAAGTTCCTATCCCTGGGAATACAGACAGTCCAGCAGGTACTGTGTGCACAGCGGTCCCTGGAATAACATGTCACTCTGTCTCTGTAGTTTCACTAGGTTAACTTCATATTCCATGGGCTTGTGTGACGCAAAATGATGAAGAAATTTCTGGTATTCCACAGACCGGGACACGCCACAAGACTCATACCAGACTCATGTTGTGATTCAAATGGATCAACAGCTCTGCCTCATCAGAAGCCACTTGGAACAGGCGTCACTGCTTCTGATGCAGACAAGCCAGCCATGGAACAAATGAACACACCAACACACAGTGAAGCTTAAGACACTTCTGAGTTTTTAACATGTTGTTAGAGATGAGCAAACACATACGAGAACAAAACGCACAATGAGCTGATCTTACTCCAGGCCTTTTCAAAATCTGTGCAGTGAAGTATCTCTCCAATTCCTTCCCACTGAACCCCAAAAGACACATTACCTTTGAAAATATCCTGCAAAATTCACAGGGTCAGCAGGTCTAGCATCGTCTGCTAGGCTGGCTGCAGGCTTCGAATCCCTGGTGTGCTGGCGCTTCCTTGGGGGAAGCAGCCCTCGCTGCATTCCACCTTCTTAATGGGGTGTAATCAGGAACATGTTTGCTTCAAACCTATTAGGGAACTTCCCACTTTGAACCCAAATTCTGTTTTAGAGGAGTTTTTATTCAACTTAAATTCTGAATTCACTTTGCTGTACTCACAGCAGTACCTGTTCTCTTTCTGAGGAGGTTTCAGCTCAGTGTTACAGGACAAGCAGCGTGTGTCTGCTGTCTGCAAGAGAAAGGAAACAAGGGGGTATGCTGCATTCTCACCCCCACTCACTACTTTTTATTTCTTCATTTTTACTTATCATAAATACAGAATACTTATTTTAAATAAGTACAAAACAATGGGATGTTTGGTTTGTCCAGTACCAAACCTGGAACAGAAGGACCACTCAAAGTCAGAAAAGCCTGTCCTAACTTTTGGCTAAACAGAAGTCAGATTTTGAGATCACTCCATAAATGAATCAAGATTAATAATTCATAGCGTTACAAAAACACACCATACAAATTTGCCCAATTCAAATGCAAAAACTGTGAGCTGTCAGTTTAAAACAGCAGTATGTTTTCCCTTTGCCTTTATCCAAAAGAAAAACAAGTGATAGATCCTCCTCCTCTGTAACATTTTAAATGGCTGCTGTTTAAAAAATGTCAGTGTTTGTAACAGCGTCCACATATTTTGCCCAAGTATAAAACTGCACAGTTTTAATACTGGGGCATTCCCATCAGAGAGACTTGCTGACAACCAGCTCAGCTTAAAAACTACTATTGGAAGAAAAAAATGCCTGAAATACCTGCTTACACTAAATCAAATTTATTATTACATTACCAAGACAAAGGGGCAAAAGCAGTCATCCCATTTTACTGCATAACTCAGGCTATTATATTTTACCCAGACACCCCTGAAAGCAACTGAAAACCTGGATTTGGTTCAAACGCACCCAAAAACCACACAGATCCAGAGGGATGAGGAATGTTCCCATTACCCATCACATTTACTTTAAAGGTTCCTCACTTGTGTTAACCACAAACGTCTGTAGGTCTCTGCACTCCGAGTTCCCCCATGTGCCCACAGAGCACCTGGGGAACCATCCCCAACCTCTACCCCATAGTGCCTTCATGCTTCTCCATTAGCTGAGTTGAGCATTTGAGCTCTTGCCTGCTCTGACTTTAAAGGACCTGGACAAAGTATTCCAGTTTTGGCTGTACTCTGTGTGGAGTTCCTTCCTGGACTGCATCCAGCAAGTGCACGGGTTTCCCATCGCAACCTCCCAGCCTGCAAACACAACTGAAAAAAGCTTAATAGAGTCCACCCGCAGCAGCCTGGCAGGGAGCACAACTCAGAATTTATGTTTTATTAAAACAACATCAGAAACACTTTTCAGTGCTTATGTGAGCATCTATTCTTACACTCAGTAAAATCTTTCATCCAGCTCTCGGCACTATCTTTGATCCCAAAAAGAAGAAATGTTACAACCCCCCTGCTTAAGTCACTGGACTAAGATAAACTTAGATTCAGTTCTTAACTGTATTGGAACGTTTTTGTGCATCTAGGCTGCCTTGTGCAACTCCGGACATCCCAGTTTATACAATTGGCAGAGCTGTGAAGAAATGGGGAATTTCAATTTTTAGATAATTCTGAAATATCAGCAGTGAAAGAAATAGCAACTGAACTCTAAATTGGAATTGAAAGCTAAAAGACAAATGCTATCCTTGAAACAAACAGGAAAAAATCCTGGATTTGGAGTCACTTAAACACATAAGCCAATATTTCCATTAACATTTAAACTTGTGGAAGTTCATTTTTTTCATTTTTAATTTGTGATTTAGAGCCTGACAAATGTTAAGGGAAAATAAGTTGTACTACAGAGTGGCATTTAATATAAACACAGGATTCTAATATATATCTAAAACAAGAAAGATACTGACACTGGAGAAACAAAATGGGAAAGTTGTGTACAAGTGATAAATTTTAAATAAAGTGCTTCAACTTTTCCCAATAGAATTATGGAAATATAGACACTGTCCCTCAAATCACTGATGCTGCAGCGGAAGACCTCTTGATGATTTTCTCACCCTCTAAATAATATCGTCATCAGGTGCTGCGTTGACAAAGACACTGAGGGTTCCATGGTACCTGCATAGCTGCTTGCTGTCAGCAGACAACAGATAGCACAGAGCTATACACTTACTTTATTTCTCACAGAAATGAATGGAAGGGCCAACTTTGGCATTTTCAAGCAATTGCTAGGTGAAATCCCATGGGACAGGGTAGTGGTAGGTAAAGGGGCCCAAGATAGCTGGTTAACATTCAGAGACCACTTCTTTGAAGCACAACACAAGAGCATCCCAACATGAACAAAGTCAAGGTAGGGAGCCAGAAGACCTGCGTGGTTAAATAGGGAGCTGCTGGGCAAACTGAAGAGGAAGAAGAAAGCCTATAGGTCATGGAAGGAGGGGATGCCCACTTGGGGTGAGTATAAGGCTCTGGTGAGAGAATGTAGGGATGCAACTACGAAAGCCAAGGCCTCCTTGGAACTAAAACTTGCAAGAGAGGTCAAGGGCAACAAATGGGCTTCTTCAAATACGTTTTAGATGAAACTAAACCTAGAGGCAATGTGGCCCCTTGCTGAATGAGGTGGGTGCCTTGAAGACAGACACAGAGAAAGCAGAGCTACTGAACACCTTCTTTACCTCTATCTATATTTCTGGGGGCTGTGCTGAGTCTCCAGAGGAAGTCGAGGCAAGAGATGAGCCTGCCTTGGTTGATGAGGATTGGGTTAGGGATAAATTGAGCAAACTGGATGTACACAAATCCATGGGCCTTGATGGGATGCATCCGTGAGTACTAAGGGAGACGGCGGAATTCATTGCTAAGCCACTCTCCATCAGCTTTTCTAAGTCCTGGGGATCAGGAGAGGTGCCTAGGGATTGAAGGATAGCAAATGTCACTCCAATCTTCAAAAAGGGTAAAAAGAAGGACCCAGTTAACTATAGACCGGTCAGCCTCACCTCCATCTCAGGAAAGGTGATGGAACAATTCGTCCCTGATGCTGCCTCCAGGCACATCATTTCCTTGATTTTGAGTAGGAGAATCAGAATTATAGAATGCATTGGGTTGGAGGGGAGCTTTATACATTATCTAGAATCACCAGACTGGACGCTTTGGGTTTGGTTACAGCCCCAGTCTTCCATCTTCTAAACTAGATCTTTATCAGCTACTCCTGTACCCCGGCCTGAGAGTGACCATTCCATTGATGGGACCACTCCTCCCATACTCCCTGGGCTCTGTTCTTTGCCTGGTGTGTGCAGTGAGTATCCTGCTGCTACAAAGAGTCTTCTTCCCTCACCTGTGGTGCTTTACAAGCTCCTGGAGGACTGCTTTTAAACACAGCCGACAGCAGATTTGGAGACATTCACTCCAGCCTTCCCCAGAGACATGGTCGTTTAAAAGAGTTTATGGCCAAGCTGCTCCAGCTCCCAGGGAGAAACGCTCACCCAGAGCTTCTGTTTCTCCTCACTCATTCAGGCCCCATATGTTAAAAACTAGAGTGTAAAAAAAACAGGCCCTGATTTAAATATTGCACGGCCAAGCCCGGCAGCTAAGCCATCATTAGGTGTTGACTTGACAAATTTTCTGGGGTCGATACCTGTGCAGTCTTTCCTATAAAACAAGCCAGCTTGTTTCTCTCCCCTTGCTGTTGCAGGCTAATTTTAAACCTCCCTGAAGATTTTATTTGTAGGATGTGTCTTTGCTTATGGAAAAGTAACATGTGCAGACAAAATAACTGGTTTTCAGGTTTGATACTGAAGTCCAGCTGAAACTAATCAAAAGTCTGAGATCTTTGGACCCCGGTAGGGTGAAATTCCTAATGAAGATGAATGTAGGACAACAGAGGGAATGAAAGGGTATCTGGTCTCACCTACTCCACAGGGTAGATTTTCTACCCAAGAGAATAAAAACGATTGAGTTATGTCCTGTTAAAATATTATCCTTGTCTCTCTTCCACTTAAGGCATCTCACCCACGTGCTTTTCCTGTGCTTCTTTCAAGCCCTGCAAAAGATGATTTTTGCTTTTCTCCAAGAGCTGTGAATGGGAAATCAGTGAATTAGTCTGTTTTCTTGCGCCAAAACAATTATTTATTGTTAGCTAACTTTAAGGATTTTGTCAATGGCTTGGCCCATCTATATGTCTGCCTGGACAAATCAGGTCCTACTCAAGCACCTTGAGAAAGCTGTTGTTTCTCTGCAGTGACAAGCACCCACCAGTTTTAGTACTGGAAAATGTGTTAAAGCAAAAAACAAGTGTCAAAAATAGCATAGATCTGTCTGAGTGGGACCAAATTCCTTCTGAATCTATGATTCTATCACACATATCATTCAACCTGGTGTCCCATGTCTGGCTTAGGTAACTGTTAATGGTTTAGAAAAAGCTTGTCTACGGTGAGACTTGGGCATGGCAGTAGGATCGTTTTTTCTACCGCAACTCTTGAATCCACTCATGTCCTGAAACATGTTTTTAAATGACACTTCTCTTTATCCTGGATGTTATTACTACACTTTTTATTTGCCATGAAATTATCCAACCTTTAACAAAAATTTTAAAAGAGCAAACCATTACTTTTATCTCAATTTCTGAAGGACACTGAAATATTTTGCGCATTTTACCGGAAAAACTATAATAAATACAGGCTCAGCTCCCAGCCCTGCCAGGCCATTTCTAGTTTCCCAGTTCCCTCAACACTTAATCTTCAGTCACTGAGAAACCAGATGGTTAAACAATTAGATAAATTGTGGGCACTGCTTACTTTGTCTCTTCTGGAAGCACTAAACAATAAATCTTAAAACTTGCTTGCCACAAACGCAACAGTGAATGCCAAGTCCCAGTCCAGCAGCCCAGTTCCTGTTTCCTGGGCCCTCAGCACATAGAAAATATCACATTTCTACCTCATTCGACCCTTTCAATATCCCTGTCACGCTTCATCACTTTACAAGGCACCATTTCACTGTTGCAACAAAGATTACAGGGAATCTAACAGGTAAGGCCCCAAGCAAACACAGAGCCGAGCGGACCTGAGCAGGAGGCACAAGGACTTCATGTCTTATCTGCTCCCCATCTCAGCGTTTCTAACCACAAGGACTGCTCTGCTGACAGCCCTGCCTGTCCTCAGGCAATGAATCTGTAATGGGATACACACACACACCAAATAATCGAGGTGGCTTGTTGTGTTTGGGGTTTTTGTTGTGTTGTTGTTTCCTGAAAAAATACATATCGAGGTAATTAAATTGCTAACATGATGGATAGCCTCATTTTATATCTGAATTCAAAGTGACTTTCTATAGCCTATAAAACAGTGACTTACTGTAAAAAAAGATAACACTATAATTTCACTAAAATAGAAATGTGGCTATTTGCCTTCCTTTCTGAAGAATCAGTCTTTGCTGCTATCTCAATGGAATTTCTATGTTTTATCCCAAATCCTAAAATCTTTCGGAGGCATTAAGTAATACAAACTCAAATTTATCTCCCCATACACAAGGAGAGAAACTGAGATGCTGCAAAGTAACAATGTATTTCAGATGGAATAGAAAAAGAATTAAAATCACAAAAACTCTTGGAAAGGAAACTAGTTAGTTATGCACTTCACCTTATCCAAGCCTCATACAATAACCTGTTGTATATGGCATTAGTAGCATCCCCTGTGGTCAAGGCTGTACAAACTCCCATGTTCAGACACTGCTTTCAGCTTTACTGAACTAAAGAGACCTTGACAACATGGTATCAATGCCACTGCTGCACAGTCACAACATAGGAAAACGGTCTGATTTCCTCCTCCCCACTGCCTCCCACCCTATAGGAAAAAAAAAAGCACGGACTAATTGCTAAAAATATTTCAGAACAGCTTCAGGACTTCCATCAGCCAAACTAAGGATTTCACATTGTGCTAGAAGTTTGGGTTGTAGTGTAATTGTTAAAACCTAGGAGATGTAATTTGCATTTGCTCTCTTTCTCTGACATCTGTGTGATCCATACCGCTAGCCATGGCTCACAAGGCCACTAGCCATGAAAGTATTAAATACAATGGCTTTTTATTCGCTGTGCAGCAATGCTTGTTTTTAAAAATCCGCTCAAAACTTCTATAAATCTCGGTCTATATTCTCTTGCTTTTGCCTGACACTCACAGAGTTAACAGGCAAAACATTTCAACAAAACTTCCACACAAAAGAGCTAAGATGTGAAAAACTCACTGTTCATCATTTCATTGTGTCGCCACACATTGGATAAACGTGCTTACTCACAGGAGTACAATACCATGACCTCAGCTGTGACACCAAATAAGCACACGGGGGAATCATCCTGCACTTTTGGCATTGGCACAGTTGACTTTCACAAAGCGGGGGAACAGAAAATCTGTCCCTGTCAAGTGGTGAAACTGCAGGATTAACAACCACCTTTTATCAGCGCGTTGCTGTTGGTTTCTTTGCGGTAGGAAAACGCGCGTGTGTAAATGGGCCATCCTCCCAAATTAGGCCAACGTCATAACGGGGCAGTTAACTAACCTGTAATTACACTGTCACTTGTATTAACTCCATCACCTGCTAATAGAGTAAGTTAGAGTGGAAGCAGCCAATGTTGTTAGGAGGGTTATTTACTTTATGCTCTAATTAATCAGTACTGACACTGAACCACATCCTTCCTCATTATTTAAATCACCCATTTATATGGATGAGCCTCTTTGCTTTGTGCATTTCATTAATGCCTTAACATGCTCCGACAAGGAGAGTAGTGGCTACTGTTCCAGCAAGGGGAGAGGGGGGGTAACAGAAATGCCAGGAGGCAGCCCCTGCTCCCCCAATCTTTTGTACCTGACAAGGGCAGTGGGGAGGTTAGTGGGATTGAGGTTTTTTGGACTCTCAGTGTTCTGGTCCTCTGTGGAGCCAGTGAAGAAGTGACTTCCCTGGGTTGGCCCAATTTGAAGCATTAAGTGCTTCAGAAGCCCGCAGAGAACCTCTCTTTGGGAGGGCACCACCACACAAGCAAACCTTTGCTTCCAGTCAGGCACATGCTCAAGTGATTTTCTGAATCTGATATTAAAATTGGAGGCAACAGGTAGAAGCTGTATTACCACCACTCCAATCACCCATTCTGAGGCTGGGAGTGAACCAGAGACATCAAACTACTTGGTCTTAAGGCAAAGTTAGTTTAGAGTACGAGGCAGTGCAGAAAACTGAAGTCCAGCACATCTCATGCTACACTTTGTGTAGTAATATTTATAGTATCCTACAGTTCAGCTGAAGCATTTTTATTTACCTCAATGTTTTAAAGGGGTCACCTCTGCAATATTCCATAACAGGACAGCCAAAACAAAGTCTAAGTCAAAGTAATTTTTGTGGACTATNCCCCCCCCCTTTTCTTTTATATTCCTCTCATTTTCTGCTGAACACACAGGGTGCAGCTAAGCCCTTGCTGTTGCTCACTTACAAGCTCTGTAGAGCAGTCTGAAGAAGGTAGCAGAATTTTTAAAATTACTACTAATTTGTACAAACAAAATGCACAGATGGGTTCACACTGAGGACTCTCCTACGATGGAAGAAGCCTTTCTGTGGTTCTCCTGGAGAGTCAGCATGGGAACACCTGACTGAGCACAACAGCATCAGGGCAGCACTCAGCCTAAGCCCCGAGGAGACCCCTGCTCATTCTTTTCATGCTGTGCTGCCCTCCCTGGCATCACAGTTACAGATGTTTTAACATTGAAATACTAACCCCAGACCTCTTTAAGCTACTTCTTATTCTACTTCCTGAATTCAACATAAGCAACTCTTGCCACAGTTGAGTCACCTTGAAGTGGAGCTGAGCTCTGGAGATACAACACTCACAGGGGATGGAGAGCAGGATGCAGAGCCTTGACTGGGAAACTCTAACAGCACAACACAGGAGCACACACGCACTGCCCACAAACCATCAGACAGGAGGATGGGAAAGAGTAGGTCCTGTAGCTCATGCATGCAACTCCATCGGACATAAGTCCCAAACCAGTTTATTCGGGACTCCTCATGTGCCTTTCAGGTTCTTGAAGCCTCTGACCCCTCTCTATGCTAGTGCCACGCTGCACAGGGCAGGGATGCCTGGGAATGCATGTTCACAGGTCCAACTGGTTATTGACAGACTCTTTGTGTGCTGCTTTTTCTAAAGGAAGACAAATGGCACAAGGCTGTGCATACTTCACCTGAGTCAAGACCATACACAGCTTTGGTGAGTTTTCTGAGGACAAAAATCAGTTGTATGATTTAATTCAAAGCCGAAAAAGATGATCCTATCTTGAAACCTTTTTAGAACTAAGGAAATTTTAACCTGGAGTAAAATGAGATGCTCCAGTTGAAGAAAATATTCTGAGTTCCTTTAAATTATATTATTACTTCGAATACATTTGTTATTTTAGATGAAATTTGTATCATTCTACCGTCACAGCTTTTGGGCAGCAATTCCCATGCCAGTGCAGATAACTGCAAACCAATGCAGCTTCCAAAAAATGAGGAAACACTGTCCAGTGCTACATCTGAAATCAAAGGCCACGTGCAGCTCCATTAATTTGTGGTTCAAGGCCAATATTGAAGCCATTCAGGTTCCATCCAAATATTTTTATGACTTTCCAAACATTTTGTCAAACCATGAACTAATTTTCAGCATGAAAGCTTCCTGGTATTTAGCTCACTTTTTGCGACAGTTGCTCACTCAGCAGAGCTCATGGGGTATTTGAAACCTCATGGTGCAGACTGGTCAAAAGTTGCCCAGTGCATATTGTCCAATGAAGCCTGATGTGTCAGAAATCATATAAACCAAAGCTCTACAACTTTTCCATGGACTTCATACCCAAAGCCAAGCCAGCTGCCCACACCACAAAGTGTTACTCAGACAGTTGCGGCTACAGAGGGTCTTTACAGACTAGATTGTGGACAACCTTCTGTGTTACCTTTTGTGTATGAAGGGGACATCAGCCAGGATGTTCCTCTAATTCTTGGGGAAAGACCACAGCTATTATGTGTTTATTAGTGAAGAGAAAGGTGACAAAGCTTTAGTGGATATCATGACGTTGACTCACAAAGAGTTAGTTCTGAATGACACCACCACATTGCCTGTCTAAAGGCGCTTTTTTTCCCCAGTCACATTATTCTGAGCAGCTGGGGTTTATCATTATACAACACAAAATACACATTCACAAATGTCCACTTAAACCATTAGACAAGAAAAGCTTTTAAGGTGCAACATCTGTGCAGCAAAGCAAAACGGAAAAATTCTCAGAACAACAAAATGCCCCATTCTGCCCTCATTTCTGTCAACAGCAAAGCAGTGGTCCCGGTGGCTCGGCGCTGACAAGTATGAGAATTGCCAAAGAAATGCACAGTAATTATCATTACTATGTCTGTTATTGTATAACAGACTGTGATTCTGTACTTTATCTCCTGGACCATTATCTCCTGCCATGTGATCTAAGTGTTGATACTGCTAATGTAAAGGAGCACAGAACAGTAGTCATTTATCCTGCAAAAGACCTCATGCTTTTCTTGTTCTATCAATCATTAAACAAGTAATGTCTTTTGTGTTATTGCCTTGACATTCATTAACACTCACGTCACAGGAAATCTTTGCAATTAAAAATCTTATTGACGATCTGTGCTAGTTTCTCATTGCCACGTACCAAGCAAGATAATAAAAAGTGAAAACAATAGTGTTATCACAGACAACTGAGGAGGTTTTTCCTTTTTCTTTTTGTACTTTAGCTATTTTAATGTTCTTGGTTTCTCTTTTTTCTCTCTTTTTTTTTTTTTTTAATTTGAGCGTGGACTTAAGGACTCTAAAATGCTGTCAAACCACTTTTTATCATCCCTGAACATTTGAGCACCCCGAATCGAGTATGTGCATCTTGCTGACTCAGACAGCTGTCTGACTTGGGGCACAGTATCTGAAAGGTATCTTCTAGAAGATAATACAACCTCAATTCCCATAGAAATTGACACAATTGAAAAATTAGACCATTCTTAGAGGCTGTTTGAATTGCAGTCCATATATCTCGAGCATATTTACTGAACCTTCCATACGTATGGAGGTAGCTGAGAAGTGAGGGCAACTCTGTAACCTTTCCATAGAATTAAGACAGGAAAAAACAACATTAAATCAGATTCATCCTTGCCTTACTTTTATAACTGTGGTGTTGGGACTCCTAATTGCAGTTTATGAAATAATTTCAAATAGTTCTGCTTTATATCACACAGTTTTTTGTAAGTTTTGCATTTCTGTTCAGTGACCATACTTCATATTTACAACATTATGAGAGAAAAAAATCAGAGCCATTCTGTTCAGAAGAACCATGTCCACAAAGAACATCTGGAATAAGCTCCAGTGGACATCTATATTGCTTGATAATTAGTAAAAGCGGCAGCAAAACAGCCCTACAGTAAATTGTCTCTTTTCAGTTCTCATGTATGGTGGCCCCTTTTTGAAGCATAAAATTCCTTTTTTCATCACTCAGAGTGCTGAGGAGAACACAGTTTATTCAACATAGCAGCAGACTGCCTATTGTTGTACACCACGGTGGTTAAAATAAATTCCTATCTTCCTTTTTCTGGTATTTTAAGCATTAGTATTGTTGATACCAAATCTGGACTGCCTATGGCTTTTGTTTTGACATCAGCAGTAATGATCTTGGAAGGAATCACGTTTATAAAACAATCCAGCAAAAAAGAAAAGTAACAAAACATGACAAGCATATTTCTCTGAAAAGTAAGCAGGAAAAATATTGATTTAATGTTACAGGTATTTACACTACTCATATTTTATGCTACTGATTAAATTCTTTCTCATATCCCGTAATGAATACGTTCAAGTGATAAAATTGATAACGTTTTCTCACTAGAAATAAGCTGGTTTTACTTTTGGTATTCACCCTTTTTCGCCGAGCTTAATAAGAGAATAGATTTTGCAGCACTAATATCAACATTCAGTAGATTAATCCACCAGCAAACTCTGCTCCCCTTGGTGCCTCCATAATTTGGAGGCTACTGTGCAGGCTAGAACACCACAATTTTTAACACAATCTTTCGAGGTCACCTAAACTTTTTCAAGGCAAACCAGCATTATGCTGGTTCTGAAACAAGCCTCAGAGATATCCTTAGCACACACAACAACAAAAAAGAAATCCAACAGCAAAACAAACCCAAACTACTTTAGGAATCCTATATGAGACAAAAAATAGAACTTCATAGAGAACAATATTCACCTGCTTCCACTGCCAGTGAGGGGCTGTGTTTGTATGCAGAACACAGCTGCTCAGGGAGCATCTTCCGAGGAATGAGCCTTCTCTGTCAGCCCAAGACAAATCCACTTTTTAAAGGGTGAAGTGATGCCTTCAATAGCACATGTACTAAAGAGCTATTACTACAATCCTCCTATCTCCTCCTGTAGTGTAGTAACAGCCACTGCCCAGTGTACAGGTCTACCTATACAAGTTCTCCACAACTTACCTGACCTTGGTATAGCGCCCATGTGCAAGTGCAGCACTGGTATGAAACCACCCAGCAAGGCCTCCAGCAGGTACCCTTACACCTGGCAGGACACTTTCACACATGGTAAAAGTTGTTCCATCTTAAACTACCAAAAATTTATGGACATGGTAAACTCGTATGACAACACAAACCAGCACCTTTGTGTAACTTTATCAAGAGGGAGGGTTTGCCTGTTAAACCATGAGACAGCGATCAAACAGCCCGTTTTCTCTTCTGGCCGTGCTGTAGCTCTGTGTCTCACCTTCAGCAGGACTTTTTATCTCCCTGCTCATCAGTTCACCCTGAGTAATGCAATGAGCATGTTCGACAGAAATAAGAGACCTCAGGTATTTGGGCATTAAATGGATGAGCATTGTGGAAAAGTGTATTGTGCGGGGAATTTATAATGCAAACAGGGACGAGATAAGAGCTCTCTGATTCACAAAGATTATGTCTTTTGTGCCCAATATGTGGGTGGCTAGCAGGTCACTGTGCAAGAATTACACGTAATATAAGCGGGCATGAGGAAGCAATATTTTAACTTGAAAGGACTTGTAGAGGGATGAGAGGAAATTTGCATAAAACCAGTATAGACCAGATGGGAATGGACAAGCCTGTTGGTATCAAACACACACTGAAGGAAATTTACAGAACAAGGAAGTTATTGTAGACAACACTTGGATATCCTAACCGTGGATGAAACCAAGAAACCTCTAAATCCACCAGAACAATTGCCAAAAGGTTTTAGTAAAAGGCCCTGAGTTGCTGCTAGAAAAATATCACATTACTGGTGACAAAAAAGCCTTACTGTGTTTTTCTGACTTTAATTGCTTTAAAAACACCTATGCATTAAAAAAATGTTGATGCAAAGGTAACTGGTGTATTAATGTGTGTTATGTACTCTAACTTTTTAACACTGTTTTGTGAACGTGAAAAATGGCAGTTGATGCCAGAAGTATCTTTTCGGACAGCAAATATTTGGGGAAGTTTATTGTCTTTAGCTACACACCAGACTTTATGGGGCGGGGGGGGGGAAGTTGGCTCTGGATTCAAAGATTGCAAAAAAATAAATGTTATGGTGATAAGTATCAGTGTTCTAGAATTACAGTAGGTCCAAGATGTTTTCAGAAGCATGTCTCAGAGAGTAGTAAAAGGCAGAGAAATATGTAGGCAGAAGTGTGGAAGAAGTCTAGGCAGAGGTGTGAAAACAATTTATAGGACATTAAAAACAGGTAAGAAGGTAGAAATTTTCCCAACCGGCAGTGGCTTTGAGCAAGACTTTTTGCAAGGTCATTCTGGGCAGCTAATGCCCTACAGGTGCCTTCTGCTGGACTCTCCAGCATGAGGGATGGAGGAGTGTGGATCTATTAAAACCACCACGTTTGCAGGACAAATGTGCAAGCCACTCCCTCTCTGCAATGGCAGACTAATTTTATTCTGTCTGTACTCTAGAGAAATCAAATGCTTGATGAATGAAGCCTAAGAAAATCCCAGTTCAGGTGGAGAATTGTAGCACAATAACCCGCGAGCAATTTGTTATACAGGTGCCAAGAGATGCTGGGAGGATAAAAGGAAGCATCAAGTCAGCGATGGACTAAAAGGCAGGTCATTCTCCTGCAAAACCAGAGGAGCAGATTTGACCATAATCACTTCACACACCACACAGACAAACCTCTTCTCCCATTGTCCCCTTGAAGGAAGTGAGATCTGTGACACTCCAGGCCTTTTGACATTCATATTAGTTTTCTAGTAATCTAGAACTATTAAACAAGACTTCAAACAAAGCAGCAGCAAACACAGATGCCCACAGTGGATTTAGGAAGGAAAATATTTGGTGCTCATGTGACATGAGAACTGATTTCTGAGGAACATTCCTCCATCCTCCCTACCCCTCCTCTTTCCTGGCTCTCCCCCACAACACGATTATACACAGAAATTAGAGTGAAACTAAAACCTTTTAATACTGACATGGTAAGGTGAGACAACAATTCTGAGTGCTGAGTTTCAGTCTGGCTGGACACAAAAGATGAACACACCTCTCCAATTCAGCCCCTGAAATCCAGAATTACATTTGTGCTGGATGACACCTCAGTAGTGACACACATTAATAGCCCCGTTGAGCATAGATAACCCAGCACCTCCTTGGTGTCTCACTACGAGCCCTTGCCAGTAATGAGCTTTAAAGAAACAATGACTCACAGTAATACGAACTGTCACAGGATCTTGCAGAGAAGGATATGAGATAGCTCAAGGACAGCGGCCCACCAGCTGCCCCTGTGCTCTGCAGCACACCTCTTCCCACGGCCAGATGAAGGCACAGATAACATGACCAGATGAATAGACAACTGCATTTAAATCCTATGAATCACACAAAGCCTTTCACCCTGCTTCCCAAACAAGGCTACTTCACTACCGATAAAACTTCAATGGATTTTAGGTAGTGCCTCTCCTTCCAGCAACTGCCTCTTCGAATTTCTTCCCCCCCTCTTCCTCCTGCCATGTACTGCAAATCCCTCATCGTCAGCCACACGCTGCTGATGGGACCTGATTCTCCAAAGTGGGAACTAGTGGGAGATAAACTCTCCTCAAGATTAGACTCATAAAAGGCAGCACTTCGACTATGAAAAAAATCTTTGTAAAGCCCTTTTCTACACACTTTCTGCCCCAAAGACTGTAGTTTTTAATTAAAACTCAGCATTTTCTTACCTGCAGCACTGAGCACATCAGACCTGGAAACCCAAGCAGCTGTTGTGCAATCAGGGCTTAAGCCATACATGGAGCAAAAACCAGGGCTGGCTCCAGCTCCGTGCATCAGCTCCACCATCCAAACAGGTGAAAACCTCAAGTCCTTGTAAAGGAAGAAAATACCAGTAGCATTTCTAAAGAATATTGTAAAGGACCTTTCTGGGTGAACAGCAGCTTGAGAGCAATGTTTATGGCAGAGCTATAAACTCATGAACAAATTATAAGGATTTACAAGAGTAATTCAAGTCTCAAGCCAAACCTACTGAACAGCAGGAGACGATTCTCCCAGGGTCAGGAAGTAATAATTAGCACTGTACTTGTGCAAGAGGATTTAGTAGAATTTCTTGCCCTACCTATTTAAAAAGAAAAAAAATCCTTTCAGTTATGGCAGTAAGTGCACAGGAAGATCATTCCTTATCTCCTCAGTGCTTCACCTGCCTCTTTTATATACCCTTTGTTCGTGTTTCAACTCACCTGTTACAAGAGGGTTTTCCCCCTCCCCCGTTTTAATGACCCAATGATTTAGACTCTGGATTTTAACTCTGAGTTCAAAGCCTACAGCCAAATTGTTTCAAGCCCAATGGGTTTGCATACATATTTTAAATGAAAGTTGGCATTTTTTTATACCCTGACGTTCCCATATTATCCCACTTGTGTCATCACTTGTGAATGTGGATGAAAATTTCAACAACTAACATGAAATCTGCAAAGATCTGCATTGGAGTGGTTTGCTTTTATTTAGATGCCCAAACCCCTGCTGATGTCAGCAGGAACAATTTCAAAAGGCTCTCACCTCTGCACATAACTGAAGAGTAAGTTTATTTGCAGAGATGCTCAGTACTATGCTATTAAGTGGTCATCAGCAACAGCTTGCAACTATGGAAAGTTTTATTACAATGTGAAATTAAGAAAATATTAAAGATAAAATGTGAAGAACCGAGGTGTGCCTGAATGCAGTGGTGAAGGCGGTGGCATCAGTGTCTGCTGGTCTAAGTCAGTGCCCAGTGACATTTAATTAAATGGTATTTAATTCTTGCCCTAAGGGCTGAGCTAGGAGAATGGAAATGTTTTCTACAGTTCAGTAGCAATGAAATCAGGAAATCTAAAATTGCAGAAAATAATACAGAATAATTTAAATACGGCAACATTGCTTTCCATGATTTTTTTAAAACTCTCATGTAGATTATTGTATCAATCCAAATTAAATCCCAGAGGCTCACTCAAAGCCCTCTTCAGAACTTTTAGTATCTCAGGCATCACCCTGTGGTATTTAATCACAGGGGCTTTATCTGGATGTACTCAGCAAGCCGAGGGATATGCCAGAGCAGTTCTGAGCATGCAAACTATACAAGACTTACTTTCTACCAACACACAGAGATCATCCGCACTGTATTTTTCACAGGATCTTTTAGCTGAAAAGCCCCTGCAGTCCCTACCTGCTAATCCAGACTGGCTGGTATGTTGCAAAGGACCTCTCCAGACACTTTCCCTTTAGATCACCAACGGAAATATTAATCAAGCAAAAGATGGGAAATTATGACACCTAGCTGCTAAAGTTCAGCCCCAGCGGCCAAGTCAGACTTGATCACAGGGTACAGGTGACTATCCATCAAACGACCTATCATAACACACATTAAAATGTCTGGATTAATCAGGGCAGTAGCCAAGAACAATATTTTTCTGCCAGCTTTCATAACAGCAGGTACAAAAGCAATCCTGAAACACTACTCTGCAAGCATTTGCAACAAGATTTGATTAACAACACAAAAATCCAAACACCATTTAAACCAACCTGTACCACCTCCTCATTGCCCACCAAGTACAAGACCGGGGTGCTTTAGATGATATTGGGAAGGTATTAGAAAATGAAACAAACCCGAGCTTAACATTTGGGTTGTTACTTGTAATCACATTCAAAACACAATGCAACTGAAGGTGACTGTACCAGCACCTGATAGTGAAGTGGGATCAGTTGCAAGTATCGTTGTGATTGCTCTGCCAAATATTTCAGTGTGGACGCGGAAGGCTATCTTTATGAGGTTATTATAAATTGCTTCATGTAGCTATTAGAAAAATCAACCAGCGTGACTTTGTGCTCTGCCTGTTTCAAACTTGGCACAAGGAAATGATAAAACAGTTTTATTGTTACCAGTAAAGACACTCCACATCTGAGAGATTACTTCCTCCTGAGGATCTCAAAGCCATTTATCCAAGCTTTGCTGCCTAGAGAGCAGGTGTTTATCCTCAGTACCACAAGTCAGGAGTCACAGCATGACGGAGCTGTGTGACTCAGGCACACACAGGATGTAATTAATCAGGTCCCAGCCACGGGTGTTAATCAGAGCTCTGCGCTTTCCCCTGTTTCTCCCCAACCCTGGCATCAGGGGCTCTTCCTCACTGTCACACCCAGAAATACTGACTGGGACCAGGTCTGTGTCACGCATCAAGTGGACCTGTGCCAGTCCTTAAACAGTTTCCAAGAGGAAAGCATGGTTTTTTTTTTTCACGGATGACAGTTTGGAGGTGAGCGGGCACTGTTGCTACAGCGCAGGGAGATGACAATGGTACAGCCAGCTCACAAGCAACCCATGGGCACTGTCCCTTCATCAGGCCAGATCAACACCCAGCATCATTCCAAAAGCAGGGATTTCATTAATATTTATTTCTCTGGAGACAAACTAAGTAGTCTTGAGGGAAATTGTGCCTGTGATAGTGCAAGCCAATGAGAACATCAAGACTGAGCCTGAGCTCAGCCCTGAGCTGCATAACTGACACAGGTTTGAAGCATGCTTTGCTGACATGCTTCAGAAGTACTCTGCTTGCATGCAGAAGATTTCTAAGTATCTGACAGGTAAAGACTTTTTTTTCTACCAACATATGAACTAATTTATGACAACTGTCATTGCCACTGCTGTGGGTATTACTACTGCTCTTTACTCAGACTGATTTGGTGGAAAGGGTCATTATACAATTAAATGGCTACAGACAGCTATAAGGTGCTCAGTGCATCAGCAAGCACTGGCAAAGGGATATTACATTTAGTTATATCAGTGGAAGCTTTTCCCCAGGAAAGTAGAAAAGAATGAAAGAAGAGACCTTGGTCAGGCAAGTGATGGATGCTTACAACATTATACAATGACAGAAGAGCTCAGGGTATGTATACAATGGCTCTGTTTCAGAAGAGTCTGCAGCAACTAGCTCAATAACGGAACATTTAAGTTCCCTGTATGTAAACCAAAGGGAAAGCTGAGAAACCTTCCGTCTTTGTTGGATAAACTGTTTACCTAAACAGAAAGAAACATCATTAATTCTCATAAATGACAATGCAAAGATGCACTGACTGACGATCCAGGTTGAATCTGCTGGATGAGGTCAAAAGCATATGCTTGTGCCTTGGATGCAGCTCCTGCAGCACTTAGCAAATATCTCCAGTCTGGGCCAGTTCCTGCTCTTTCTGAGCCCAGCTCTAATAACTAAAACACAGACTCATTTCCATGTTTGTGATTTCCGTTTGCAGTAAGAGGATATAGGTATGATTCATAACAAGATGTCCAAAGCAATTTTAGAAGATGCTTCAGATGGCATATTCGGAGGCTGAGACTGCGGGGCTATGCAGGGCAAGAACTACAGGAGGAAAACATGACACATGGACCCCCAGACATGTCCTGGTGCCAGCTCACTCTGAGGGGGGGCTGGAGCCTGTCCCCCAGCTCCACAATGAAGCCACACAACTGTGATCTGGTGCTCCCTGGGGCACTGCTCCCAGGTGTGCAGTTCTGCTCACCCCAGAGGCCAGAAGGGAAGAAACCATGTCCTGTGGTTAACTGGGAGGAGTGGAGGGCTGTAGCTAAGTGTCTGTATGGCATTAAGCAAGTTTGTTCTCTAGTGTTGTTTGCCCATCTGGAAAACAGAGAGGGGGACAAGATTAAACTTCACGAGCATATTAGAAAACATAACACTTCAGTGTGTACCCAGTAATCTGAGACCCCAGGATAATAGTGTGGAGAGTTATTATGTTATTATGACAGAAGGCATTTTTACTTCTAGTGCACAAAGAAAACAAATAGCAAGAGAGCGAGGTTTGAAGATCTAACATTCATCTTGTTTTTATTTTGGAACTTTCTAATTTTTCAATAATTGAGACCGCAGATGTTGAGTCCCATATGTGCAACAACCCAGTTCCAACACATTCTGAAAGCTAGTTGCCAGCTCTGGAGGCAAGAAAGAATGTACTAAGCAGAAACAAAGAAGTGAAATATTTAAATAAATAAAAGGTTGATACTTCTGTAATTCACAATGATTTTCTCAAGCCAGCCAAATTCAGAAGAAGCATTTGACAGTGTCTGGGCTTAAAGCCATGGACAGTATCCGCTGCTCAGTGTTGTATAATTTACAAACTCCTGTTCTTTCAACAACTACTCAGAAAATAAAATTGTTAAGCAAATATATAGCACAAAAACAACTCAGAGGAACAGAGCAACTCCTTTATGTCTTTCAAAAGGTGGTGGCCTCTATGAGAGAAAACAATTTTCTGCAGTCTGCCAGAGCTAGAAGAACATCAAACAAACCAAACAACATGAAAGCTATTAGCATGCCTTTTTTCACAGTAACCTCCTCTGTACTGGTATGTGACATGGAGATAGGTCCTTACATGTATCTGCTATCCAGGGAAACAGTTTTAATGTGGCTCTTCTGGGCTCTGATATTATCAGATTACAAAAGTGACAGCAGTTGAGAAATACACGGGGGAAAAGCACATCTGCGTGGCTGAAGCTGCTTGTACTACTGGGCTATGACTCCTTTATCATTTTGGAGATTCTTTATTCATCAGTCCTCAAAGAAAGGAATGAGCACTCCAAATCAGAGGTCTGTGGAGAAGATCTGAGCCCAAACCTGGCTTCCAGAGACCTCAGGCCATCAATGGCTGCATCCTGCTTGCCCAGGGGACATGATCAGTCTGGAGCAGAGCAGCAGGATGAGAGCGTTACCTTTCCCATAGTTGGATCAGGAAACTTAAGAAATTGCTCCTTCATTAAACATATTAGAGACTCAGCCTTGTTTGCCTACTGATATCCTTGAAGGAAGGGAATACAAAGATGAGGGTGTGAATTCTATCTGCTGTATCACCACTTTCAGGCTGCTGGGACAGTTTTATTTGCTTTACAGTAATTCATTGCCAACTTCACACATAAAAGTTAAACACACTTTTTAAATGATAACACTCAAAAGACAGTTTTCAGAAGGAAAAAAAAAAACCCATCAGAATGCAAGCTCTACTTAAAAGGGGTTAGGTGGAGGTTAACGAAAAGTGTTCCCAGGTTTGTTTCTCTTCACTCTTCCAGTAGAAGTGGTGACCCCAGCCTCTTAAGGGACAGAATACCCTGTATGGTTTTGCCTTCACAGAGCCTGTGAAGTGCTTCACACAAGCACCCAAATCATATGTCCCATGTGGGTTTGGACCACACAGGAGCTCAGTCTCAGCTTCCCTGTGGGCCCTGTGTTCATCCCAATCAGCTCATGATCCCCTCTGCTCCCCACTTCATCTCACCCAAGCACAAGGTGAGACTTCTAATGTCAGTGGGCTTTGGACCAGCCATTAAATGCTTTGTTTTCTCTACTGGTGGCAAGAACAGCTTAAAAAAGCTTTACTTAAATGAAGTTATGAAAATATCAGCCACTGATCCAGAAGTTCTCAACAATTCAGTGATGTAAGGTCACTCCTAATTGCCTCCATCTTTCCTATTCTCTCTCCAGAGAATAATTACTTCAAGAAACAAAGTCCTGGTTTATTTTACTAAGATCCAGAATTTCCCTGCTTTTATAACAACAAGCAACTCCCCTCTTCTTCCGCTTTGGACTTAAAGAGAATATTACCACTGTCAGTTACATGCTGGGGAATGGTTAACCCTTAACATCCACGCAGTGAAAAAATAAGCTGCAGAAATAATCGCCCCATGTGTATAGAGTTACTCAATGCTGTTAAAACTATCATTCATTTTGCTTGTTTGTAAATGGGAAGAACAAGACCATGCTTCAAAAAGCATTTACCCTGGACATTAGGCAGAAAGAAAACTCACCTGGAACTGCTGACACATATTTTCAGAACTCCCCTTCTCATTTTCAAATTCAAAACCATAGTTTAAGGAGCCTAAACATTCAGGTTTAGCCAGCAGAACTGTGTGATTCAATCACTGGGCTGGGCTCATATAAAAAGGTCAAATCAGAGTAGTAATTGCAGTGAAAAGTGAAATTTTAGACTTGGTGGCTGTTGTCTGTCAGAGGAAAATGGAGTGGCCCATTCTACTAACTTATTATTATTATTATTATTGCATTGCAGTGTTGCAGTATTGATGATTCGACTCAAGTTTATATTGAGCAAAACCAGCCTTCACATAACATTTTTAGGAACAGCTTGGGAACAACCGGCAAAAAGGACTGCTCCCAGCAGGATGAACTCCATCCCACACCCTCTTCTTTAGAGCCTTCTAAGAAGGCTGAATCATTCTCAGTGGTCCCTATTACTCAGTATTTCCTCACAGCCAGTTTCTACAGCTACTCTGGAGTCCCTACATCTCTCTTCACTTTGGTGAACTCACCAGATATTCTGGATTTAAGCTATTAACATTTACTCTGGCCGGATGTTGGGAGGGATCTGGACACATGGTGCAGCCAACACTACGGAGCACATCTACTCTGAATCCAGCTTCAGCAACATTCTGAAAAACTACAGACAAAAATCACCCTGAGCAGTGTGTGCCAAGAGGTTTCCTTGAGTGAGAAAAGCTCTCCTATGATCATGAACCTTCAGCAGCTTTTTGATCCACTGAGCTGTGCTGTTGTGTCATTCCAGTCACTGGACTAAGTGGCTTTGCACCTCCAGCCTGGATTTGGGCATAAAGTGCCAGAATTCTAGGAAAAAGTTTTATATGCATTTTTGTCGAGGCCAGGAAGTCCCAAGAACCTCTTGAGAAAGCCTGCTGCTTGTTGTCTTCTTTTGTTTCAATAACATAGTGCTGAAATATTGGGAAAATCAAAGAGTTGAGTTAGCTAAGGGAGAGCTCTCTTGTTCCTTTGAGTAGACTCAGCTGCAAATTCATTTATTGAGTTCTTTCTTAAAATCCTCCATTTATAACACAATTTTGCAGATTGAGTCAGTTATTTCAGAATAGATCATCATATTCCTAGTGGCCTGCCAGAGGAGAGCCCTCAATGATTCTTCGAAGCTTCTTCAACACCAAGACAAGTTTCCACACCATAAAGTCCCATGAGAGGCTTCAGAAATGAGGATGTGAAAGAAATAGATGCACTTTGATCAAATCACAAGGAACCTCATGACATTTTATATTTATAGTAAAATGAGAACAAAAATTAAAGATGAATTTTCTCAAGCATAAAAATCAAAACCAAACGCCTATCTTATTTCCACGTGAAGCTCTCATTTGACATTACAAGCCTTCCTTCTGCTCAAGGCAGCTATCTGGTTTCTGGACTATAATCTTTTCTTGCATTATTTTCTCAATCTACTAATATCATCCCATCACTAAATCCACCTGGCAAGTCTAAAGCATGGTCACTGTGGTATACAAATACTTTTAAGGATAAATCCTCTGTTAGCTGCCATCAGAACAGACTATTCTGTTTAATGCCTAAATGCTGCTTAACTACCTTTGTGCTATGCCCCTCTCCAGGGCCATCACAGCTCCTGTGAGAACAAGTACAACACAGCAGCAGTGATATCACAAATTAGGTTTTCCCTGGGTGAAGAGGAAGAGACAAGTTTATTATGTTGGCCATCAACCACTACAGCCAGCCTTTCCTGACAGCTTTTATTAACAGTAGCCTTCTCTATTTTTATATTCTCCTGCTTATGACTTTCTGGCAGTGCCTCTTTCCAGGGATACACCTTCCATGTGTAGCCCAAAGCCAGAGAAATATTTTTCAAAATAAATTTGATAACAAATTTCATCAACTGATTTTCAGGTTGGACATGTATTTTAAAAACCTTTTACATCATGTGTCTGGAAGAGATTATCTAGGCTTAAGGTATGGAAGATGAGGTGGTGTACATTCCTATGATGGGAGACCAGAGAAATCAAGATTTTGCACAAGTGGGACAGTAAACATGAGAATTTCAGAGTGTCACAGAAATACCAGTGCTTTTCACAATGCAGCATCCAGTAAGACAGGTAAAAAGATGATCTTAGTTTAGAGTAGGAGACAACAGCGCACACACATGCACAGAAAGGCTAATGAGCACAGGAACCAGCAGGAAGGAGGGAACTTAATCTCTAGAATCAACCTCCTTTTCCATCCTCAAAAGTTGACATGGATAAATCCCTCTAAAAAAAGAAGAAAAATGCTTAGCAGTACAGATCAAGTAAAGCCTCAACTGCAGCTACACATCAGCCAAGGAGATTTTTCCAAGGCAGCAACTAAATTTCTGCTACTGAGCTTTAATCAGTATAAATAGAGAAAACATTCAAAATGTAAAAAAATCCCAAGTTTCGATAAAAATGCATGCATATTTCAAAATGCTTTTATACATTACAAAGTTCTACAATTCCAGGAGCGCTCCTGATTTAGCTACTCCCCTCTGCAAAATTACCAGGGGAAAACACACAAGTGCCCATTATCAGTATTGATCCATAGAACTGTCTGCTGTATTTTCTACAGATATCACACTCTTATTTGGTATTGAATGGATTTTTATTCCCTGTGACTGAGTATATCTTTCTGGTTTTGATGTCACTGAGAATATTTCTCCTATCTGTTTTAGGAGCAAGACATCTCTGTTGGTAAAAAAAGTCTAACGCACTTCACTGAGAGAGTCATTGGCCACTGGAATGGCCTGCCTGGGGAGGTGGTGGAGTCGCCAACTCTGGAGCTGTTCAAGGCAGGATTGGACGTGGCACTTGGTGCCATGGTCTAGCCTTGAGCTCTGTGGTGACAGGTGGACTTGATGATCTATGAGGTCTCTTCTGACCTTGGTAATACTGTGATACACTTTAACTACTTCTACCTTGATGTCCAATGGCAGATCGTTAAGGGCAGATATGGGCAGTGACAACCCACTCGTTCTGCAGAATTGGGTAACCATCTATCTAAACATGCTTCAAAATTGCTATGCACAGAAAGCTCTACGTGGCTGGGATGGTCTCATGTACCTAGAAACACCGTAACTACTGCTACATGCTGAGAATATGTTTTACTAGGCACTTAGGCAATATTATGACCAAGGGTAGGTGAGTACGTGGAAGTGTGCATAGAGACGCTCCCAAGGATGTCCCAGCGTCAAACCAAAGGTCATCGTCACTTAGTTGGAAAACATTGTGTACCATCTACAGATAAACCAAAGATTGGCCTGCCTTTCCCAGGAACATCATCTTCCTGGAGGTGAGTCTGCACTTTCTGTGCCAGAGGGGCAAATTTAGTGTGCCTGCTGCACAGCTGATTGCCTGCATGCAATTAATACTGGCCACACTCTGCTCCATCTGCCTTTGGAAATTATTTTATTATTTAAAAACTCACAAGTCATAAAGTTCATTTAGATAATAAGCCTGTCTGGGTCAAACTGTCTTCAAGCCAAGAGACACCATCACTGGCGTAATGGTCTTTTATGATTTCCTGGAGGGCAATCTTATCACAGTTATAGTTTGTGAAAGACAGCGGACTTTCTACCTTCTGATATAAAAGGATAATATACATTCAGAACAAACTTCAGCCTGTTTAGACTAGGTAAAAGTAGTATATCACCCACCCATCTACATTTTTCATATCATTTGAATTCTGGAAGCATGTATTAAGCTTTCCTTAATGAACATAAGAAAGTTTCTGCACTTTGGTTGACCCTGCTGAACTTTACAACACTGACTTCTCAACACCCCTGCTGAAAAAAGCCACTAAATCTTACAAGCTATCTCTTTGTTGTCTCTTTCTTTTTCTCAGCCCCTCCTTCCAATCTTAACAAGCCAGTTGAGCTGCACTTTTCACCTCCTCTGTTGACACAAAATGAAGTAATCACATTTATTTGAATATTCACTACAGATCTTGTCATCATCTCAGTTTATTATCCAAGAAGATAGTGTTTCAAGAGCAAGTCTTAAAACATTACAGCATGGATCCACTCACTCACTAAAAGCAAAATAAGTGAATTAAAACCTCAATTCATAGAGCAAATAAATGTCATGTAGACACACCACTGAAATCCAGCCATGAAAGCTAATGAGTCTGCAACCAGAAGTGCAGAGCCTGCAAAGGAGCCTACAGCCATCTTCAGAAAACCTCAGGTAACCCAGTGAGGATGCCACCATGTCCTGTCCCTCTGCAGAGCACAGACTGGTTGACTCACTCACCACAGACAAACAAGGAAAGCCATGAGCATGGCCGAGAGCAATCCCAGCCATGTGTAAATGGGGTTGTGAAATCCATACTACCTATGCACTTGAGTAGGCACACATGCAAACAAAGGAAGAAATGGCTACAGCCTTCGGGGCACGGTGGCTACTTCTGTCTGCTCCGACAGTCTTTCAACTTTTTTGAGCTGGTTCCTGCACCGTATTGCTGATCTCGGGAGCAAAGTTCGCTAGGCTTATCTAAATACGCAGAAAGGAGAGACGGAGAACATTAATATTTCCTTTGTTCTACAGGCAAGACACAAAACATTTGCATTACACACTGTTTTGCAACCATGGACCTCAATTTCTGCAAGTTTAATTTACACTCTATAAGGAAAACGATGGCTATAATCCTTGTGTGAAATGCTGATTGTTTCTCTCCCAGTTCCGTTTAGCCCGTCGCAGTGGCATATCTGCCCTGAGTGAAGACTACCCCTTCTCAGAGAAGATGTGATTTAAAGCAAGCAAGAGGAAACCAAACTTTAAGCACCTTTGGGGGGGCATAAAAGAAAGAGCATGACCTTGATTTATATCTGTTCTGAGAACGAAAGATTCAGTCTGTATATCTGTATCATACTTTAATTTCTAAGTTTACTGAGGAGATAAGGACAGGACAGTGTCTTTCCACCTGTTCTCTCTTTTAATATACAGAAGACCTGGGCAAAATTTCTATCTGCAGGAGCATTTCTGAAGTTCCTAAAGGGTTTTGAGGCCAAAACACTTATTTTGAGGAGATGCTGGTGGAACTGAGCCCCCAGGTTCTAGTCACTAGTGCAACTCAAGGATGCTTTACACCTCCCCAAAAGGGGATGAAAGGTTGAAAGCCTGTTGACAGATAACTTTGGGAGGAATTATTTTCCTTCTAGAAAGCTGGTGTTGAGAACAGGGTTAGACTGCAGTAGCCTGCTAAGTCTATGGTCCATGATGAAAATACAGTTCTCTCTTGCTATGTAGAAAACCTGCTCTACCAAGGCAGGTCAGAAATTGCACATGATGGACCACATAAATTGTTTGTCTCCTATAAAAACTCAAAAGGCTTTCCAGTTTCATCTTTAGGATTTTTAATCTTTTAAAAGCATATTCAGATTATAATCAATTGATTTTAGTGAGATTGTGCTCTAAAATAAATGGCCTGTGTGCACACACTAACACATGTGGAATTCCTTTGCTGTAATCCTCAAAGAGGCTTTTGATTTTACTTCTGATTCATCAAAAAAAGTGCCAGTGAACAAGTGAGATGTGCACAGGGATTTAGATGGCTCCAAGGTCACACATACATTTACATAGGAAACATATGGCTATGGGAAAACTCTCCACTTGGCTGTAAATAGGTTCCTTGAGGTGTTTTCACAGAATATGATTCTCCAAAGGATAGAACTCCTGTGAATCAAAGGCCAGTTGGAGCGAAATGGCATCTGAGTTAATAAGACAACCCATCAGCAGTTTAGCTATGCCATCCCAGAGGCAACTCCTAAGCCTGGGAGCTGATCCCAGGGGAGTCAGTGGGGACTTGGTGGTACCCAAGGGAAAATCCTCACCCATCTTCCAGCACCATGGTCATTGAGGATGAAAAGGAGGCAAAATGTGTTGCACAGGCAGCACTCAAGATGTAGGATAGGTCTGTGTCCTCTTACCTGAGGGGAAACTTTTAGCAGATGCAAAGGGCAGGCAGGTAGTGGAAGAGCTAGAGAAAGGCTTTCTATTCCTGCATGAGTCTTGGTCTCACCTGGTGCCACAAGAAGGGCCATGAACTATGAGTGGGGCTGAGGACACCTCTCACTTCATGAAGCTGGGGCAGCAGGAATCTCCTGAACCCAGTCGCCGAGCAGTGCTGTGTCCAGCACTGTCATTTACCTCCCCAGAATAAGGTGAAAGTTCTGGCTATTGTCCAGGTTCTGAAAGTCTATTATTATAGAAGAATAAGTCTGAAATGCAACAGCATTTTGGTGAAGGAAGCTCCACGTGACTCATCCATCACAAGCTCTATTATTGCTTCAGACCTTACTGCAGGTTTACAGGCAGATGGTTTAGGGACCTTGCATTTCCCCCATGAAATATTCCCTCCACCATGCTTAAAGCTGACAGGCAGGTAGTTTAAAGTCAGCCATAACAGTCAAAGCTGGCAAGTTTTGCCTCAACACAATAAAAAAAGTCCATTATTAGTAGTTTGTGATTAATGATTGTATATTACAAATGTACATTAATAAGTATAATATACTGTCTGTACTTTACTGCTGCCTTTATGATATGACAGGCAAACCAATGAAAGCATATTTAATGTATTCACACCCCCATATTGTGTGTGTAATTTACACAAACTCTACATATAGCTTAAAATGCATCTAAAAAGGGCACAACCAAGGTTGGTAGGACTCCAACACATCCCATATTATTATGGTTGTATCTCTTATACAAAGATTCTTGAATTCATCCTAATCTCTAAATTTATGCCATTTAGGGCAAATGAGGAAGCGAGAATTTGGAAAAACAGTCAGCATTGGAAGTGTAACTTTGTAAGAAACTCCCCAAATATGGTGATGGCAGTCTGAGCCGGGGGAAAGGGCAAGGGAAATGCTCTAAGGGAGCAATATTAGCGGTGAGTCCCCCAGAGTAGAAGAAGCAGAACTAAAAATTGCTTTGAGTTCCCTTAAGTGTCATTGTTTCGCTGAGCTCAGACACCGACAGCATTTGGCAACCTTCACTTGCTTGGACTGGCCACTCCTTGCAGCCAAGGCTTGTAGAGATAGCAAAACATCAAACAGGGGTATATTGCATCAGCCAGAACCTTTCTATTAATTGCCAACTTTCCTGGCTTTATGTCAGGTTTCCAGGTAGCTGCACAGGGAAGGGAAGGTATTCTGGTCTCCAGATATGGACTGTGCAGAGGCTACTGCAACCCCTAGGAGGAGTAATCTGCAAACGAGCTCGGGCCTTCATAACACCTTTCCAGAGCAACCATCAGATCCAAATCACACTGCTCCGAACAATTTTTCCAGCATTTACCTACTATTGATCTGTCCAGGTACATGGTCAGCTGGCAGCATTCTCAGAGGGTGCTCTTCACACCTTTGTAATTATTTTTCCCCTTCTTCACATGAAAACTGAAGTCTAAGGAATCTGGTTTTAGACTCAAGTTTCATGCCTTACTTCTTCCTCTCCTTACACAGACACCATCCTCTCAGTGCCCTGTGGTCTGAACTCTGCTGTTGAGAGCATTGCAGGGTTTTCTGAGGCAGGGGTACCTGAGCAGAGGAGTGTCCAGATCTCCATCTGGGCGCCACTGACACTACATCCAGAAGCGAAGAACAAATGTCCAAATGATTTCTGCAGCAAGTCCTGGGAACAATCCCAAGCTGAAGTTCAAGCAATAGCTGGCTGATGGCAAAACTCCTGAAAGCAGCAGGGTTGGTTTTTTTTTCCCCTCTCTCTCAACTCTTTCAAGTAAGAAACAACTTCCCTTCCCCAGCATGTCAAAATCCATCATAATAATTCACAGACATGCAGTTAAAAGAAAAAAAGTATTTCAAACATCTGGATAAATGCATATGTGTGCGCAAAAAGGGCACCCTGGGCAACTGCATTTGTTAGCACCAATTTGCCAGGGCAAATTTCTGACTGTAGGAGCAGCAGATATGAACAGGCACATCCACAGATAAATAAGCTTCTGGGTCAAATACCCCAAGCTGCAGAAATCTTTGTTCTCAATTTCTCTGTGTTATTTGGGTTCCTCCTAATCCAAGATACATGTATAGATAAGAAAGCAAGAGAATAAAAGAAACTTGAGGGCAAACTAAAGTGATTAAAAAAGAAGGGAGGGCCTCACAGAACCCCTTAGTCTAAGTCATTTTGAGCTATTTTAATGTAGTGAGATCCTACCCAAGGACAAAGATGGATGTGAGCTCAGCAGAGGCCACAACCTATATGCTACAATCAAACAGACAACGTGGTCTGCTAATAAACACTGTCAAAGGCAACAGGTTCTTTTCAAGTTTGGAGTTTCAGGGCTTTGCTGTCTTTAAAAGGCAGAGTCTTGCAATGAACGGAGCAGAGCAGTTTGCACACTCCAGATTCTGCACCTGTTAGTGCTGTGCAAGAAGTGTTGTGCATTCAGCTGCTCCCAGGCTCAGCCCTAGCATGGTTAAACTCCCTTTTGCTGGCAATTTGCAACATGCCAAACAATAAAAAAGCCTTCGCTCAATCCAAAGTGATCTCTCAGACATTTGCTTTCAAAGGGAGGAGTAGACCCCCATTCTTACACGGCGTGTTCTCTCTAAGAATTTCAATTTCAATCAATTTCTTACATTTTTAATTCAGTCAATCACACCAACACTCCAGGCATGCAGTGCATCCCAAGCTTACAGATTTAAAAACTTAAGTACAAGAGCCACATTTTTAAAAGCACCTTTCTTCTTGGGACTGTCTGCCTCTAGCCCACATGAGCTGACTTTGCCAGGGATCTGATCTCAGCAGCTCTCAGTGACAGTCCCTACAGGAGCTGGATGCTCAGCTGTGCTAGAAAACAAATCACGTGGAAAATCTTGGTGGAAACTTCTGAAAACATGCTGAAACTACGCTCTAGCATGCAAAGGAGCTGGGGGATAGGGTGCTTTACTCTTAAAAATAAGTAAAATTCATTTATAACTTCACAGGAACAACTCATGTATTTCCAAAGGAGGCAATTATGCAGGCCAGTGGAGGATTTCAGCGTTAATGATGAACTTGTGCAAACTCTACCCAACTTTGAAATAAATCCCAATAAGCTTTTGGGCTTTGAGGTGGTTTTCTTTTTCTTTAACGTTTAGGTAATTCCTCTCAACTGCAGTCCATTTGGGACAAAATGACCGGAGCAATTTTCTACTGATTTTGGTTGCATTTAACCACACTGCACTGTTAGTGACTAAATCCAAGCAATGATGAAATAACAATTAGTACATATTGGATGCAACAGCAAGGCCTTTTGGACCAAGATCACTTGGTTGTGCAGGTCTGGCTACATCCTGGCACAAAAGTGATCTGAGAATGCTCCCCGGAGGGACTGAAGTGGACAGAAATTACAACAGCTTCTGGATGAAGGTGTATCCCTATGTTCCCTTCTGACCCAAACAGTGCATATTTAACATTGTAAAATCCCAGATAACAACAAGCAGCCTCTGTCTTCATCCAGTTCACCTCAGAAACATTTTAGCTTCAAAGCACAGATGGGTCATTAACATATGACTGTTGTTGGGCATAAATAACCCAAAAAGTGCCTAACACAGCTGGAGTCCAGCACTTTCTGAAACACTGAAAACAAAAGAGGCAAACTTATACGGCGCGTAATTTCTGCAGTCAATGGAGGATGCCACGCAGCACTGAGGACAGGCTGCCTGCTTAGACACAGAAAAATAGAGGTTGTAAGCCTAACCCTTAGGTAGTGAATTTGATTTTCATTTCCCCATGCTATAGTTTCTCTCCTTGTAAAAGACCAACTCATTGATACAGTTAAATATTGCATGTTGAGAAATATAGTATCTGTAAAGTGCCCTGAAAATATAATCTGTAAGATGCTGGAAGAAAGCAGCATTTTTCCAAGGAGAAAATTCCAAACTGTAGGAAGCTTACCCAGGCACAACATTTCAGGTGAAACTGCCATTGGAAAACATTTTGTGCCATCCTGAACTGGTGGTGGTCTTAGCAAAGATTAGCCATAACCTATCATGAAATGAAGGTCTGCCTTGTTTTCCACATTATCTGTGACTGACCCTGTTGTTTTACCTTATTTTAACATTTTGATGCTACCCTGTGGATGACTATTCACAGCTGGAAGTGAGCAGCCATGCCACCAGCTGTTGGAAAGGCAGCTGGAGTTCCAGTGACATCGTCCCAGCTCTCGGTCGGGTGCAGGAACCCATCCTTTCAGAAAACATGACAGAAAGTCTTGTAATAACATTTCCTGAGTACAACCTGGGGACCATTTGGGCAGAACAGTGTGAAGTCCTAGGAAGTAAGGGCAATACTTCTTCATCACATACAAAGAAATGTCACTGAGATGCACATCACTATTTAACTGGATAATAACATTCCTAGGTACAAAGTAAGAATCTTAAAAACCCCGCTGTTTTCTGTAGATCAGCAGAAGAGTACACATGCTCATATATCATATCACACATTGATTTGTCATGGCTTAGAAGCAGCTCCACCAAACACTCATTTGTGCATTAGCAGTTTGTTAATTTTGACTAGTTCTGTCCCAGCTAAATGACTGACCAGATAGCTTTGCCATAAAGACAGGCAGTGGATGAGAATGAACTCTGACCCATTTAAATTAAGTCTAATATTTATTGTTCCAGGACAACAAAGGTCTTGGGAAGGGCTGCCTTTGACCTGCTGTGTACATATAATCATAGGCATAAAGGAACTATACAAAATAGAGCCTGAATTGTTGAGAAGATAAGCCAGTTCCCCTGAGAATGTGGCTTCATATTGCAGAAGATTAAATACAGATAAACATAATGAAGGTTTTTATAACTTAGCTAAGATTAGGATGCATCGGGATGTACGACATGTATTTTCTATTAGTTGTTCTGTAGATAAAATTAACTTAAGAAATAAACTACCAGTATTAGCCTGTTGATTAGAAATATTGAGGAGAAATATTTTGGTCATTCTGTCTCTCCTTATGATTTTTTTTTAATATTTGGTGATTCACATGAATTTAAATAACGTTTCTGTGCACAAGATTTTTAGTTTTCAGTCCCTGGTGCTGGTTTCTGTAGGTTCTGGGGCTAGTAATACCAACTAAACTACTACTGAAGGGCACATTACAGTCCCACACAGTCCCATTACCTTCACATTTTTTTGAATTAAGGGAGAGAACCTGATCAGATTTTTGTTGCTCGTGTTGGCACAAATATTATGTTACGAAAATGGAATTAAGCTACCTAATAAAAAGTAAAATATGCAAAAAATATTTGAGGGCTTAAGCAAGCAGCATGCTAATGAATCCTTCAGATGACAGAAATTCTTTCCATATTTCTTCACTCAGGTTTTTTTTACTAGCACTTTTAACAACACATTGTCTTAACATACTATAAAAAGCTCATGCATAATTAGCAACCAAAATATTAGTTAATGTATAATTATATGGAAAACAACGCTAATTCCCACACATGCTCTGCAGCTGGGCCAAGCTGAACACTGTGGGTAGCATGGTGTCACCCAACTCTGGTTGAATGTTCCTGAGACACCCCTCAGAGAGCAGGTTCCCAAGTCTGATACTGGTCCAAAAGGGTTATTTTATCTCCTCTTCTTTGACTAGCACCACTGCACCAGGAGCTGTAAGACTTACTGCAGAGAGCCTGTAATGTTATATTAAATCTTTGCAATACTGCATTTCTCATGGTTGCAATATGTTTGATGAGATTAGAAGATAAATCGGACTGTAGTACTTGTTCGCCATCAAAGAACATAAAATGGCTTCACTGTACACTGGCAATAAAATTGTTAAATAAATGTTGCTGACCTAATTTTTTAATGTTCTCATAGTTGGCATTATATATGTAACACACAGAGGCACATTTTTCATATATTTAACCAGTAATAACTTTTATCACCACAATTTTGCTATTGATTGGTTCTCTAACAGCAAAATGCATCACAAACAGAAATGAATGAAGCTGTCGGAAAGAAAGTTCTATAGTAGCTTTACTGTCAATTCCCATCATAAATAACTATGACATCATATGAGTCTTATCTACGGGTTGCTGTTACTGATCAATGGCATCACTCTAGTAGTGTAAATAGCTTCTAATGTCCCATCTTCCACCTTCAAATAGGTTCCGATTATTTATGATAGCTGTTAGGTTACAAGTCTGAGCAGTGGTTTGGATTTATTTTCTCCTTACAGCTGCTGTGGATTTCAAGTTAGATAGGATTATTTTTTAGTTAAGATGATGAAATGGGATAGAACTGTCATGGAGCCTGGAAAAACCTTCATCTCATTTACTCTCTGTAGCAATTTGACTGTGAATCCAAAGACCTTAAAGGCTTTTCATTAAATAATTCAAAATGTTAAAACAGGGAGTCCTGGTTATTTTTGCCAGGTTCAGTACAGTCTAATCCATTTAGAATTAGAAAGAAAAGGAATAATATTTCTCCCTGTTACTAAAACTACAAAGGAGTTTCATTACATGCAGAACCGTATAACACAGCCTTACAAAATTGTCACAAAAATATACCGGCCAACAGAAAAACCTATTTGTCAGCTTTTCCCATGGTGATCATGAAAAAACTAATGATATTTTACTCACTCACTCAAACAAAAACTACTCACCCCTGGGCTAGTCGATATTTGGAGGGACAATATAATCTCTATATTTCTTATGATAATGAAAGGCATGTCTGCCTGACAATGGAGCTCCAAATGTATGCACTTTTTTTTAATATCTATTGCGTTCTCGTACCTCAAAATGGTTCCTATAATTGAGAGTCGGGGCAGTGGATGTACAGAATGACAACGCGTCGAGAAACAAAAGCAAGCAGGTTCCCACTTGCCAAACAGAAGAGTGGAGTCAATGGCATGTTAACTAATTCATTATTTAGATTTCCAGAGTCAAGTTCTTCTCCAGCATTACATTTAGCAAGTCGAGGGGTATTCTGGAGAGAATGGGTCATCTTTCCCAGCACAACAGTAATTAATACATGGTTAGTGTTCTTTGGCTCATTCGTCTAAAGGAAACACCCTCATGACACTGAGGGGAAAATCAATAAGGATAAAAATGCAGCAGTGATAAATATTCTGCTGCTCTTATCCTTTGGTGACCTTCTGAGAACTTCCAGATTTAAAGACTCATCCCACTACAGTCTTTTATTCCTCTCTTTACCATAATTCATCTGTTAATACACAAGTCCAAGCTGATTACAACTCTTCTATAAACATCTTTTATGCAGTAGCACTGCACAAGCTTCTCACTGGAAGAAGCCTACCTGTTTTTTTAGTTTCCTTTACGGCAACTCAAATGCGAATGGTAATAAAACTCATGGTGGTGTAATAACTCAACAATGCAAGGATCTTTGGGTTTGGCCTGAAAGAATCCAAAACATGCTCCAATCTTTGTATCTGGGTGACAAGCGCCTATTTGTTCCATCCCATATTTCCTCTTTTAGATTGTTCTGTTTGGTGAAGAGCTACCAGCGCACACTTCCTAGCACTGCGTTGCCTCTGTTAAAGAGTAACCACTGCACCAGGGATCACCTGGAAATGAAAAAAGTCTTACAAACACACCAACAAAAATCCCTGTCTGGGCTGCAAGGTAATTACCAGTAAAACCCCGATGGCACTTCTCCAGTTGCTACTATTGTTTGGAGTGATGGTAGCATCGTTCTTGCATGTTCCTCCTCCTACCAGCACCAGACTCCCCCGCCCCCATGCCTTCTTTTTTTCTTCATTCCCAAGTCTGTAATCAGTGTTTCTTATGCCTTAGGTAAACCTAAAACCTTGGCGGGGAGAAGGAGGGAATGTGGCTGCTGGGCGCCAACAATAGCTGTTTTGTCACTGCCAGGCACTGGTGGCCATCAGGAAGTGGGGACTAGTCCAGCCACTTGATGCCAGGGTGGATGATTTATTGCCTAGTGTCTTTGGTGGCAATTGGACCCCTTCCCGCTGTCACTCATGCCTTGCAAAGATTTGGTCCTAAAGAAGAGGTTCCCCCCTGGTCTAAAGAGATTACAATGCTTGTCATAAAATGTCTTTTAGTGGAGGGAAATGGGTATGAAAATGGGTAAAGAAAGGAAACAATTGGAAGAGGAGAGAAGATGGATGTTCTGTAACCTTTTCTCAGAGACCCATTTCTTCTACTTTTTCTCCTGTCTTTAGCAGGTTTTTGTTTTGGCTGATGACAATGCTTAATAGCCTGATAAATTGATTTTGTGAGTCCCCTTTCTCATCCCTTGAGAAGACACTAACTCGTTGGGACTTCAGAGGGCTCTCGAAGGCAGTAGACAACAATTAGTTTGTTGGGGATGTCAGAAAGGAGCTTCAAAGTTTTGCCAGGAAAAATCCTTTCTGACAGATCACTGCTGACAATGTTGGCAGCTGCTAGGAAGAGTGGAGCTGGAAACTCTGACTCCCAGGAGCCGGGAAAGATTGCAGGACATTAACTCTGTACAGTGGGTTGGGTACGGATGCTGCTGCTTTTCACTGCAGCATATATGGCAATGACTAAAGTTTTCCACTGGGTCAAAGAGTAAGAAACACTTAAAGGCAAAGGTTTTCAAGGTTTTTTTAGCAAACGTTAACACACAATCCTTTAAAACGTCTACAAAATCAAGAAAGCACATCAGAGCAAGATAATGCTTCTCCAGAGTGGAAGCAGTTGGCCTTGATCCTACTTTTAAGAAATCACCTCAGGAATATGATTTAACACTTCAAAATACTGAGGTTTTTTATTTTTCTAAAAAGCATTAAAATCCTTTATGACTTACATTTTAGAGCAACTGCAATGATGTATATCTGTGCTCATCCTGTTAGAGGAAGCCCTATGGAAGAGGTCTGTGTACAAAACCTCCCAATTTTACCAATCTGTCTTTATTTCCGTAATGCGAAAATAAGAAACTTCAGCCATAAACTTAAGCCAAAAGCACTGGTCAGGCCAGGCTTGCAGAAACGAAGCAGATACTATCATTCTGTTGATAGATCACAGATCCAAAGAGAAGCTCTGTTTTCCTATAATCACAGGTTTTCAGAAGGAGGATTTGACAACGAAACCTGGCAAACGCTTTGTGAACTTCCAGAAAAAAATCCCGAGACAATTAGTCTCTATTAAATTGATAGGGAAATGTTACACAACACAACTGCATTGCACTCATTGATCTGGGTTCAGGCATAATTGTTGGTTTCTTCATACATGATATGAAACATACAGATGCAGGGTTTTTTGCTATGGTTAATGTGCATAGTTGCTGTTCAGTGGACAATTGTGCTCATTGTAAATAGCAACACACGTGCAGTTTCCAGACTCTTCTGTGCAGCGATTTAACGGGACCTGTTCTAATTTTTTTTCAAGTAAAAGCCAAAGCAGCTTTTACTTTAAAATTTCTAGGAAAGATACTCTCCATGCCTAAAAAGCTGTGTGACAACACACTACATCTGTACAAATTTGTTTTTAAAACTTTTTAAAAGTGTTATCTTTATCCTCCTTTACCCAAACATGCGCATTTGACACAGGACAGTACCTACGTGCATTATTGCTTCCTCTGTTTATTTCCCTGATAAACTGCAGAGAGCTGGGCATAAATCATGGCACGTCGGTACTGATTCTGCACTAAGAAATCTTCCACTGAACAGCAGCTATTTTAAAAGGAAGAGGAGGGATGAAGTGTATCAATAAGAAACTAAGCCAGACTTTTAAAACTTGGGCAGAAAAGGAAATGTTGTACAGCCAGTAGTTACAGCCAATTTCATAAGAGCATAAATTGCTTTGCCAAAAGTCTCTTCAGATGCATTAGTACAGTGGTAAGCTCGCAGCATGGAGTAATAACCACTGCACAGTCATTTGCAAACTTTTAAAATCACATCAGTCCAAATAATACCACCCTGAGTCATATCTGGCTAGAAGCAGCCCATTAATGTCATACACAACAAAGGTACAGTAGAACTTGAATAAATCCCAGAGTATTGCAAAGGTCAGACAGAGCTGGTATGCAAAACCCAGACTAAAATTTAGGTCCAGTAGATATTTCTCAGTCCACTGGCTGCTTCAAATTGCTGTTATTGGGTGGGAGAGGATAATCAGCATGTGTGTGAAAAAATGCTGTTCAAGTGGGAGGAAAAAAATATGCTTTTTTTCTTTCAAAGATACACTAGAACTCAATCAGGCTATTAATCAAACAGATAAAACTGGCACTTCAGTCCCTGCCACTAACAGAACTCCGTGCAGTAACAAAACCTTCTCAGCACACCAGGAGACTCTTAAAATTCAAGCACTCTCAAACTTAGCAGCACCCCCGAGAGCCACAAATTGAGAGAAATTAATTCTATGCCCCTGCACCCCTCATTACCAGGAGAGCTGAAGTAGGTCAAATGCAAGTTAATCTCTTAAATTCCACTTTTGTACACAGATGTTAAAGCAGCCCATTACTTTTGCACGGGCAAATGTCTCCAGGCTAAAATACAGAACTTTAATAAGCCATAGCAGGTCAGTATTGAATATAACTCCAGCTAAATTCCTCAAAACACATTTATTTGTTTTTTACATTTTTGCATTCTCCCCAGAAATGACCACCCAATGTATCCGCATAACGAACATTTCTGAAGGGTTTAAGCTGCACCTAAGTGACTGTTTGTTACAACCACCTAATTCTTTTAATTAATAAATGTGTATAAATGTTAGAACAATTTCATTTTTATCTCAGCCAAGAAATAGTGATGTCAGGTAAAATAGTGTTAAAAATGCCATCTCAGGAGAGACACAAACACATTTTGAAGGAAAAAGGCCTGTCCTACAGAAAAAAGCGATAACCCTCTACCTAAAGCAACACCTATATCAAGAGATATATAGCAAAATATCAATATTTTAGCCCTCATTTCTGTCCATATTATGCAAATGTGGAGCAAGTGTGGGTTTACAAAGTGAACAGACTGCATCAAGATCCAGCCTGGACTCTTTACTGTCAAAACCCACCAACTGTAATTTGATTCATCAGTCCTGATCAGCCAACTTTTAAATTACTTTCCTATAGAATACCATCACATGTAGGAACAAAAGAGGTTGGTGCTACTTCTGTCAAAGCAATGGCAACACCCTGCGTCACTCCAGAGTTGCAGCCCCAACCTTTGCAAATCCACCCATAGGGTACAAGTGCCATGTTCACCTTGGGCAGTTTCTCGGATACAGTAGTGAGGTTTGGGGTCAGGCACCTCCATCAGACATCACACACAACTAACTCCCACTGATCCCAAAGGGATTTGCATGCTGGGGTAAAAGTATGCTGCATTTCCTCGAGTGGTTTCTCTAACTCTTGCTAATTCATCCATGGTCAACATTCCTGTAGACTTCATGGAAAAGAATTCATGGATTCATGAAAAATGATTTCATGGAAAAGAATATGTCCCTGTCATAAACATACCAGAGTTACATTGAAACTCAGCCGAGAGTCACATAGCACTAGGACAAAGTCATACCTTGCCACTACACATTTCTCCCTGTTCCTAAGGTCTCTAGACAAAATGCACTGTTTATCAGAAGTTTCAGCTAATGATCTCCATTTCCAATGTCAATCTAAGTTCAGTAGACACCTATGCATGGTGTAGCACCGACAAGGAGAATGATGACCAGGAAAACAAAGATATTTGTTTGGGGAAAAAAAAAGGAAGAAGTCCAATGCTGAAGAAAAAAACCCCACAGAAATCAAAATAAACTGCAAAAGAGGAGTTTGGTACCGTGGTAAGTACTACCAGTTTTTGAAATGCTGTTTAGATTACCAGAATAATATAATGCTAAAACTCTACCCCTACATGTACAGCCTGCACAGAGAGTAGGGGATTTATTGCTGTGATCATGTGCTAGACACTTGTGTTGATTCTTCCAGATCTTCAGAAGCAAGTAATAATGACAATTTTTGAGGCAATAAAATTTCACATGTCTCTTGTATTAATGCATTTCTATCACTAGCTTCTTAGAGGCATTTGGAAACAATCAAGTTCTTATTTTAAGGAGCTTTAAGATAAGGCATCTGCGAGCTCTACACTTGGGGTAATTGATCACATTTGTTTCCTGAATGCAGGTTTGACTCCTCTTTCCCTTAAACCTGGCATGTTTCTCATTACCCTATGCCTTGTTAGCCCAGTAGAAATGGTCTACTGTGATGAGCGAAAACAGGACGATACTATTACAAACCACATCTAATCAGGGATGGCAGTCCTCCTCTACCTCTTGGAACTGGAGTACCAGTAATGCCTTTCTGCTTAGCCCTCTGAGGGATGGAGCTACGTGCTGCTCTTCAGCAGGGCTCCTGGCCTCCAACCTGGAGTCCGACAAAGTGATTCTGCTGAAGCAGATGGGATCATGACCACCTCAAAAAGCTGTGATGTTTACTGAGGTGGTCCGACGATGTGAAAGTGTTAGCTCTACTAAGTAGATTTCAGGAAGCGTCTTTTGACTTCTTGCAAATGCCACATGGCAGCATTTGTCTGCAATGGGATTTTAATTTCAGAATAAAATAGTATTTGCTTAAAAACAGTCTTGTTATTCATGATATTAAAAAAAGCCATTACATTTTGTCACAGTAACAAGAAAAAGAAAAATCTGGTTTTTTCATAGTCTGTATTTTCATTTGGTTTATAATGATATTGTTGGAGTAGATCATGCTCTTTACGTTAAAGGAAAATCATGGCAATACACCCATTTTTTACCAGCAGAGAATTTGTCCACATTTACTTTGAAAAACTACTGTTATGTCACACTGCAAACAGACTGGCCTTCTTGCATGAAAAATATGCAGTGCTGTATTTTTAATTCCCTCCTCTACCTTGCTTGCATTCTTTTTCCTCCTTTCCTACCAACAGTGAGAACAGGAAAACCTAGGCAATTACTAGAAAGACAGAGAAGCAACTCCACCTCCAAACTCAAACCCACACTTGTAGGGGAACCAGCAGGGAGGATTTTAATCAGGCCTCACTGGCTCTGAGAAATTACCTACGTACAGCTCAAAACTGCTGCAGGAAGAGAGGCTGGGAGGAGGCTGGCCTTGGGGTTATTTCATTTGACTTGCTCTAAACTTACACCTTGTAATATCTCATTTAAAAAGCCAGGGAGTCCTCACCTACTGAGAAAACAGCCTGTAATAGCTTTTAAAACTCTTGAAGCTGGCCAGTTTGGTATTCCAAGGAAAAAGTTTCTTGCCACTAAGCAATGCTTTGGCTCAGTGATACAGAACATCTTTCTTCCATTTAAAAACTAAACGCTGAATCTATTATTAGTAGTGCTGTCTTCATCTCATTGACATTAATATTCAAAATTGGCTACTGTTGAAATATTTAAGTTTAGCAAAAGCAAATATTTCATTAGGGAAATGTTATACCCAATGAGGGATCATTACTGAGTTTAACTGATAGTTAAAAAAATAAAACTAAGTAGGAAATAAAATCCTGTACTCATACTGAAAAGAGATCTTGTCAAATGATGAGACATTTTGGGCTATTTCTGCTCAGAATTCCTCTCTTCTCTAAAAACGTTTTCCATGCTGCATTTATGCAGTTTGCTGTAATCCACCTAATTTGTTCCCATGCTCTTTCTGGGCTGTCTTTCCTCTCTGACCATCTAGAGAACTTCACACATTGTCAACCTATCATAGGTGAAAGCTTTTGAAGATCTACTACTTTTCTCCTGGCCTAATAAGGTCAGTGACCTTTCAAGCTCTACTATTTCCTTTTCTATCATTAGCCTGATATGTGCATCAGCTACCTCTCAATTTTCTTCATCTCTTCAATGCCTTACTTCTTCCTTTGGATGCTGTCTAATTAGGAACTTAATTTCCTCTTCCCTGATGGAGTTTTTGATAATAGGGAGATCCTATTCACCCTGGAATCACTGAGCAGCGCTATGATTTCCTGCTCACTGGTGTCTTCAGGTATGTTAATTAATTTTCACGGTGGCGGCTCTGCCACAAAACCACAATAGACCAACAAGCTCATATCTCCCCTGTGGAAAAATCAACTGGTGGGGAACGGTCCTGCCTGAATTCAGTCAGTTGAAGGAAGACGACAATCATGAAGTAGCTAAAGATAAGGCTTTGATGCCCTGCAAAGTCCATATTGCCTGGAAATCCTTCCTGCAGCCAGCACTGGCTTCTGTGTTGAAAACTTACCAGCTTTTGGAAAACTTTGTCCCATTCACCAAACCCATGGTGCTCCCATGCAATTGTGCCACAGCCATGCCTCCTCTGCATTTCCAACATGTACTCATACTGAAGAACCTCAGTCAGAGGAGGGTGAAAGAAGCTCAGAAAGACCAAATTTTTTTCCAGGACTGAGATTCTAAAAGTTATTCCAGAAAGTACCCAGTTTTCACATGACCAGTTGTGAGCACAGGAATTGCGTTCTGCAGGAAAACCTTCGCATCCATTAAAAAACCAAGATGCTGTCCACACACTGTTACTTTTACATGTCATCACTGGTAGGGAAATGTATTATCTGCTCATTTTTCTTTACTTTGTCCTTCTGCAGAGCCATTGACTGCTCTGCCATAAGGGAGGAAGTGTGCCAGGGCTGATCTGCCATCTTTAAGGTGCTGAAAAATTTTTGGTATGAACCCCATAGTTACTTCTTCATCTATGCCCACCTCGGCTGTCTTGCATAGCAAGCACTGGGAGCAGACTTGTGCAGCCTCTAACATCAACTGGAGTTGCTGGCATTACTTCAGGAAGAAACTTGGCAGCGCCTATTGGCTCTGTCTGGGAAATTTGGGTTCTTGTTGCTCAGTCCCTGATAGAAGAGGTGCCAGGGCTGCCCCAGGAGTGCAGGGCTGGAAAAGGCAAGGATGCATCTCAGGGCAGATGCTCCCAAATTCCCCACTCAGCAAAAAAACTTGCAAGAGACATCACTAGGAGTCTTTCACCACTCCCCATCTCCACCTCTTTTCTCTGATTTTTTATGGTTGGTGGCAGACATAAATGCATCTATTAAAAAAGCCTTCAGTCTGCTCATCTTGTCCCAGGGACAATTCTGAGGCCAAACATGAACTTTCTATTCCACTCCCATCCATCTCACTTGATATTTTCTGAGCAGTCTTCTGAGATTACCCAAGATAAAACCCCAAGTCTACAGCAGAAAGGAGCCCCACTTGCCATTAACACAGCCCCTCCATGCCATGTCCCTCCATGGTGGAACCATGGAATTTAGATACTAGGGTAGGACTGGGGCAGCCTGAGCTCCCTGAAGAATTTCTGGACTCATCAGTGCTGGGCAGACATTGTCTGACTCAAAGTGCCCTGGTTTCATGGTGAAAAACTTGATAAAGACCACCACTGGCACATGCAGAGACGATTTGTTATCCAAATAAAGCATTTTCTCATCTTTCATCAGTCTTTCAAAAGTCTCAAAAACGTAAAGATAAGCCTCCCCATCCCTCCCCACTGACAGCCTTCATGAGCACCATTACATCTGTGTCCCTCTCGCACACAGCTCTACCTCAAAACAACCACATTCTTATTTCAATTGTAAACTTAATCTGCAAAGTTTCTTACTCATCTTTTGCTGCTGAACTAAGTTGTTCCCTTTCCCAAACAGTGTCAAGCAGAAACAAGTTTCAGACTGAGCAGTGTATGTGCTCCTATATGACCACATTTGTATGTTTTCCTGTCCTTTCTTAAGCCAGGGTTTGAGATTTCAGTTATTCTGCAAACAAGACCCAAGAGAGACACAATTAGACTCCCCTGGAGACTGACCCCTTATAGTGCCCACCTGTAGCCGGACCCAGATAGCATCCCAGCGCAATGAATTAGCACTCTAAGCTGATTAGAGCAGCTCTGCACAACTCTATTTTATTGACACAATGAAGAGAGGACAGAAAAGGGCCTGAAATGAGAAAATCATTTCCATGCTGACTGAATTAAAAGAACAAAAGAGCTCCTTGCAGTTGCAGCATTCAATTTGTCAGAAAAAAAGGAAGCCACTTAATGGATCACAATAGATCTGAGCAGACAGATGAAATTTAAAACTTCAGCATGAGTGTGATTACCAGTTAAACATATTCTCAATCATTTCCTCCATATGCATAATTTAGTGGATTGTTTACCTCAGGAGGTGGGTTTTTTCTTCTTTTTTTTGCAAAAAGCCCCCCCTACAAGATGTTATCTCCGCGGCATCTTTGCATCCCATTTCTCAGAAGCAGGCAAAGTTGTTTGGCCATCTGATTATAACACAAATTGCACTAAATTGTGCCTGGGTGCATTTCCCTCTTTCCCCGGCTTCTAGAAGTAAATTAATTTTTTCAACATGTGGAAACAAATAATGCAAGATCATCTTCTTTCAAAAGGAGACCTAAATTTATGATAAACCACATGCACTATTCTGCTCTGCTTAGAGGAGAATGCACATAACGCAACTCATATTCTAGCAAAATACATCAGTTTGTGCCACTATAAACAGCCTTCTCATTAAACTGAGGTTTAAGCTAACAATAAGACAAGAACACAGACTATTAAAAGGATTCCTGTGAGTGACAGATATAATTACTTACAAAATAGGTATGCAATTTACTTTGGCATTTTCAAATCAAAATCTACTTGCCTGTAGAAGAAAATATACCTTTAAAATAAATCAGTGAAGTAAATTGAAAACATCAGTATTTTAGGCTCCCTGTCCTCTAATTATGTAAAAGCTTGAATGTGATGCAGTGAAAATCAGTTGCACATGTAAAAATGTTCACATTTCCCACTATATATTTGTACTTTCCAAGTCATGAAGAAACAAAAAACAAGAAAATACTAAGCACGGTCCTGGAAGCATGTTGGCACATAAATAACATCCCTTCCCCACCGATTTCTTGAGAGTGAAATATCTGAGATTACGCAGAACAGAGCCCTTATTTTTTGAGTAAAAAATCTAACAAGCTTCTATCTTGTGACAATATTTACAAACCAAACATCTCTTGAAGACCTAAAATTCAAAGGTTATTTTCTGAGCATCACTATGACTCTGGAGCATCTGAATTCAGATCATTTGCATCAGTTTCTCCTGACATATACTTTAATTTGTGGAGCATATTTTAAGTGATTCAACTTTACGTCCTTTTTTGCTACTCAATTTACAATTTTACAATCTACTCTTGAAGTAAAAACAAGCAACATATTAAACGTTTTTGAATCAAAAAATAAATACACAAAATAGTGAAGAAACTACAATTGCTTATAAATCTCTATTTTGAAGCTGATATCCTTCTAAAGACAAAGCCAGGCAGTGGTGGAATTTGCTGCTGGTGGCTGCTGTTACTGATTTGATTAAACATTTCACTGGGGTAAATACCCAAATCATCCAGGGAATGACTGACACACTCTGACATGTGGTTAACAACCTGCACCATGCATGTGCTTTGTTTTCAGTAATTTTACTGATGCCAACGTAAAGTTCCAAATATTTCAGATGATAATTCCCCCCCTCCAAGAAAAAAAAAAAAACACATTTACAGCCATGTCTGAACCATTCAAAGGATTCCCAACTGGAAACGTTACTGTAACCTCTCTCCCCATCTCCCTATCTTAATTTTTTTTCCATGATTGATTGCACTAAGGGTTGTTTTTTCTTTAAATATATAAATACACACACACACAAGCCATGTATAAAGCTTTGGGATATTTTAGCAAACTCAACGTAGTGTAACTTTGCTGACAGCTTGTCACATTTCACTGACTGTCTGTCTGGGGTCCTGTGATAACATCTGCATTCACTCAGGGCGAGAGCTTACCCTAAGACAAAAAGTGGGTCCCTCCACATAATGCTCCATCATTCTGTCAGTTCTGACATGGCATCTGAATTTTTTTGAATCACTAAACACTTTTGGGACTCTGGTCCTTATTATCTTTCCTTAGTTTCTATACTCACTCGGCAATGCTGAAAAATGTAAAATGTGCAAACAAGGTAGTGGACGGCCCCGGCTTTTTGTCGTCTAATCCTCAGCCCCTCATTCATGCTCACTGTTAATCTCTTAAGACATTATAAAACTGTTAGACAAAGAAATGTGAATACCTCTGCTTCTCAGCAGAATGGGAGGAAACCAAGGAAAATCTGGATCATGCTAAGCTTTTCTTTTCCCCACAAAAATGGTAACTTAAACCTGTTGCATCAAATTATTTATAATTCCCAACACTAAGGCTTTTTTTCTTCTTCTTCTTCAGCATTACAGAGCAAGCCTGGCAATATCACAGGAGGAGGAAAGCCGAATTTTCCAAACACATCAAATGCATCTGTATCATGTTAAAAAATTACACAAAGCCCATCAGAATATGGGGAAACGGTTTTAATCCCTCCACTGTTTTGTGTTGGGCATGGCACACAGCTCACCGTCCTGTCAGGGTGGGTCAAGACCTACTTTAAGGAATTTCTTTGCTGTGGAAGGACTGGGGGCTTGGCGGCAGTGGGTTTGATGGGGGATCCTGGCTGGGGTACTATGGCACCAATGCCCCTGAGCTGGCTGGAGGCTTCCCGGCTGGATAGAATGAGGGCCCCATTTCACATTAATCCAGCTCTGTTTGGAGCCGTCTCTGCTATTTCAGATCATCATTTCACTCCTTCTGACTCCTACTGCTGTGGGGGCATTAGCATGGGGACAAAAGCAGCTCAAGCACCTATTCTGAACTCATTCAGGCTCAAACCCACTAAAAATCACACCCAAAATGGTACTGTTGCAATCAGCTAAATTTTATTCAGGAATGCTGGGGCTGAGAACGAGAATTTTCATCTTCTACTCATGCATTGTTGTCACAGGTGGTGAGAGCAGATAGTCAAGTCTTAAAATGCTCCAGAAGTACAAAAGTATTTGAATGCAAATGCCAGACCTGTTCTGAGCCGAATCCCTACCAGAGGGCTTCTTTACATACACTGCAGCTTCTGTGAAAGTTGTAACTTTCAAATAACTATTTAAACTGGTGTGAAAACATGGCATCATGATTTCTGCCTGAAATACATTTCATTCAGTTTTGCCTGCATCAGTGGGGTGTTGGAGAGAAGTTCAGATGTTGCCTTTTTCACAGCTATCAGATTGGGGAGACAATTTCAGAAAAGCAACCTTTGAAAGAAAATAGCAAGGGCCAGTAATGGCTGGGGTTCAGCTGCTTTGCCAAGGACAACGATGACGATTTTTCAAGAGAAGGAGCATGTAGGAAAGAATGGGCAGACTGTGTCTCCAGGAGTGGTGAAGCACAAAGCATGGATGAACTAAGGGACGGACGTTGAAATGCTGACATGAGGACAGCAGAGGCAGGAAAGGATGCAGCAGAACATGAAAACATATGCAGACACTAAAGAGCAATCAGAATCTGGACTGGAGGCTGTTGTAAGTGGCCATAGTGGGACCATTGTAGCAGTGACATTCTGAAAAATAAAGTGAGGAAGATGAGGGGCACATATGAAAGACAGACACGGATGAGACTTGCAAAGGATGTAGAAGAGGCTGGACAGAAAGAAATGACAGGGTTTTTCCATAGGGCTGAACAAGGATCCCAGCTGGCTGCAGGGTTTTGGGATGATAAAGAGGACAGTAGCACTGGTTACAGAAGGAGAAGGAAGAGTGATGAAGGAAGAAAAGAGATGTGAGCTGCCTGGGGTCATCGGGTCAAGGGAAATGCATTTTTAGACCACAGACCTTCAAACTGATAAGAAAAATCCTTCTTCACATAGTCTGAGCTGAGGGAAGTTGTAAAATCTTGTCCACTGTGCAAACAGAAGCCATATTTCAAATAGCATGACATCACTGCTCTCCCTGGGCATCAGCACCAACTTCCTCTGAGGACAGAGTGCTTGGTAGGATCACTTCTCATTTAGAATAAAAGTAGGACAAAAAACAGTTTCTCCTTTGTTAACTAGTCATTTAGGTGCCTACCCATGTAGGGATTCCAAATAGTTAGAGGCCAAGTTAACAACAGCAAGGAAAATTAATATTTCACCATTCGCATGCAAGTGTTGGCTTATACAAAGGTTAGTGCTGGATATCTGCTTCACGTTTGGCTCTAAAGAATATTTTTTCATAAATGCAACACTTTTGAATCTTTCTCGTACCCAAAATTCCATTTTCCCCATCACAGAGAGATTTACATTTTGCACCGTATCACTTGGGCGGTTGCTGTAAGGAATACTGTGACACAAGTGTTTTTAAATGCATGGATATTCAGACTTAATTTTGAATAAAATACCCACATAGTCACAGCTACATTTTCTGAAAGCAAATTCACCACTTGAGGCTGTTTCAAGAGGATGGAAGGGCACTGAAAGCTCCTCTCAGAAACCCTGAGCAGCTACACACTAGGGTGTAAAACTGTGAGTGTTGCCAACACACTTCATCAAGTGAAGACTAAGAACAACACTTTGGGAAACCTACTATACATGACAGCCCCTTCACACTGCAGGCTTTACCTGATGAAACGTTACGCCTTTTGTAGGACCTTTTATGCTCTCGAAATGCTAGGACTGTGCTTGAAAAGGAAGGACTACTTGACATTTAGAAAAAAATACTAATTTATAGTTACTGTATCTGCCAAAATTAATGTGGATCACATCAAATCAGGCTGGATTATGACAACCTATGTCTTTACTCCTGCATGTGTCAGCTGCAATTCAGTCAGGAAATATGAGGGCTGACACATCAATAAAATGCTATATTTATACTCTCGGGGGTGGAAATACCCTGTTAGACAATTACAGGTGTCTAGTCCTTAATTTTTTTGTACCGTTCTGGTGGACAAATCCAATCCACAGGCTCTAGGAAGCAGGAGTGAGGGGTTTTGCTTTGTTTTTAAAGTTTAGTGATGCCTTTATTAGACCAAATGCCCGGGTTTCAGCGGTGCTGTTAAATCGTGCAGTGGCAGACAGCAGCACTGTATCCTCTGAAGTGCCTGTGTTCATTTGGGTTAATAAGCTTTTTGCCGTACGCTAACTCCTGTCTTCATTTGCTTCTGTTTAATGACGAAATCTCCTCCTGCCCCCATGCATGTTCCTCTCCCCACTGCTTGTTGAGCCATCAAGACACACCTTTGTTTCATTTAGTATGCAATTTTCACCTCTGACCCAAGAAACTAGTCTTAGGCTTCCTGAACTTTATTGCCTGTTAATAGACTGCTGGCTCTCTTTTCAGCAGTCATAGAAATTGTGGAGAGACATTTAATTGAAAAGAGGGGGACAAAGCTAGAGCCTGAAAGGCAAAGTCAGTAGGGTATTTAAAAAAAAATATCCAGAAATAATATGTTTGAGGAGCTTTGGATATTCTTTACAAGTTTGTGCCTCTTTACACAAATAAGAAAGACATCATTGATTTAATTATCTTCACAGGGAACAATGGTATAATACTGTGAATGGTGCTAAATGATTGATCTGGTAATTCATCTTCTGCTAACAACTGTCTGTGCATTTTGTTTCTCTCCAGTCCTCGGAGCAATGACATTAGCAGCAATGTCACGGAGCAGTCCTGGGCTTTCATAAAACACCCACAGATGCTCTTTCCTGCCAGTATTTAGGGACACATGGTTATAATTTTGTCTGTATTTCTTTGTCATAGATTACTTTTAACTATATCTGTTCAATTAAAATTAAAAAGAAAGACACAGCTAGAGCCCATCAGCTTTATATCAAAAGTAGCCTTATAATGAAATAAGGAGATTTAATTTTCTAAGTGTGCTGATGAGTGTGATACGTTTCTGCTCTTTCAGAATATCCCTGTTTGGTGAATAGTTAGTAAAGAACATTATTACAGCATAAGGATATTATTTTACATGGAAAGGCATTATTAAAAGTGATTGATGGCTCTGTGTTAGGAAACTTATAGGAAAAATCTGATAATATATTAAACTTTTTTATTATGGACTTAATATAATTTTTGAATAATGCAGCTTTTTCTTTTGACAAGAGCAATAAACTCTGCTGGTATAGACATACGTTGATTATCCCAAGTCAACTGTGTTGCTTAAAGAAACATGCCCAAACAATCAGCTTTTGACAGCTGCATCTCTTGTTATTTACAATAGCCATCACAGTAATAACTCACCATTTCTATATTAATAAGGCAGTGAAATTTATTATGATGGTATTGAAAAGTTATTAAGTACCGCATCCCAAGTGACAAAGTGCCACAGCACTGTCACTATCCAAAAGCAGTTGCCCATTCATCACAAAGCTTTCCAGATGGTCCTGCATCTTTATCGCTCCCAGGTTGGTGACATCACCTGTTCACCCACTCAAAATTGATGATGAAAGCAAACAGATCTATCTTACTTACATTTACCAAATCAATTTAATTTTACAGGCCATGGCTTAGTGACATATTGACTGTTTTCCTTAATGGCATCTACTGTACTTAATGCAAAGAACTCATCTTTGAATCCTGGCTTGCATAATGTGGCATTTCATAATACATTTTTATAACGTGTTTATTTAATGGAAAGAATTATGATTGTTTGTCTCAGTTCTATTAGATACAATTACTGTTCTCTTCAGTTCTGTTTTATATTTTCTTTGTCATATAGTTTAATTCCATTTACGTATTTTTGTCTTTTGAAGGAACATCTGGCATCTCTCACAATTATTTTTCTTCATATTTTGATAATCTTGCAGATATTCCGAAATCAGCTTTTCTATCAGATTATTTAGTTCTATTATCTGCTTGCAAAAAGTACTACTGAGGTAAAATCTACCCAGGTCACATTAGAATAAACAATAACCACCTTATTTTGAAGAGAAAGACATTCCTGAAACATCCCTCCAGTTCTGTTCTGGAGGAGGTTAAAATACTTCCTTTTCCCCTTCCTACTTCTAAGTCCACTTGACCCTCATGGTTTCACTCTGCTTCCCTCAGGAGTTAATGCTCCTTCTGATTAAATTAAAACCTCAGTGACTTTGTGAGAAATACACACACGGACCTACAGAGAGGTTTCTGCGGCTTGAGACCATGCCATGAAATGGGCAATTTCCTGCCCTCAAGGTCAAGGACATGGTGGATCATCCACTGCAGGGGGAGAAATAGTCAGTTCTACATGTCATTGAGGGTTTAATTGAGACAAACTTTTTAGATGAGATTTCATAGCCACGCCACATCAGTACCTACTCAGCCTCCTGCACTAGCCAAAACCCTCTTCCTGATGCTGCCGTGTTGCGTTTGGGTTGGTCCACTGACGTATCAGCCCCAGGAGCAGCAGCCCCCATGCCAGAGCTGTCTCGGGACAGGAGCAAGCAACATCTCCCTTCTAGCAGTAACTATAGCCTCTCAGCTACCTCGTGCACTAGAGTTTTGAACATTGTCTGAAAACAGCTTCACACGAGAGTCCAAGAGGGAGCTCTGCAGATCTTGTGTCTGCTCCCCTTCCAGTAAGCAGCAGCTTTAACTGAGCAACAGAAGATTGTGGTCTTCGTCCAAAAAAACCAGAGCATCATACTCCACCTGTTTCTCAATGTGAGACTGCTTAATCATGCTAACCAAAGAATTACACAACAGAAGAGTGTAAGTAAGGAAGAGTAGAGAAAGATAAGAATGGACTGCTCTGTGTTGCCACCATATCCTATCCCTCTTCCATCCCCATGAAACAACCCAAAGGACCAACAGCTTCCCCTTGCCATCAATGAATTTAACTCAAACTGAACAACCAGTCCACTGGCTCATACCTGTCTGTTCAAGAATCTGCTGTTTGCTCATTTGTCTGTCCTCTGGGCAGGGAGAAGGCTGCTGGTGTTAACAGCCAGGTAACTGGTTAGGGTCTACAACTGACATTGCCTCTTGGTGCAGCATTTTTCTCTACCTTGCTGTGGGAACCCTGTTTCTGTGGCAGCATCTGTCATAGCCACAGCCTCACCATACAACACAAATGCAAACAGGAGAAGAATTCAGACTGGTAACATTAACAACATGGCAAGTAATGTTGTCTTTGTAGGCAACTATCAAGGGGCTGTCTAAAGCACCCTCGTGCATACTCATCCCAGGCAAGATATACAGTATGAACTCCGACCTATGTGGCACTGAACGTTATGTCCCCAACAGAGAGCTTAACACTGCAGCTAAGCACATGCTTAACTCAAACACCTGGGTACACCTGTTGATGATAAGCCCATGCCTAAGTGCTTTATTGGATCTCAGCCAGAGTGTTCCATGCCTTGCAAAGCTGAGCTCCAAATAGGATGAAACATCACCTATGTACTGAAGAAAAGGTGAGGATGTCACTCCCACCTGCAGCTGCCAGAAGTGGTTAGTCTTGAACTGGAGGAGAATATGCTAGCTGCAAAACCACATTGGATTGATCAAAAAGTATGCCCAGCCTCCACTATAACACAAATTACTTGTTTTTCATTCCAAACCACAAACTAACCCATGTTCTCACTCCTGGTTTTGCTTCAATGATAATTTTGCAAAGGTTCCTAGAGTCTCCATACTGCTGAAATCCATACACAAGGAGAAAACGTAGGCAAGAAATCTGCATTATCCTTCCCCACTTTCAAACCATCTGGTTGAGGTAGAGTTTGCTTTGTGTGTTGATGCTCCTAAAAATAATTCAAGGCAAGGTCAAGATTTGTCTGTAAAAGCCAGTACAGTGTGAAAGTGCGAGACAATGGTAGAAAATAAAGGTTTTTTTCAATTTAACACTAGGACAAACTCCATAACCCAGAGGAAAATATTCAGAAGTGATAAAGTCTTTGTTCCTTTTATTTTTTCCTTTTAGAAAAATATATCATCTGCTGCTCCTTCCCAGTGTGATTGCCCGGGCTACAAAGGAGTTATTTCCCTCCACACTTCTGTTAATTACTAACAATAGCTTAACATGAGTTTATAGACCTGTGAATCCCAAATGCAGTTATTTAGAAGATGCTACTTTTTGTTCTGCTTTTAATAAAAAGGAGACAGATGCTGCTTTCAAGGATCTGACAAAGATTTTCCAAAGGAGGACCCAAAAATAGGACCTATACATAGGATGGAGTCAGATGATCCACTCCCCATCATCTTTTCTAAGTCATGGGGATCAGGAGAGGTGCCTAGGGACTGGAGGACAGCAAATGTCACTCCAATCTTCAAACAGGGTAAAAAGGAGGACCCAGGTAACTATAGATCAGTGAGCCTCACCTCTATCCCAGAAAAGGCGATGGCACAATTTGTCCTAGACACTGTCTTCAGTCATATCAAGGACAGGAGGGTCATTAGGGACAGTCAGCATGGCTTCACAAAGGGGAAATCATGCTTGACCAACCTGATAGCCTTTTATGAGGGTATAACCAGGTGGATAGATGATGGCAGAGCAGTGGAAGTGGTCTATCTTGACTTGAGTAAGGCGTTTGACAGTCTCCCACAGCATCCTCGCAGCCAAACTGACGTAGTGTGGACTGGATAATCAGGTAGTGAGGTGGATCGTGAACTGGATGCAGGATAGAAGCCAGAGAGTGGTGGTCAATGGGACAGAGTCTAGTTGGAGGCCTGTTATCTAGTGGAGTGCCCCAAAGGTCGGTACTGGGACAAATACTATTCAATCTATTCCTTGATGACTTGGATGAGGGATTGGCATGCACTGTCAGCAAGTTTGCTGATGACACAAAGCTGGGTGGTGTGGCAGACAACCCAGCAGACTGTGCTGCCATTCAGTGAGACCTGGACAGGCTGGAGAGCTGGGCAGAGAGAAATTTAATGAAATATAACAAGTGTAGGGTCCTGCATTTGGGCAAGAACAACCCCAGCTACCAGTATGGGTTGGGGACTGACCTGTTGGAAAATAGTGTAGGAGAGAGGGATCTGGGGGTCCTGGTGGACAGCAGGATGACCATGAGCCAGCAATGTGCTCTTGTGGCCAAGAGGACCAACAGCATCCTAGGGTGGATAAGAAAGGGGCTGGTTAGCAGATCAAGAGAGGTTCTTCTCCACCTCTACTCTGCACTAGTGAGACCATATCTGGAATATTGTGTCCAGGTCTGAGCCCCTAAGTTCAAGAAGGACATGGAGCTGCTGGAGTGTGTCCAGCATAGAGCAATGAGAATGAGGAAGGAAGTGGAATTATGAGGAAAGGCTGAGGGAGCTGGGTCTCTTCAGCTTGGAGAAGAGGAGACTGAGGGGTGACCTCATTAATGTTTATAAATATTTGAAGAGTGGGTGTCAGGAGGATGGAGCCAAGCTCTTCTCAATGTTATCTAGTGATAGGACAAGGGGCAATGAGTGTAAGCTGGAACAGAGAGGGTTCCATATAAATATCAGAAAGATCACAGTGAGGGTGACGGAGCACTGGAACAGGCTGCCCAGTAGAGTTGTGGAGTCTCCTTCTCTGGAGATGTTTAAAACCCACCTGGATGTGGTCCTGTGTGACTTGGTCTAGGTGATCCTGCTGTGTCAGGGGGATTGGACTAGATGATCTTTCGAAGTCCTTTCCAATCCCTAATGATTCTATGATTTTATGATCATAACTCCTGCTTATTAATTGGAAATGTTTAGATGGGAAGAGCAAGACAACCAAGCCATCAGTTTAGGTGCTTACAGGCAGGATTTGTGAGCATGGAAACTCAATGCCTTTACATTTTATAACTTACTTATTTTTCACAAAGGCTGATGGTATACCTGGAGCCCCGACTATCTCAAAAAAACCTCAATTTTAAATAGAAAAATTGCCAAAAGACAGCTACAGAGTGCAGAATTGAAACTTAAAGTTGCAACTGTTCCACTCTCCATAATCTAATAGGAAGCCTGTACTCCAGAACAACTTAGGAAGCTGTGCAGCTTTCCTCAGAGACTGACATAAACAGTAGTAGAGGAGAATTAAACAAGCAAATGGCCTCATAATTTCATTTAGAAGTAAGAGCATCACCGCAAGTACACTCTACAAAATCTAAGATGTTTTTCAACCTTGCTGTCATGACAGGAAAATATACTCTGCTCCATGAACAGGTGATAGGCTGTTTTCTAAAGCTCTGTAACATATTTTACTTCTGTGACAATTTTGATTTGTTAGAGTTTATTGCTATAGGTTTTGCCTTCCTAGGGAAGAAATAAAAATTTAGGTAAAAAGAGCTATGAAGAAATTCTACGAATGAAACTTTGAGTTTGCTATAGCAGTTAGATACTTGAATCTGAATAGCTGACCTACTCCAGAATGTGCTGGTTGAAGATAGGTGCGTGTGCTTTGGTGACTGATTCCAAGACTTTCACTGAAAAACTCTCCTAGTTGTTTTTCATAGCAGGGCATGAACCATGATGAAATCACTAAATCTGTGTTCCATTGCTTTTGTTTAAAAAAAATTACTGCCATCCCTTAAAAGCTTGTTTTCTTTGTTGATTAAGCAGCAGTCAATTTTCCCTTTTCAAACAACCACTAAGCAACAGCCTCCCGACCCCGTCGGATATTCATGCTGCTGGCAAATACTAAAACCTTGGTGACAAACTGCAAAAAAGCTCGACCTTTCCCCTTGTCCAGTGACCCTCCGTTCGATTTGTACTTTAGTTAACCAATACCTGATTAGATAATGCTGGGCTCTAGACCCACAAAATGAGATAAAATTCAAATTTATGGCTTTTCATTTATACTGGTCTATAGCACTCTAATCATGACCCAAGCACAACAGTATCACAACAAATTATCTTTGTTCCAGAGTGTGTTTTATGGCTGAAGTATATAAATGCACACAATAGACACTGTTTTCTTGGACTCGCTCTGGCAAAACTCTGCATCGATGCCGTAGAGAATCTTGCTATAGGGGAACATAGGAACAGGTCCCATCAAATTCCTCAGCCTTCCACAGCAAATTTCTTTATTATCAACTGCCTGGCTGCAGAGCTTAACAGCACCAGTTCTACCAACTTATGCTGCTCTTCTGATTACTACAGGCTAATTCTAGCATCAACTCAGATGAACATCAGTCACAGAAAATGGAAGCCAGGAGTGTCACATAGCTGGAACTACCAAAACCAATGACAACTTTTTGCAAGGGAATAACACAGTTCATCCCAAAAATGTAGTTCCAGTCTAAATTTGTATGTAGCTATAAACTCTTCCCTGGATGTAGGGTTTTGCTTTGAAATTTTCTACTTTAAGTATCCAAGCTACATAGCAATCCTAATAAATTGCAAGAAAAGACCAAATAGTACAATCAGTAATTTATATACACATCAGAAAATAGCTGGGAAAGTTGCTCAGCTCTCCTTCAAAAATATTTTAATATGCTTATATTAATTATTTTCATATAAAGAGACTCTTAATCATCTCTGAAGATCAAATATACCGTTGTATATTCAGCATTTGACATTAAGCTCATAAAACTGGAGATAAAATTTAAAGATTGATTTCTCCAACAACTTCATCATCTCTGCAGCCACAGGGGGCTGGGTGTCAATTAAAGACAATGAAATAAGTACACAAGGACTAGCAGTGTTGCAGCCCCACTATGTATTTGCCTGAGCAACACCCCTCAGCTCCTCAGTCAGTTGCGGAAAGGAGTAAGTCAGGACACAGCAAAATGCTTCCTTGGGCTCTGGGACCAGTGAGGAGTTTAAGCAGGTATGTGCATCTCACATTTTGAAGCTACCAGGCACAGCTGATCTCCAATAGCATCACAAACTATTGTAGGAGTGATGTATAATCAGGTGTGAGAGATTATTGTGACAGTACCTATATCGGTGCAATTCTCAGCAAGCAAGGATCATTGCAGAAAGAAAAGGTTTTAAACCTCTTGTACTGTAAAGTCACTTATATCCAATCAGCACTACACAGAAACTTGGGTTCCATCCTTCCCCCATTTAAAATACAATGATGACATTTCACCTTGATATGAACAAGAGCAGACCAGATTCCCTACTGATTAACAGACTGATTGGCACCGGGCAGAATGAATGACCCATTTCACAAAAGTGCCCATTCAGACAGGAAAAACTGACAGCACAGAAGCTTAAATTCCCTGAACTGTACTTAAACCTCAGTAAATGATACCTTCCCCTTGCCATCCCACACTTCCTTTGACACTGCCTGAGCCACACACTGGTAACAGTTTCTTTCTCCCTTTTTTGTCCAAGACAGAAGTCCAAGGAAATGGTCGTTTCCAGAGCAGTGTGATGAGAATCTGGGATGGGACAGACTAGTAAGGTCCTCTCCAGCCATGCCACGTCCCCCCACATCTGTCCTTTAACCTTAACCTTCACTACATGCGATTTTAATCATTGTGCAAACTCTGGTAACTATTTCTTCATCTCCTTCCAATTGAAATAAATGTACTTCACACATTTGTTGGACAAATGCTTTGTTTGATGCTCCCCTGAACACTGCAGAGCACTTCTGGATGAATGGGCAAATTGCAGAGGGACTCAACTGATTATTTTGTGTGATTTTGCTCCAATACTCTCCCATAGCTTCTCTCCAGCTGTCCCAAACACAACACAAACAGCACAAATCCTGTAACTTGAAAGGGATTCCATCTGCCAGTTGGGCATCTAGCATTACCAAGGTATTCCTTGTCTGAATTTTGTAGACCTCGAAATCCTAAATATTTTAATTTTAATCCTAAATATTTTAAATATTTGTCCTAAAGAAAATCCTAAATACATTAAATGGCAAAACTAGTCTAAAAGAGTATTGCAGCATGTTATGGGCATCTGAGAGTGTGAAAATTAAGAGAAGTGTCCCTCAGCTTTACTGGGGCTGTCTTGCACTATGCCACCTCAGGATCTAGTCTGAAATACCCTCTAATTTTGGAATATGTTCAACCTGCAATTCAATACAGCCATTCCTCAGAAGTTTATTTCTAATTTCTGTTATCAATATCTGAGTTTAATTATGGTGTGGTTGAAGGTCAGATTTTCTGGTTTCCTGGTGCTTTTTTCAGATAATAATGATTTCTCACCAGCAATTATACTGCATCAAGGTCTGTTAACTTGATAGAATGCTACCAAGTCTGTAATTCCTCCTGACACTCTTCTGTCATATTGTCACAGGTCTCAAGAGTTTCAAGAACTGGAAAGTTTGGAATGAACTTACTGACTACTTACAGATAGTTAAGAGCAAATCAAACCTCTGTTTTTCACCATTATCTGCAAAGTTCTTCTCTACAGCCAAACTTCCTTTTTCCTGGGAAAATGGACCTTTCCACCTCTCCAGAGGTCAGCTGTACCCCTGGAGAGCCCTACAAACTCTGCACTTCTCCCCTTATCAGAAACCAAAGGAAATGTACAGATGGGAGGCTGAGATTGTACTCTGTTTCTACAGCACATTGTTAAGACTATGAATAAGAATCATGCAAGAGCTTTTGTTACACCACTGGCGACATGCACCGCTTAAGGACTAATGCCATGACCTGACCATGGACCTGTAGCTCAGCCAGCTCCACAGTGATATTGCAGTGGAAATCCATGTTGCCCACAAGGACAGGGAATGCCAGAGACAACTGCTGTACTCCAGGAAAAGCCACAGTTTCTCAGAACATCTGCAGAAATAACATGTGTCACATCCTCCCCGCATGTGCTAGGTGTGACACCAGCACCCAAACATTCTACTCCAAAAATGGCAAAATTCCCATTAAGTTAAACGGAAGCAAGGACCAAGCCCCCATTTTTCAAAGTCCCCAAGAAGCACAAAGTTCTGCAATAGCATTTTTGAGTCACTCAATACTACATTTTGAGTCACTCAGTACTAGATTTTAGGGCTATTCCAATAATTTTCAGCTGAAATGCGATTTGCAACCCTGGAAGCAACACCCAGTTGCTTCAGTTCAAACTGAAGGTGCCTTGTCATTTGCAAATCCTTCACCCAATCACATACTTCAGGACTACCCAAGAGTAGACTACAAGTGGTACCGAAACGTTCCAACAATGCAGCTTCCTCCTCTCTTTCCCCTAGCGAGGCATCACTTGCCAATACCCATCCAGACAGATTTCATGCATGAAGAGCAACAACTATTCCTGTCTATTTTTCTTTTTTTTAATTTACACTTGTTTCCATCCTGAAATACCACAAAAGCCATCTTCACACACACAAATATCCCCTGGCTGCTGCAGGGTAGGACTCCGATTCTGCAAACATTTCTGTGCTTACAGACACGCAAGAGAGTTCAACAGACCGAAAGAATGTTCTGTTTCTTACCTCCCAACCGTATCTGGGATCTTTAAGGTGTGGCCTCTGCTCTCCTACAAAAGGGCCAAATTTTTCCCCTGCTTCAATCTTCCGCTTGGTCCATATCCCTAATCCTGCACCAGGAATGCTGGACTCTCGGAGCTCAAACTCTGAAGGAATGGGAATGTCATCAGGAATGTATATGGGAGCCTTGTAAGGAGAGCTCTCCTTTGGTGTGAAGGCTTCGCTGGAGGTTGTTGGAGAAGGTAGCTCTTGAATGCTGACAGATGTTGGACACTGGATGTTTGCAGCCTCTCCATCAGCTTCTGGTGCTTCCTCCAAAGGAAGTTCAGGAAAGCTTTCATACAAACATTCATCACCTGGGAAATCAAGCCAAACAGTAGGTTTTGAAATATCTTGACAGATTTTGCATATGAAACACTTTCAGCCTGCACACGAAATGGAGAGGACAGTTTGGTAGGCAGGCGGCACCTTCATCAATCAGAAGTCCTGCAGCAAAGCCTCACCCTGGAAGGAGCTGAGCCTTTTCCTTATTGTAGGCCTGGGGGTACACAGTGTTTCTTCAGTATTCCCAACTTCAAAAGTGGTTTACATCATTGGACACAAGTGAGGGAATTACATACAGATGTACGTGCAGGCACAGACTATTGTCCAATCTGGTGCAGATACAGCACTTTGCATTGAGTAGTCTTTGAAATCACAATTGAAAGGCAGCTTTATACCTTACAACTGAAATCTAAATGAAGTGAAAAGAAGGAAAGCTTTACTGGTTTTCAGAGAGACAGACTGAACCTAAAGTAGCCAAAATTAAGTTTGATAGTCTCCAATTAGTCTTTGGAGGAAAGGATCCAGTCTACCACACAACTCCTGGCAAGTACTTCAGCTGATGTAAATCAGTGTCTTACTACTGACCTCCAAGAAATGCAATGGTCTAAAAGAAGTTCAGGATCCAAACAGCACCTTATAGAGAACATGAACCTTCTCATCTTACAGTGGCAAAAAAAAACCTGGGGCAGATCCAAAACACATTTAAAAAAAACCCCAACCCTTCATCTCTGAGCCTTAGCCAGCAAAAGCTGGGTGGGGGAGTGGGGAGGAAGCTTGCTTTTTTTGACAGCTCAGAAGGAAGGCTGATTGTAAATTCCTTTTAGTCAAAACAATCTGAGAGACTTCAGCAGGAGCTTCAGCTGCACCAGCAATATAACACTCAACCCCACAATACAGGCAAAAGGAGAAAAAAGACAAGCTAATGAAAAAACTTTGTTCTTAGGTTAATTTAATTATATGAATGTTTCTCTACTTTTCCTACACACCAGAACTCATTCCACCACTAAATTCTATCCTAAATAGGAGGCAAAAAAATACTGTCCTCCAAGGAATAAAATTGAGAGCTCAGGTATTTAAGTTCTGAGCACAAGGAAATTTGCATAATATTGTTGGCCCAGAAATTAAAGTGTTATGCTGGGCTTGGTGCTCAGAAAGGCTCCGTTTCAGTGAAGAAACAGGAAACTTTAAAATGTTCTTTCAATTTCTTGCTCATTTAATCCTTTATCCATGGTAGATTTACACCGTTTTCCTTTTCCACTGGAAACTGGTCATAGCCCATTATCTCTCACATCTTTGTTACATATTATCTCACAGTTTTATATCGGTACTTTCATGCTCTGGTACTGCCTAAGACAAACATTGGGACATAACAAATCATTTGAATAGATTGTTCCCATCACATGACTGGCAAACTAGATCCTTCATCTGTGAGCAATTTATTCACAGCCATGAACTGTTTTTCTTTCTTTTATGTGGCACTGGCTATGACCTCATACATGTCACAAGAAAGTTCAGTTACTCGTTCCCTCGGCCTCTGGTTTGTCAGACTGCCTGCACTTTATGATTGAACCCAATATTGATTAGATTGTTATTTCTCTAATACTATGTGCTCTGAGTAGAAAATATTCACTGACTCTACCATTTAGCTGAGGAAGACACACAGAGGGATTTTTCCACCACATAAGATTCATAAGTCCTGCCTGTTGCAGCTCAGCAGTACTGAGTTTGGCAAAGATTCTCAAGGGCTTGCAAAAGCACCAGTGCTGAGCACTTGCTCCATGCCTAGCAACAAGGAATGAACCCATGGCCTAACCTTCATGCCCACAGGAAAATTCAGCCTGTATTCCAAAGGGACATGAAAGAAAACATGGAAAGAGTAAAGACACACCTTTACCTGGATGCCACAATTCACTTTGCCCCGCACCGAGACAACCATGTTAAGAGCCATCTCTGCTACACCATGGTATTGCTGCTGCTGTTGCCAAACACAGCCCTGCTCCAGCAGGATGGGGGTGAGAGGTTGGTCTGTGCCTCCTCAGCATTCCCAAAACTCCAAACTGCTCCCCAACTTCAAGGGCCAGCAAAGATGCTGCACCCACCTAGGCAGGCTCATTCCCATTTATATGCCTCCCCACAGCTGTTTAGACTGCAATCCTGCCTAAAAGACTTCAGCTGTTTTGTGAAACAGGGAAAAAAACCCAAACCCTAACTCATATATACACATGGGGTGCAGGAAGAAAAATCACACAAGGAAAGTGATCTGGATGATGATAAGCACATGGCTTACTGGAAGGAGGGGTTTAAAGACTTCAGGCATCCTAAATCCTACAGATTTTCCATGACAGCTGGGTGCCTGACACTCAAATTTCTGAAAAAGCCCATCTCACACAGTAATTGCCCTTGTCCCCATCCCATCAAGCAGTGCTCCACAAAACCAAAGCTCTCTCTGTACCCCCCCATGACTACACTTGACTGTCCTCCACCAAACAAAGCAGTTCAGCCAAATTGTTTAATTCACAGCAAGAAATGACCAGCTCTGAGCCCTTCCCCAGAGGGCCACCTTCCTAAGCCCTGTTCACCAGCAGTGCGTGCCCATGAGCCAGCACACACTGAGCCTTAAACCCTCGGTGAGCACAGCTTTACAGATGTTTCCTCTCCCTCAGGGACAGTCCAGTTTAATTTCTCTCTTGCAGACTCAAAGGCCTCAGTTATACTTATCTCAGTCATTTTGGCAAAGCTCATTTTTAGCCATATAGGGTCAAACCTGCAGCTGATAAATTGGCCTCTGGAAGTCTGGCAGGGAGACAAGTCCATTTGCTGGGTCTATTGTGCCTCCTTTGATTTCCAGCAGCCACACCCAATGTCGTCATTAAACACAGGCTTTTCAGTTTGAAAGCTCTGGAAAATATACTATGCCTCAAAAGCCTTAACACTGTGGGTAAAACAAATTACTGAAACATTATTCTGCCTGAAAGAGCAAAGTATTCTAGCAAAAATATATTTTAAAACCTCAACATAAACAAGACGTTGAATTACAACTGACCAAGAGTTGGAAAGACCATTAAGACATATTTGTGAAATCAATGATAGAAGGAACTATGTTAAAATCAATTCACATGAACCAATGGTCCTCATTTTCAAAGGGTGGGGGACTGTTCCCCCTGAAAATTTGCACTCACATGGATCAGAGGGGCTTCCAGCAAAACTATGGGATAGGCTGACAGAAAAATCTTTGCAAGGTTGGAATTAGACCCAGAGAGCGTGCTGATAAGCATCATTTTCCCAGTGAACTGCAAATGATTCACACAGATAACATTGCACTTTTGAAATTTAAGATGGCGTCTTTAAAGTCTAAAAATTATCCCCACCAGAAAAGGGATGGAAATAAAAAAAATGAGGCCCCTGATAAGGAAACAGATGAGATTTGGTAATGTGGAAGCTTGGTAATGTGGAAGCTTAGATATTAGCCTTCGCCATAAAATTCTTCACCGCTATTTTACAATAAAAACATGAGCAAGCTTCAAAGGAAGCCCAGGAGGAAAGGTTAATTGCAACTAAAAGACCATGGACCAGAGTGAACACCTGCATTTGCGCTTTTGATACAACTTTGCACGACAGTCCACGTGGCTGCGTGATGGGTATGTGCCTGATGAGGATGGGAGAGTGACATGCCAAAGCCCTCAGTAACTCCAGGGCTTGGGGTCATTTCAAGCCTTGAGAGGGCTTCTGCACATGGCTGAGAGGAGTTCCTTCCATTTTAACATTTCTTAGCAGTTCAGCACGCTCTTCCTCTCCAAGAGCAATTAGGTAGCAGGCACCAATGACTGAGGGAGGCAGAGGCTGCTGAACAAGAATGGCTGCAATGGCTACCAAGGTGAAGGTATGCTGATTTCAAAAGCAGATTCGGCCAGACATTTGATGAAACTGCCTTTCAGCAGCTGAGAGGCCACATGATGGCATCTCACGTCAAGGGGACACACTAGCCTGTTACACATATCAGTGTTTAAAGGTGGTTCTCAACTCAAAGTCCTCTAAGGTTCAAGTCCACATCCAGATCTCCAGCACATGCTCTTAGGCATGTTGTGCCTAAGAATATATACTCTCAAAGAGGCTACTGACTGATAAACCCTGCAGCACATAAATCTGTTTCTCTGCACTTGGAGTCACATAAGGCCATCAATAACTTAATCATAAGCTGAACGGCTGGTTACTTTGGATGACAGAGGCAGGCTGGAAGCAAAAGCATCTCATGAGCCCACTTCAGAAGTGCTTCTAAAACCATCATAATCTCAGTAGGATAAAGTAATAGGTGAGATAAATGTGGAAGTGGCTGTTTGCAATGAGAAGACACACATAGATTCATGCCCACAGCTTCTCAAAGGTCACAAAGATGACCCCTAAGATGACTAGACATGGGAAGGACCTGACTGTTCGGTAGAAGCCCGTCACATGTCTGCTGGCTCTGCAATCATGCCTGATACAAGCCTTTGGTGAATAATACCTTAATGAAGCCTTTTAGGGTACTGTAGTAGAGTTGTGTGAATTAGTCCCTTTTTACAGGTAAGATTAGAGTGGACCTGAATGTTCTACAAAGCCCTGAATCACATCCTTGAAAGAGACCAGGGAGACTTTATAGTTGTTTGACCCAGTATTTCTGTGCAGTACTGATGAAATCAGTGTGAAGTATTTGCAGGGGTATCTGAATAGGAGACAGGCATTTCCTGTTGCATACAAATGGGACACCTTATCTGAATTTCTGTTTGAACAAGTATTAAACAAAAAAAACCAACTGTTGCAGAGACTGATTGATTACGAAATATATTCACATCGCTCCAGGAAGTCAGGAAAAGCAGAAAACTAAGAGAAGAAAACCCATCAGCTTCAATAAGAGCATGCAGCCAGTGGTGAACTAAATGGGAATCACTCGGCAGTCCCACAGCAGGTAGGCTTGGCTCAGCCAGGACCACTGCTACCTCCTCCAGAGGAGAAGCAGAGAAGGATCCTCAGCTTTAGAAACACAAGCATAAGAAGGGACTCCAGCCAAGAGCTACTTTGCTCAAACATTTTATCAGTTAACATACCTAAAACTGGTTTGTGCTACTTGCTATTCACAGAAGTGCTCAGTGAAGCTGGAGCTAATGGCAATTATTTATTATTATTTGTATTGTAATAGAGTCTGGGGGCCCCAAACTTATGAAAAGCATCAGACAGACTTAATCAAATGAGATTAGATTCTAAACAGAATAGAGCTGGTAGAAATCATAGAACTAAACAGGGGAGAGACAGTCTGCTTTACAGTTGGAAAGTTTGGTTGTATAACCAAAGAGATTGCAAGCCAGTTTAGAGAGAAACATGGCACTTGAAGTAGTTTTGAATAATTACTTCAATTAACAAGGAGAAATCCTTCCACAAACATTAGCCTTCAAAAACACAGGTATTTTGTGTGCCTGTATTATTCGACTCTAACAGAAGCACAACAAAACCAAATTCATACTGTACACACTCAAGGGGTCCAAGCCCAAGAACTCTACTCACAGGTCAGGCAGTGAGGGACCAAAGCACCCGCATGGTGGCCCCAAATGCCAGATTCTGATTTCTCTTACACAATTGTCAAATCCAGAGTAATTACTTTAGACTTCCACCAAGGAATAAGTGAGATCACTAGCTGTCTCAGAGTTAGCCAAAGTCTCTCAAATTTCTTCAGACTGACACTAATATAAGAAAATGAGATGGAAATGTGGTGCCCAGATTTCAGCTCTCCCTTCATGGTCATGACGCTGCAGACAGCGTGTTTGGCAAAGCCTTCTTACACCAAGCAAACCCTTCTACTGCGCCGGCAGAAGAGTGAGTTGTAGGAAAAGCTGCACAGACAAAGCAGGAGAAAAAGCAGCCAGAGCACAGAGAGCTTTGGGGCTGAAGTACAGAAATCGCCAACGTCTGGCAGTGCTACGCCGTGGGCTGAAGTATCTACGTGAAGTAGAAAGGGAGCCCAGTTTGGATCACAGCTGGATCACCCCATGTGAAGGACTTACGGCTGCTGGTAGCTTTGTCTGTGCCTCAAAAGGCAGGATGCACATCAGTACCAACAGTGCAGGTAATTCCTAAGACAAATGAAGCAAACGAAGCAAGAGCTGCTTCCTTTCAAGTGAAGTAGCTTTTGCATTTGTGGCTGCAGAAAATAACACTGAGAGAAGAAACTCTTGTTCTAGGAACAGAAGAGAGCTCCTAACGATGGAAGATGAGCACAAAGCACTGAGCGCTTGGGGAGAAATCGGTCTGCAAGTGAGCGAGGAGCAAAGTTCCACACACTCAAGAGCACTGGGCCTTCGAGAGAGGATACGGTAACTGTGTAGGGAGCTGCCTGTCATCTCTGGCAATTCTCACTATCGGGCCCTACAATAACTAGTAGCGTTTGGTGTTCTGCCTAGTGTCACTCATGTCTAACTGAGGAACACAGCGAAAAGCCTCTGATGGGGACCAGACGTTGGCTTTTAATAAGGGTCCAGCACTGAGAGACTATGGGTCAAATTCAACATTCATTTCCACAGGAGCTGCTCTCCTTGATGTCAGAGGAAGTTGCACCTGCATAAATGAAAAGCAAAATTTGTCACTTTCCATGTAAATTACAGCATTACACGCAGCAACAAAGAATTCCAAATGTTGGCTGGCATGCACTGAATTTATTTACAAATTAAATCTAATTTTATTTATAACTCCAGTACAATAATCTCTGGTGGAAATATTTATGTTATCTATACTTCTGGCCTGTTCAAGTCTACTGGAATCATAAACACCACTGAAAAATTATTCGCAGTTAGCAGGGTTTAAACTACCCATTATATCACTAGCTAGTGCCAATAAACTTTGGTGCTGGTTGATAAAGTTTCCTCAATGCAATAAATATATGTTTGACTTTCAAAATCTTTTCTGGGTTGCACAGAGCCAGGGGTAAGACATGAGGGAAATGCCAGAAATGTAGGGTTTGATATACTGAGGACCAGATCTGCAGCTAGCAAAGGAGCCTGTAAGGATCTATGCTGGCTGGGAGGCAGCCCAAAGCATGGAGAAACTCTAATTTAATTTGTTATCTAAGTAAAATATTTCAGCTGAGCGAAAATGCAGCTGCTAGTACACACACACACACACACACACACACACACACTCTAAAGCACTTCATGACTCTGTGTGGAGCACACCTAAGAGGAAAACAAAAAATTATTCTGCCTTGAAATTTGGAGTGAGGGAGTAAAATGAACTAAAGGAACCAGCTTTTGTTAATTATTCAATTGCCACAATGGCAAACATGGCCATAATGGCAAACATGGAACACACACATGGCAGAAGAAGCCAGCATGCTTGGGAGAAAAATAAGGACGTAAGGTTAAACGTGAATTAGTGACATCAGCCACTGTATACACAGAAAATAAATACTAACTGGGAACAGAATGTAACTAAACCTATGTCAGCTGGGGTAACACAGAAAGGGTAACACACTTTAGCGGTTCCTGAGACAAGGGAAAAAACTCTTTCTGCAAAAGAACATTTTAAAATCAAACCAATCACTTGAACATGCAGCACTATAATCGGCACAAAGGGATCTTTACCTTGCTGTAATAAATCAGTGTAACTGAACTTCTTTTTACTCATTAGCAGACCTTTATTGTTTTAAACTGAGATAGGTCACAAAGTAGAACTGGAAATCACATGCCTCTTTCTAACAGAATGCAGTAATAAAAGATGACTATTACACCAAATTATAATGAAGACAGATAACAGAGTGAATTATAAAACAAAGGTTATAGATAGAGACTGAGCCGCGGAGAGGTAATGACTTTTAATTGGATTGAGTTTATCGTATTTTCAGAGGTACAGCACTACCAGAAGAAAGGATTAGAATTATTTCCACATTTCATTATTTGGCATAATGAGAAAACAGAGGGAGGTCCACATCCCTGATGTGTTTGGTAAGCCACGGGAAACGTTGAACATGTCAGTATCTGGTAGGGTATGGTCCTGAGATGCAAACCCATTCAGCTCCCTTCTAATGCAGCAAAGCATAATCAGTTGGGGGGGGGAAGGAAGGAAAAAAGCCAGGTCATGAAGTTTTGTTTCAAAAGCATGTTATGAATAAAAGGAATTTAACCCCTTCATGCCAGCAGCCACTTCAGCATTAGTCTACAAACTCCCATACAATTGCTTTTAGGAAGCTCTGAGCACTAATAGGTTAAAAATAAATGAATTGGTGATAGCTTGGCAACTGCATCCCCTCTCTCACACCAACAGGGCAATAAAAGTCCTGGGGAAACCACCAGTGAGGAGACCTGCCCTGCTAGAATCTCAAAGGGATGCCCTGCTTGCACTCCACTTGGAAAGAGACCAGTGGAGAGAAGACACCTGGGGAAGAACAAGCAAGAGCCAAGGGGTGTTCAGAGAAGGCCCAGTGGGCACTGTAGGGTACCAGTGATGTACCAAGTGTTTCAGGGAGGAGTGAAGTCTCGGGAGCTGCCTCTGGCAAACTGAGCTGCCGTAGAGCAGAGACAGAGGAGTTTGTACCAGCAGCCACACAGCTTTTTAATTATGCAATTACATTGAGACAGTCTTAATTATGTTTGAGTGGCACGCTGATACACTGTTGTTAAGTCCTTGAAATACTCACTGAGGTAATCATAACGAATACACTATTCAGGAAAAGTATAAAATAATTAATCCTACAATACTGTTCACTTCAAAAACTCAAGGTCTGGCAAGACCATATTCCAGCATTTGTTTCTGAGGAGGTACAAGGCCACAATTTTTCCTGCAAGTGACTTCTCAGCAGCATGTGCCATAGTTGTATCTCCACAAGGTCACCCAGTAGCAAGTAGGATGTACTTAGCTGATTGGAAAGCCATGAATCTTAAGAGCAACTACCCTTCATGGTACAAGCGTGAGTGTATTCTGTGTCACTCTGTAGGACATCAATAACTGTTTGTATCAAAGCTTTTGGGATAAAGTCACCATATTTTATATACAAAATATTCCTGCCTCTTTGGAATAGTTTTATTTCAACATATGGAGCAATACTTTTATTCCTGTATGACAGCATTGCTTTAGGTAGGGTGACTTTACAATATGGACAACAATGTTCCCATTTGTCTCCATGAAATCCAGGTCCTTGGCTGGCACGCATAGCTTTGACGAGTTCTGTTTATCAGGACCTCACTCAACACAGCACACATATGTTTTCAGCGTGCAAGAATGTTTCGTGTTCATTTTTCTCCCTGCAAACAAAGCATTCTGAGCTGATTTATCTCAGTCATCTACACCGATCCCACTTTCCACAGCTCATTCTCCAAAGTACTTCCATGGTTCTTTCTGACAAACCAAACTCTACCCATCCTAGCCATACATTTGAAACAAGCACTTATTAATATCAACAAAACATTTATAAGAATAAAACATATTTGTGTCTCCCAGCTCATTTCAGAAGGTGAGTTAGTCCTGGCAAACTTGGGATTTATAGAGTATCTTAAAGTCAGTAAGATTTTGCCAGTGACTTTAATGAAATGATCACTTCAGCAGTGATGCAGACAAGGCCTGTCCATGACCCTGATAGCACTTATTGCAGGCACCCTCCACAACCAGGAGAAAGCCCCTTGCTGCTCTAAAGTAAGCCCCAAAGTCCAAGGTAGTGTGACTTTAAACTAGGACGGAGGCGAAAGCAAACTTTAAGTACACTTACAATTCTCCATTGCCTTTTGGAGATAGTTTATTTTTTCTAGAAAAAGTGTGGCATACATGAGAGTGTTATGAGCTACAAGAATTTGTTGCAGTTATTTTCCTTGGCCTTCATATAAGAGGACGGGGGAAATGTTAATCTTTTTGCAACCAAACCACCCATATGGAGATAAAACAAGGGCCTGGCCTTTCTATCACCACAGCATTCATGCACTCCTTCACCCAGCTGAAGGATGCTGCTCTGCCCCACTGCCAGCAACCACAGCTCCCTCTTGGGGCCCTGTCTGCATCCTCTACCATGGGAAGGTGTTTGAAACAGACAGGACTCAGATATTCCCCTGAAAACCCTTTGCTTTGTCTCCGCTCTTTCCCATTTCTTTCTCTTCCCACTTTCTGAGCTGCTTAATTTTCTTGTCTATGTTGTTGTTAAAAATCATGGAAAGGGAAAAAAATCAGAGAAGTTAAAAATAAAATCCCAAACCCCAAATATTAGAGTTTTGAGAGTTTCACGGAGTAATTAGGGCATTTCTTTTAAAAGGGTTTGCAGAAATCAGGCAAAATCCAGGATGTTGTCACTCCTTTTCTGTAAAACTGTTCCTCTTACAATTTAGAAACTTCTCCAAGAGAGTTTGCCTGCCTGTGTTTTTATGTAGCCTGTTTCTGAAGGGTGAATTCTCTGTAGGTTGACTGCTTTGGAGGTTTTCAACAGTATCCAAGAGGTTTCCACTCTTGCGTCTCTCCCTTGTTGGAGATCCCCTGCTGACACTCTGAGTTGTCCATGCCCACTTCTTGCAGCCTTAGCCAAAAAATACCCTTTGTTACACTCTTCATCTGAATGCGGATTGACACCTCACTCTGCTCACCCTGTGTCCTCTTTCTGTGGACAAAAACGAGCAGAAGTAGTTACATCCATCTGCATTTCTGCTGTCACACAGAAAATTCTTCTCTTGCAGCTCTCAGAGACCAGGAGGCATTCTTCAACGCTGCCACTCTCTCATGTCTATCATGTTTTGAGACCTCCACATGAGCCAAAAAGATTCATGGACAGGGATCTTAGAGACACAGGAGTCATTGGGAAGTTCCTGACTAGCAAAGACCAGGATTTTTCAAGACCGGCTCGTTGAAAAATTATCTAGAAGGTATTTCATAACACAGGACTGAAGGGAAAGGCCCCATGGGCTCTGACCTTCCCAGACTGCTAAACCACGGAGCCTCTGCTTATACAGGGAATGACACTGCACACAGTTGCTTTTGCAAAAATATCCAGTAACAAATTCTCCCATTCCCTTCTGGGTTTCTGATTTCTTCCACAGGATCATATTATCTCATTTGCCTCAGATGAGCCCCATGGGGAGTAGCTCATCTCTCCCCAGTGCTTTGAAGATGCAAAGCAGGACAGTATGGAAATGCTAAGTGTTCTGGTAGCACTGGTAGCCTGTTGGAAGGCAGGAGGAAAGAGTCCTTATTCTGATCACATCCCTCCTCCAAAATCAACAGTGACACCAGTGTGAAACCAGAACGAGAACCCTGCTGTGAAACAGTTAACATCAGTTAGATCTATTCTGACTTTGAAAAAAAAACCAAGTTGAACTATAGTTTATTTTACATGGATTCCTGGTTAATACCTCAAACGTTCTGTATATATATATATATATATATTTATTAATATGTATTAACTGTAAAGAAAGTTAACTGCTAATGTAATTTATTCCACTCTTTGTTGCATACACCTTGTATTACTTTCTATGAAGCTGCTGATCACGGAGAAGCAGAAGGGTCCTGGTGAGCCACTAGCACAAAGCAATAAATCAACACTTCGAAAGCTTCTGGTTCATCCCAAATAACTTGGAAACAAATTTGAAAAATAAGCTTTTTTTTTCTTCCCCTCAAACTGGCAATCTTCATGAGATCTATTGTTTTCATGTGCAGGCTGATTTATGACAGCTTAAATAAATACATAGCACTTAATGGAGCAAATTCAGCCTTGGTGTAATTGGATGCCGTGCTATTAGAGACCTTGGCCGAGGCAGTGCTCTCCATCCCAAAGGACTGCAGAAGACCCAACAAGCTCAAAATAACACATGGTTGTTATACACTTCAGCTATACTTATTGTGTCACTAGGGACTAAACTTCTGTTATAAAGAGTACTTAACTACATATCTATTTATGTTTAGATGTGGGTTTAAGTAGTGTTTATAATGACAAGAATGTATATATACAAAATGTATATACATATACACATACACAGAGACACATCCCAAACCACAGATGTGATGGAATCCTTCAGAAAAATGCTTTGAGGTGTATTTTTTTGTTATATGAAGAAAATAATGTGAGTTTTTTCTGACACTGTTCTGAGAATGACTTGAATTCCTTGATTCCAAAATAAAGCCAAAAGGGCTCCAAAATTTTGAAGCTTGACTGTTACAGTTCACAAAACCAAAGAGAGATCTTTTGCCAGATACCCTTCACCGTGGCATCAGCATCTGTACAGGAGAGCAGAGGACAGCAGGAGCAGCACTGGCTGTACTTGCTCAAGTAGCAGCGATGCAATTGCTGCTCATGGAAGAGATTTTTCTGAGAGAGGAAGTGGAAGCTACAAATTGCATTTTAGACTTTCCCTGGTAAGTTCAATAAAAGTCCAATAAAAGCAGCTCTTCATATAACACTTTTCAAAGCAGGCATCAAAGTGCTATTTAGCTGACCTTCTCCACACTCCCCTGAACCTTAATTCAGCAAGTTAGGTAAGGCCATGCAGAACTCCAAGCATGTCATAGGATAATGAAATATAGGTATTATTTTAAAGATATGTTGAAAGAGGCTTTGGTGCACAACTGTGCCTCTGACTCACCCATGGGCAAACTGCGGCCACGTGGGTGAGCATGACTGACTTGCAGTCACAAACCAAACTGTGGTAAGTTTAGACAATAATCGTGTTGTCTGGTCTGGGTATCCCTCAGTGCTTCCCACAAAGCCACAGGCCAGCTGCTCTGCAGAGCGTTAGTTGGTGGTTCCCATACAGACCATAGTACATACAGGAAAAGCCAGAGATCAACAAAGCAAGCCCTAGAAAAGTTCTGAAGTCAAGAGTGCAATCTGGTCAGACTGGCACGAGAACCTTTGTTGGGTATCAAGAAAAGCTGCACTTTAGTGAGGGGTCTGGATGGGGGTTAAGAGGTTAGGGGACAAACACCAGCCTGAGCATGACTATGGGATTCTTTTCCTAGGTATCATTCTCAGAGGTAGCTGTGCCCTTCCTCACACTGTGCCAACCCCTCTGGAGCCATTACATCTCCATTACAAGATCAGCAGGAACACCAGGATATCTCATGCATCAGCCTTGATGGAGCACAAGTGATAGCCCAAATCTTGAGCAATTCTTCCGCAAATCCAGACATTTGAACCAAGTGCTGCAGTCTGGAAGGAGCTTTGGTCTATTAGAAATTGCTGCAAAAAATATGGCTCCAGGGCAAAGACCACCAGAGCTGCTGCTCAGTTCCCAGACTGGGCTGGCAGATTCCTACCATACAGGAGAGCCCATTTCCACTCCCTGCTGCTCACCAGGGACTTCATTTCAGGGTTAATCTTGCGTTCTCTCACCAGAGGCCAAAACCCCAGACATTTATTCCCACAGAGAATTTTGCAGGAGGGAAAAAAATAGAGCTCAGCATCAGCTTTGTCCAGGTATTTTAGCTGAGCAGGACAGATCAAATTTATATAATTTGTTGTTGTTTAAAGTGCAAATCCCAGCAACCTCTTTGAACAGGAGCATTTAGTAGTTGACACATCTATGGATGTTTTAAATCATAAGGGCATCCACTCCATTTTGATTTTAATGTGTTTTTGTGTGAAGTTCTTTGTCATTCCAGACCACCTGTCTCAGAGTACAGAAATCAAAAACAGGAGTAACTCTCAAATTTCACCTCAATTTAATCCATCACAGAAAGCAGACTGGTTTTGCACTGTATATATATTAAAAAAACCCACTAGGACATTTAAACAAAGTGACACAGATCATCAGCAGATCAACTGAAAATGACAGCTCAATCAAACAAATGCATGTTGAGAATTTCCACAGGGCAGCTCTAGCTGCAGCCAAACCAAATTTGTTTAGTATACATAAGTTAGCTGCTTAGAAATATTCACTGTGCTGCTAGCCAGATGATGACTTTCCCAGATAAACATCTATTTAAACAAATACCCCCCCCATCCATGAAAGTGCTAGCAGAGTTTTGATGTATTGTCCTAGTCTCTTAAAAATATGACTTTATTCTGGTGGCACGCTGGTACCATTCCACACATGTGGCACCTAAGTAAAAATAACTAAACACTCCTCTAAAAAAATGTTATAACCAGTGAAAGGCAGACAAAACTCTATAATCCTGATGGACTGCTTCTGGTTGCAAATAAATTCACAAAGTGGCGTTAAGGTGAAATACAAATTATGAACCTGGGAAGCAGTGGGGAAAACTGCACATCCTGGGCCATATATTAAATATATGGAGAGGAAGAGATTTGTCTGATTCTTCTTTTAAAGTGAAGTATTTGTCCTGAAATCGATGACAAATCTCCTATTGATTCCACACCTGCCACATAAAGCTTTCTCTGAAGAAATATATTGATAAGAGCTCCCCTATGTGATTCTTTCCTGCTTTACAGCAGTTTTTCTGTGATGTTATTGACTAACAGGAGAAGCGACAGAAATAGTTTTGAAGATTAGGAAGTCATTTGGCACTTTAAGTTTAAAAGTCATTCAAATATATATGTAGTTTCAGCCAAAATCGGATCCCTAAGTAAAAGAAGCTGCATTTCAGAGAACAGCAATATTCCCTGCTCTCAGTAAAATGAAAGGAAATTCACTGGACTTGAGCCATAGTAGGAAGACCTGGTCCACATCTACTGAAATCAGTGTTCAAAAGCTAATCTCATCCAAAAAAAGCATTTTATTTATCACTTGCCATTCACCCAGCATGTATGTGCACAACTCTGCAGGTACATGCATGCATTTAGTGAGTGATCATGCAATTGTAGAACTCTAAGCTCAGTCAGGAACTGTGAGTGGCTGGTTAAAATATTGACCTTCAATAAGAATTAATTATCGTGAAAGTATATTTGGGACTTTTGTTTTACCTGAAACCCCAGTGTCCTGTTCTCATCACCAGTGACAGTGACACACAGACTCCATGAGATGAATAAAGTGAAGAGAATTTGCTTTAAACTGCAAGAGTCTGATGGGGCGAAGCAGGGGAAGAAAAGAAAACCCTATAAATGCTGTGTAGCCAGCCTGCTGCAAGGGGCTTGCTGTACACAAAACCATAAACTTAAAAAGAAAACCCACACACTGTTGAATACTATGGGATTTCCTTGAAAAACTTCCATTTGTGAGGAGTTTAATTCACAAGTACCGAGCTCATAATTGCACTTTTGTCAGAGTTTGCAAACTGACACACTGCCGGGAAAGAAAAAAACTTAGCAACTTAAGGATGAAAAACAGCAAAATTCTGAGTGTTAACCCCATGAAGGGTTCCTGCTGGATATTGGCTTTTGGAGAGTCATGTTCCTCCCAGTTCGAAGGAGCCACCTGATGATACGGAGCAGACATCACACCGGTCAGAGCTAGCGTTATTTTCAGTGACGCAGGGTTATTATTTCTCTTTTCCCCTTCCCTTTCCCAAGAAAATAACACACAAAAAAACAGGCTGAAGACGTGCCTACAATAGGGAAAATTAAACAAGAAGTACCCTTGGAAATTAACACTTAGAAAAGAAGCAACTGTAAAAATAAATAGGAAAGGGAGTCTAGACAAATGAATCCAAACTACCCGCAGCAACAAAAACCCAAAAGCAAAAACGCCCACCCCTGAAACCCATCCAACACAACAGTATGGCTGTTTTCAAACTGCATGTCTGGAGATAAAAAAACAACCCTGACAGCATCCACGTAGATCCTGAGTATTAAGGACCTCTTTCTCTCCAATTCCAACCTACATATAAAGCACAATTTCCCAGTAGCTGAGCTGTGGTGTTGATTCCGCTGACAAACATACCAAGGAAGATGATGCAGATTATCACTGGAAACCAAAGATCAGGCTACAGAATCTTCTGTGTCTGGTTTGTGGCTTAAATCTAGTTGTAGTTATGTGAGTAATTTTATCCTTCATGAGATGAACGTAACACTGCAAAGAGCTAAACAGAGGATACAACCCGCAAAGATACCTTTGTCCCACTGTTCACTACAGAAAACATATCCAGGAGATAGATAGATAGATAGATAGATAGATAGATAGATAGATAGATAGATAGATAGATAGATAGATAGATAGATGATTGATAGATAGATAGATAGATAGATAGATAGATCTGCAGAAAGCTTTTATTCCATTGTCTGGATCCCTATAGTGCTGAGCACCTATCTTGCTCATGGTAGAGGTGCAGGAAACCTCACAGCTGTCTCAAACTGAACAACTAAACCAGAAAATGTTGTCCTTTCCCTAGTTTCTTTAGGAACTGTCAGTAGAACTGCCCATATCATTTATAGCCCTGATTCACAGATAATTTAACCCACACTAGAGTAGAACTGAATTGCTCATAGAGGGCATCGATAAGTTTAATATGAGTGAAAAATGATTGTAGAAGATAACACCAGTATGAGTGAGGAGTGAGAAACTGCTTCATTACCACAACCAACACAGAGGGAGCTGCAGAAATCAAAGCACAGGATGCACTATGGTTTCCACTGCATTCCTCAAGCTCAGGGATCTGCCAATATTTTGCACGTAAGCATGTGGACCTTCAAAAGAGCCAATTTTGTCCCAAGAAAGTACAAAACAATCACTACAAAGGAAAGTAATGAAAAATTCTCCTCCTGAATAAACATGCTGTAAAAATAAAGTGTAAATCATAAAGCCCAAATGAAAACAACCACTCCTCCCCCAAAATTGCCCAAATAATGGGATGAGGAAGTTTTCACTGATTAGATTAAATAAAATGAAGCCCTTTCAAACTCCAGGAACAAACTACTTTAAAAGCAGGGAGACAGAAAGCAATGGACCAGTTCAGAGGTACATGGACGCAAAGTGAGGCTCTTGAGAACAGGTCCAAGGCAGACCATGGAAAATGATCAAGGGGCTGGAACATCTCTCCTATAAGGACAGGCTGAGGGAGCTGGAATTGTGCAGCCTGGCAAAGAGAAGGCTCTGGGAGGACCTGATACTGGCCTTTCAGTATCTGAAGGGGGCCTACAAGAAGGCTAGAGATGGACTATTTACAAAGACCTGGAGTGATAGGACTGGGGGGAATGGTTTCACATTAGAGAAGGGTAGATATAAATTGAATGTTAAGAAGAAGTTCTTTATTATGAGGGTGGTTGAACACTGGAACAGGCTGCCCAGGGAGGTAGTCAAAGCCCCATATCCCTGGAGATATTCAGGGTGAAGCTCAACAAGGCTCTGGGCAACATGACCTAGTTGAAGATGTCTCTACTTCCTGTAGGGGAGTAGGTCTTTTCCAACCCACATGATTCTATAAGTTCTATTATAAGAATGGAAAAGAATGCTCCTCAAAAGCAACTCACCTTAGCTAACTCAGCTCTTAGGGTTTTATGACTCAGATCAGTAGAGAAAATGAGGATAACAAATGCTTTGGGGAAACATTAGGTCTTGAAACCTTAACTACTACGCTGAGGACTAAACAACATCAAGCACAAAACTTCAGTACTACAGCTTGAGACATAATGACAGACTTTTACACAAAGCACCTTTCCAACATTATTTCTCCAACTCAGCAGAGAATATAAAAAAAATAGGTCATACATCACAGGATTAGAACAATGGTCAGGAATTAAATTCTTTGAGACAAAGGGTCTCCACGTTCATTCTTAGCTCTCAGTGTCAAAGATCAAATTTTACAAGGGGTCAGCTTCCTAACTCTATTCAACCTGAGACCCAAATCATCTGGCAGATACAGAGAGAGAGAGAGAAAAGATGCTAAAATTAGGTTCTTTACTGTCTTTTGCCTTATTTTCATCCTTTATAAAGCCTCTTTTTAAGCTCACAAGAACAGGTGGATTCTTCTTATCCGTGGTCAAAAGTGTTAAACACTGGTGCAACAACAGTAGATCCATGCCTGCTATCATATATCCACCAAAAGCACCAATCTCACGGTGGCCAAGATGCTAGAGCATCAACACTGTGTTTGGAGGCATCTTTCATGCAGCTTTAACAGCAGACAGACCTTGCTTCCACTGCTCCTACAGAGAGAAGGAGGATGTCTCCTTTGCCCCTCATCTCTAGAAAGCTCATTTGCAACCTCTGAATATTCATGGGCACTGTATTGCCCATTTGTATTTGTTCCAGCATTGTTCTTTAGCTTAAATGTTTTGCTGGGTGTGTTTATCACCTCCATATCAGTCATGACCTCTATCAGGCTTCATTTTCCTCAGTTAAACAAGCCAAGATTTTAGCCTATTCTTGTATTCAATTATCAATCATCAGCTGTTCAATTAGAGATGGTGCAATTCTTACACCCAGCAACCTCAGAACAGGCCATGCCATCTCAGCCACCACAACAGAGACAAACAAAATTGTGTTGAGGGCAAGTATGCAATTAATCCATAAATGAGGAGAGAAAGCAGGGGGCAAAACGAGATTTCAAAGCACCACCTCCCTTTTCAGCGGGTTAAATGTGACTTCCTCCCACACTGCTGCAGAAACCATGACCAGGACAAGTTGCTGTCAGGAAGCAATTACAGGGAAGCAGCAGTGCAGAAGATGAATTTTTTTCTCAGCTCTTACACATGTCACTTCTAAGGAAGGAGTTGATCAGGTGGTTCACAACTTCAAATCTAAATGTAAATATTATCTCCAGGCCACACCAGTTCTCAAATTATGCAAAATGCTTTGAAGCTTTTTATGGACCAACTCCAAATCCATCAATTAAGTTTTGATCTCTTTGCTGTTTGAGGCAAACTACTGATTGATGACATGGGGCACGAAGTCACACGTGCTCTCTGTTGCACTATTATCGGGCTCTGTCATATAAAATCTACATGTGCCATGGATGTGGACAACAAGCAGTATGGGGAGAAGCTGTAAAATGGAATTGCATGAGTTTGACCAACAGTTTTCTATCATTTTTATTGAATCTAAAGAAGAACACCATTGGAAATGCATAACCACTGAAGGTATTTTCAGCTGAAAGATTATTTTATTTGTTTTTTTGTAGTTTTGATACAGGTGGAATCCAACATACAAAAACGTGTGTATATGTATGTCTGTATCGCAGAGCAGAGTGGAACATTTCCTTAAAAAGACCTGTCTTTGAAGGTCTTGATCTTACTGATATTAAAATCACAACAGTTTTTGATACAGCTCCTTCTCTTCAGTAATTTTATGATTTATTTTCATTCCAGTCTGACATAAAAACGAACAGGCTTCTGTAGAAAATAAGCAACAATTTACAGGCAGCTGCAGTGATCACACATTTATTCAAGTCAAGCTAATTATGCCCTAAAGAGTTAAAAATTCCTTTCAATTAAAACATTATCAGTATCATTTTTCTTGTTGCAAGTACAATGCCAGATGTGAAACCGCAGCAAGTGCACGTGAACATTTCCAGTACTCACTACAGAATAACTAAAATTAATTTGTTGTTATATTCCTACATCTCTGTGCTTCTCTTCTGGGAGAGGAGTTTGTGCATACCTGCACTGCTCAGCAGGCAAATCCAAGCCTTGCCTGCTAATAGGTGTTGACGTTAACATCAAGCAATTCAAATCTTCTCATTAATTACTGCTAATTGTCATGGCAATCTTCTTTCTCCTGTCTTAAATCATGAGCAAATGATTTTTTTCATTGTAGAACAGGCAAGAAGAGAGGTGCTTGGAGAAACATAATTAGTTTCACTAATTAGCATGATCTGATTTGAATACTTTTATTTGCTTCTGTAATTTAAAAAAGAGCAAACAAACACACACGCACACCCCGAACACCACGTCAGTAAAATCAATTCCACATTCTGAAGTTTCAGTTCATAAATTGAAATAACAAGCACTGCAAACCTGTTTCCCAATTAAAAAACCCCAAACATCTCCCATGCCTGAACATCTCCCAGGCAAAACTGTCCAAAAAAAAAAAGGATCCCTTCTCGCAGAGGTGGTGCTGAAGGACGCTGTCATGGTCATGTCAAACTTCCCACATGTCAGAGAAGATACTTGCACTAATAACATCACCTTAGATATTTTAATGAAATAATTATGCCCCTCACTTTGCCTTTAATCATCGATGAGGTCAATTTGCATTTAGCCCTTCTATGCCTGAGTCACAACATCCTGTTTTGCACACCTAGCGGTGGGTTTGGAGCAAGTTCGACTCTGGCCACCCTGATGTAGGGTGAACTAGGGTGGGGTGTCCCTGCCCATGGTAGGGCAGTTGGAACTGAATGATCCTGTGGTCCCTTCTAACCCTGACAGACTGTATGACTTGATCTGGGGGATCCTGCTGTGGCCGGGAGATTGGACCGGATGATCTTTTGAGGTCCCTTCCAATCCCTCATGATTCTAAGAGATTAGCTTGGACGGTTTTATCTTCTTGCATCATTCTAGGACGCTATCTCAATTGAATCCTATTGGGATGAGCGATGAGTTTTTCTCTTGATGAGAAAAAAAAATGACTGAAATATTCCTCTGTGTATAGAGCATGTAATGGCAGTGATTTTCTTAAAGCTTTTTGTTTGGCTGAAAAGTCCAGGCAAACTTACCTCTATTTCTCTGGGTATTATGAACCTAGCAAGATGCTCAGAGCTGTTGATGAAGAATAAATAAAAACAGAATTTCTTCAACATCCCAGCTACTACTGGGGCTAATGTGCAGTCAGAAGACACCAAGGATATTGCTTCACACTGCTGAGGTATCACAAGCATTAAACTAGCAGGAGCTGCCTGAACAGATTATTATATTCATTTACATGTCTACTATTCAGATATGCTTCTGGATATTTTTTATGCTTCTGGATATTTTTTAAGTCATGACTGACTGGAGATACTTACTATTTTAGTTGTTTTGTTTAGCAACAAGTAGTCAAAGCTTTCTGCTGCCTTCCGACCTGATGAACCCTCAAACATGTCCAGCATAAGTCCATGAAGATGTGAAATCAATGTTCACCTTTTGCTGTTAGCTTTTACTTGCAAAATAATAAATTCAGTTAATAATGAAAAACAGTATTCATGGTGCTTTCTTGACAGCACTCATTCACCACTGCACTTGTTATGGTAAAACAGAGTATTCCAATGCTGCTTGCTTTTGGCAATACTCCACATTCAGATACTGCTGCAGCCACAGGCTGGAACAGATTCGGAGCAGGAAAAAAAACCAACAAGAAAACAAGCCAGCATCTAATTGTGGAGCACAAATATTTTCATGATGGAGCCAAGACTTTCTAGGAGGCTGCAGCACATCTCCAGGTAGGATTTCATGATATGGAGAAGGAGATGGTGTTTCTTCCATTGTTCTTCTGAGCAGGACACAATATGAAATGTGACTGGTGGGTTTTCTCCACATACAAATCAAACCTCTCTCTCTTACAGAGCTGCCTTTCTTCTCTCAAGACCTACTAAAAGCTTGGAGACTCCTTGAATCTATTAGAAATCCTTCTTGGAGAAAGGAATCAGACATTGTAAAAGAACCGTGGTTTAGAAGCCCCTTTGTACCTGCAAATAGTCCAGATTCCAGAGGCATTTTATGTCATGCCCATTTACCTGTTATGCTAGTTCTCACCCCATGATTCATTTATTTTAAAGCTTTCAGCAGTTTGTACTGATAGTTTTCAAGGTGTTAGGGTGTCCCCTCTGTAGCAGTTTCACATTTGCTTGCAGAACTAACTCACTGTGGCAACATACAGAGAGTATTGTTCAGATGCTTTGAGAAACATAAAGGAAAAAGAGCCAGCTTTCTCCTTTAGCTACACATACATGTTCACATATAAAAGACTAACAACTCAGAGCCGCCACAGAGCTCTCAAAGCAGACTGGTGAGCAGAGTGAGAGGGTAAACACAGAACTATGTTGGCCAAAAGGAATCATCACCGTTAGCCTGCAGACAGGACAAACACAAAGTCCTTCACAGCCTGGTCTAGATAGTCTTCAAAGCCAGCAACGATGGAAACTCCTCCCCTTGCTAGGTCCTAATGCTTACTTACCCACAAGACACTTTCTTCCCTATACACCGCTCCAGTTCTCCAAAATCTTACTAGCACCAGGGGAGCAAAACTGGTATTTCAGTTGTGGATTCCAAGCCTCTCTCCATCATCTATCAGCAATCCTGGTCAACGGGGAAGGTCCCAGATGACTGGAGACTTGGCAATGTGACACCCATCTACAAGAAGGGCAGGAAGGATGATCCAGGGAACTACAGGCCTGTCAGCCTGACCTCGGTACCAGGGAAGGTCAAGATCATCTTGGGGGTGATCACACGGCAAGTGCAGGACAACGGGGGGATCAGGCCCAGCCAGCATGGGTTCATGAAGGGCAAGTCCTGTTTAACCAACCTGATCTCCTTCTATGATCAGCCTAGCGGATGAGGGAAAAGCAGTGGATGTTGTCTACCTGGACTTCAGTCAGGCATTTGACACCGTTTCCCACAGCATTCTGCTGGAGAAGCTGGCGGCTCATGGCATAGACAGGAGGACTCTTTGCTGGGAGAGGGTGATTAGATACTGGAATGGATTACCCAGGGAGATGGTGATGCCACCATCTCTGGATGTGTTTAAGGAACGAGTGGATGCGGCGCTTAGGGATATGGTCTAGCGGTTAGACACTAGGAGAAAAGGTTGGACTCGATGACCCTGGAGGTCCTTTCCAGCCATGATGATTCTATGATTCTGTGACAAGTAAAGTCAACAAAACATTACTCCATGCTTTGGTTGATCCAGCCCTGGTCCCCACCACCGAGGTGCCAACCAGGTCCTTGTAGAAAGAGCTGTTGCCCAATTGGTCATTGCTCTGCTTGTATCTCCACAAAACTGCTGTACTGGCATTGTATCAGGGCTTATTCTTGAGCTATTTTTATTGGGGTTTTACGGTCCAAAAAAATAAATCTTCCCGAGCAACTAAAGGTCTATCACTAAAGAGAGATCCCAAGCAGAATGTTTCTGGAACTTACCCCTGTCTAAATTCAGATACTACAGTACTCCAGTCACTCTGCAGGTTCAATATAGCAATAAATTGCTGTACTATTTCCCAAAGTCCTGGGCACCTCTGGAGCTACCTCTGAACTCCGCAATGCCAGGCTGGCTCCTTTAGAGAGCTGACGTGAAGTAAGCTTGTCTGTCTTCATAAGAGATGCTGTCATACCTTCTGGTTCCCCTTCTGATATTGATAATCCAGTATTAAGAGCAATAACCCCCTCCATCAAAAATATTCATTATTTGCTGCATTTCCTAAATAACAGGGAGAAGTCACCCTTGCACTCCATAATAATGCATGCCCGCAACTCTATTTTCCCCATCTGCTATGCTTGCCTAAGACTGATCATTTGTTACGTGCTAGCTCAAATTGATTTCCTTTTGCCTCTGCTTTCCTTTGCCATGAGTGCAGGAAACAAACAACACGATTTATACCAGCCATCTAGTACCAATCATTAGATAACAAGGCCCTTTACTGAAAGCATTTAGAGTAAAACAATACTTTAAGTTTACCTTTGCTTTCATTTCCTTCTTTATTACTTTAGGTTCAAAATAAGGCCAAAGAAGTTCTACTTACATGGGAGATTAGACAGTCATCCAACATAAATCCTTCACATCCTATATAACACATAGTGCCCAGTTTCTAACGCAATTGTTTACATTTCTGTTTTAGGTTGGTTTAATGAAATACTCAGCCCTCCTTTTCTTGTACCAATTTGCTATGTATTGACCTGTATGTGCAGAGACAACTGCTCCATTTGCAGTAAGGTGGGTTTTATCACACAGAAGCTCAGGTATAGATAACTTTTGGACTTCAGCTCATCACGCTTGAAGACTAATGGAAAGAGAGGAATTGGGAAAGTTCCAGTGGTGTCCCTCAGCTTCACCCGCCTCAAACTGATCAAGAAGTAAGTGACGTTGCTTTGCACTGAGCCTAGTTTAACTTCCGCTATCATTTTCTCTGCAGTAAGCAAACATTTCTTCGCAGAGAAAAAGAGCTGCACTACAAAAGACTGAATAGGAGAAACTAAGCCAAAGATATAAAAAGAAGCAAGAAACTCAATAATGCAAAGGTGCGTGCTCTGAGGCTCTTTTGGGTGTCTTGGTTCTTCATATGGAAGTAATACTCCATGGCTGTGTAAAGCTCTGTCCTAATGCAATGCTCTTCGCTTACTAATAATTAGCAAATGTACATAAACATCTGTATTAATAGCCCACCTTTGACAGAATTAGAACTTGCCACCAGAAAAATGAGTTTTTTCTAAAGGTCTGATTATGCTCCAGTAAAACTCGAGTAAAACTGTTCTAGTAATGGCTCTTCTACCTGCTTGTAATACATTGGGTGATAGTCACAGGAGAGGTTCTGGTAGTTTATTAAAGCAGCTTTCTGAAGAGACATTGTCCCCTTTAGCCCCAGCCACTATCAGAAGAAGAGCTTTCCAAGAAGAGGTGATACAGAAATATTCTCTGGAATATTTCTGTTGTGTAGACATGCCTGAAACTGCAGAAGTAACATCACCCGCAGAAGTGAAACCTTTTAGGTCAAGGCTGCCAAACAGGCTGGTTCCTGCTGTGACATCGAATGGGCAGTCTCAGTTACCTAATTCTTATGGAAGTTGAGATAAAACTCTCCCAGTGGAAACTCCTGACTCCCAAGCACTTTGGCAAATCTGGATCTTAGTTAGATGCCTAACTGGGCGCTAGGAGTAGAGGACTAGCAGGGTGATAATAAAACACTGCAGCAATTTATCATTGAGGAGCAGTGAGAAATCCTTCCCAAATTATTGGGGGCTTTTTTTGTTAAATAAGCCTTAATAAAAATATATTGCATTGATTAAGTTAGACCTGAGCTGTGAAATTTTTGATTTCCTGAACTATGACATGGTTACTTCTCCAAAGAAAAATTATTGGTTCTGTCTCTAGTACAACAATGCGTTTTTGATACTGCTTTATATATTGTGCTAGGAACATGTATATTAGCTTATAAACATAGCAGGTTTTATATTAAAATTTTTAACTAATTCTATGTATAAATCAATATAACTTATTGTAGTACTTTGAGACAAAGTTCAAACAATTCTTCTGAAAGAAAAATTTAAAATCCTTTTCAATGAATATTTATATGGTCCACAGCAAATTAAAAGAAGGAAGTTTTAACATAAAAACCCTATCAATTTCAAATCCAAGGGCTCTGGGGTTTATGCAAGTGCAAAACCTTTGTAAGGGATACAACCAAAGCCCAGTGAATCACTTGAAAATGCCCTTCAACCCCAAGGGGCTGAGCTTGAGCCCTGTGGCATTTAGCTGTCAGAAAGAGGAGCCCAGTACATACACTCACATGCTAATGATGGAAAGGTCAGATCCAGATCCCTTCCATTTTGCAACGGGCTGGGAATTTCATCTCCCATTACCCACAATTCAGACTGAGGTCTAGGATGGCTCAGATCATCACAAAACAGAGACAACTGGTACAATTCAAAGAACTGCTATCACATCCATGTTCAGATTCCAAACAAATTTACATTTAGTTGCCCAGGCCTCTGAAATAATACTAAAAGGGTTTTGTTGAGCTATAGCAAAAAACCCCCTCTGATTGCAGCCAATTGTCCATCCCCCTTTCAGCAGGGGGGCTGTGTGTAATTTTCTGCCTTCGATTAAGATTCACTACTAAATTCATCTTCTTTTAAAACCATATTATTGCACCGTATGGTATCACATGAAATGCACAGCAAAGGTTTGGGAATTCTTTTGGAGGATGATGGGGAGTGGAAACCCATGTTAGAGGCACAATGGAAATAAATGCATAATTCAGTCCTTGCTTTTTTATTTGTCCTTGGCATTAATGAAGAACAAATTAGCTACTCTCCTTGGGTGTCTACCAGAAATAATAGTAACAACTAGAGCTCTTTCCCCCACTCAGTAATATGCTCCTTTGTAGATAAGCACTGTGAAGAGGTAAAATTACGTCTTTTAAAAGTTTACTGTTTTCTTGTTCTAAGATAAAAATGATAGGGTTGGGACTGGGAAGTAATTCAGAAATATTTATTCCACTGAGACAATAGATTTTTTTTGTCATCTGAAGAAAGAAGTGGTGACTATCAAAATGAAACAAAAAGACAACAGCATTAACCACAGTGTCTGCTCCATCAGTAAATACAGAACACACCTTTGCAATGACTGTGCTCCAAAGCCTGAGCCATGGTTGAGCAAAGGGTTGTAAGAGGAACAATCATCCACGTAAGTTGACCAGGCTGAGGGATGGAGCATTTTTATCATTATTCATACACATGCAATAAGATACTCAAAATATTTCCTCCTCTTCCAGATGATTAATTTACAGACGGCTTCATCAACCTTCGATGATGTGTAACAGAGACTTGGGAAACATGTAAACATCTCTGCATCATTTTACAGTTGCAATATCCTGACCAACATAATCCTTGGCTGGAAGAAAGAACTCAGATTTAAATTTAAAGAATTACTTCTTTAAAGATGTTGAATCCCATGGCAAGGCAAAATAATGCCTCTCAAGTGAAGATCAGTGCGTGGGCATAACTGCAAGACAGATCTACCTGCAGTGCAATGCATTTGTGTAATTAAATCAACCTGCCACTGTTTCATCTATTATGTAGATGCAGAAATACTGATATTAATTATCCTCACATATCTAGAATGACTGAATTAATGGTTCCATGCAGCAAGAACTTGTTTGTGTTTGGACCTCTCTCACCAGAGCTTCTTTAACTAGCTCCTGGGTAGAATTCATTAATTTTTATTAACAGGGAAAACATTTGTCCCCGTGACAATATTTGCATTGCCTGAATGATTTTCACCTCTGCCACAAGGTGTACTATTGGCTCATACATCACACGATTACTTGGAGAGCAGAAAGACCCTCAGTCATTAGTGAGTGAATTAAAGATGATCTAAAGAGCTATTAATCACAGTGACAAAAGCCTTAATGTTGCTGTGACCCTAGTGGAGCCTGGGGACTAAAAGGGAAGCTGAGGGAGAGAAAATGGAAACATATGTTTTCTCCAAAATAACCTACCTTAGGAGAGCTGTCAAAGAGTCACATCAAACTGAGAAATCCTGCTATATACGAGGGCTCCTACATTTTACTAGGGGCATTTCTGTAGTCAGTCTACTCATTGTCATTAGTATTATTTATAATCAGTGTAAGCAATTAAACAATAAAAGACATATGGTTTATCCTTTTTTTTTATCAGCAGTTATTTAAAAGCAACAGATTTAGAGTAAACTGATGCTCATAATATACCCTAGTATAAACAGAGATCACTTAGTGCACAGTATAGTCCAGGTTAAAGATTTGGCATCTACATCCCACGTGGAGAACACAAGGCAGTGAACTCTATTTCATACTATTCCATAAAGCCAACAAAAACTAAAGCCTTCAATTTGTTATCATTACCTCAGATACAGGGAGGTCAACTGGACGTTGAGACACCAAGCTTAAATCACAAACCCCAAACATACAAATATTTCGGATGTTTCTAATCTTTCTGAAAATCAGTTACAAATTATTCCTATTGGCACTGGTTTAGTGGCAACCGTATACCTTGAAGATCACCCAGCTCCAACCCCCATGGGCAGGGACACCTACCCCTAGGCCAGGTTGCTCAAAAAATCCCATCCATCATGGCCTTGAACACTTCCAGGGAGGGAGCATAAGGTTAGTAAGATACCTACAAACACTATATATACAGATGTAGCTGAGAGTCTCATTAGAAATACTACCATGATATATTTTTGTTTTATTTGACTCTGTAGAGAAAAAGATGGAGGCCAGGATGTTGAAAAAAATCTGTAAAAATTGCCTGACTAAATAAGTGTTAGTTATTTGGAACCTGAATACGCAAGGGATTTTATGGTCATGTTTATGATTCACAGGCTACCATTTTGGAACAAAGCAAAAAGCATACCTAAGGTATGTGGTAAAGTCTTAGAAATAAATCAGCTTGTATAACAACCCTCCCCTAGGGAAGGAAAACACTCTCATCTCACAGTACAAGAGGAAGTTGATTGACTCATCCAGGGGTTCTGCTCTGCCTGGCCCAGCAGACTCCCAATTCCCTTCACTTCACCTGCACAGGGACAATACTCTGCCTTGTGGACAACCTGCAGCGAGTTCCTTCCTGCTAAGTGTGTTCTGGTGTTGCTCCCAAGCCATGCTCCCTAAGGATCCGACCCACAGCTCTTGGAGGATTCCTATTTGCTTCACCTACTTTGAATAGGCACAGAGATATAGCAAAGCAACTGCAATGAACACGGCTGACAGATATTAAAAGAAAGCTTTAGCCATAATATGCATGAGAAACATCACCTCCCTCTGCTCTCCCCTCTCCACTGTCTGGGTCTTCAAATTCATCTGTCTGGATTCAGATGGAGTGTCCCAAAATTCATTTAAGAGGATTAGAAATCACTCTCTGACCTTGGGCTCAAATCTGGTGCAGATCTCTAGGATGTTAATGGGCTTCACAAAGATGAACTTGTTTCTAGACAGAATTGTTGCCTTACTCTTATAAAACCCTTAGTATTTAGTGATGTGATATCTGATCAGTCCAAAGTAAAACTTTCATCTCTTTGAGAAAGGTCACTACATATTCATCTGATGTCAAACCTGTACATAAACAAGCCTCTTTAAATGACAGATCAGAAGCAAAAAGTGGGCTTTTTTTTCCCCTAATAGCATCAGCCCAGATGCACTTCTCAGTGGCGCTTATTCTCAGCTGGTCTGCTTTCAACTTTCACTTCCTATTTAGAAAGCTAAATTGGGAGTGCTTTAATCTTCTGGCTTCATTTCCTTAATGAGAAGTGAAAGGTATAAGTGGCAGCAGGTAAAGAGATATTGAAAGCTGTGGCAGACTAGCATTTAAATATTTTAGAGAAGCTTGATCAGAGCAGTTTCTAACATTCCTTTCTTCTGTGATAGTGAACAAAATTACAAACTCAATAAAATCCAAAGTTGTGGTTGCAGGGAAGATGGCACAGCAGCAGCAGAGGGGCAAACTTTGAGGCAAGCAAAGGGAGAGACTCTGGTCTCGCTGTGTGCCTCATTCTGGAGTATCCAAGTAGTTCTGCTCTGATCCAGCAAAATACCAAAACATGCTCATCTGAGGTGGCTTTTGGTAAAACAACACAGTGTCCAGCTTGAAAATAAACAAAGATAGTCTTGTTATTGAACTGTTGGCCATTGGTAGTGTCCTCAGCACCTCTCAGAACGAGGACTGTTGAGCAGAAAACAGTTGGAGATAAGAATTTCCCGAAATGTTTCATCTTGACTGTCTTTGCTGTTAGTGAAAAACATCATTATTTATCTCATATGGTTTTGCTGTCCTGATATTAAAATTATCATTTAATGTCCCCACATCACTACTACTTCCAAAAACCTTAAGAAAATTTAGAGAAAAGTGATCTGTATGTACTTACACTCCAGGAAGAGGTATGTGTGATACCAAGACAAGTTTTGTTTCACAATCTCAGCCTAGTGAAACAGCAGTTTCATTGGTCCCGCCTTCACTTAACTGCTTTTCCTGCTAATCTCTTTGTTTAGGGAGAAATTCCTATCCATTTTGGTCTCAGCTAAGAAGTGTCACAGAAATCCCAACCCTGGATTTCAACATCTGTGCCCACATGCATGCTGCTATGGCTTATGTCAACATTTTCAGAAGTGGTCGCTGCCTGGGAGTCCTCTTTCCAATGTGCAGCCTCAGCATGGCTGGTCGTCTCCTCCCAGCGCCTCAACACATCTGGGTCATCCGCTCATCAAGTTTTGTTCCGTTGTTTGATGCTTCCTAATATTTCCATTAAATGCAGAAGATAGTCCTTTTGCTGCTTTTGTGTCTTCCCTTCCACTAAGCTACATCTGAAACAATCTGGAGAAGAGTTGTTGGATAAAGCATTCAATTCCAGCAGCAGAAAAGAGCTGAAATGTGTCCTGACACATTTGGAGAAGAAAGGCTGAATATTGCCCCAAACCCACGAGCCCTCACACATCGCATCGGGTAGCAAACCACTGGCACTGCACTCCTGTGGCAAGTAATCTGGAAAAATAGATTTCTCTCGTGCCAAGACACCTGCTAACACTCTTTACACTGGTCCCCACTCTGAACTGGAATGTTTCAAGGCTAATTAAGATGTAACAGCACCTAATTTCCCACTGCGCTTTAGGTGTTTGGAGGAGTGCTTTGTTGTATTTCCTTGCTTTCCCCTGGGTTTTGTTCCTACATATCCTATCCATGTGTTACTGACTTAGCTCATTAAATATAAATTGACATCTCTACCGTACTGGGCAGAGTATCCTCGAAATCCCTCAAATATCGTGATGCCTTAGAACGGTTGAGAAGCAGGCTGGAATATCCCATGTGAGCAAAAGTAAGTCTGAGAAACAAGAGTAACAGGGGCTCATTCCCCTAATATATGGTTGGGGGAGAAGGGGATCCAGTGCAAATGAAGCATGGGATGGTAAATAAGAACTGTGTTCACTTGCAGTCATGCACCATAGCCATTAAGCCTTAAGGTCTTAAAGGTACCAAGCAATGCATATGATAAATTTCTCAAAAACATCCCAGCCATAACATAGTTCTTGCTGATTGCTCATTTACCCATAATGCAGGCTGTCATAGCAAAGCCTGACAAATGATAGAGAAAGCTCAGGTTATTTTTTACACTGACTGCCAAGCCCCTCACCTCAGATTATTCATTTATTAGGGCAATCACTGAGGTCTGGGTACTTAATATTGTTTTCACCAAATATGAAAATGATCTACTTGCCTATTCTTTAGTTCCTCCTAGGGCAAGCCATTTATCATCTGCCCTGGATAAATGACTGCTTCATTATAGCTATAATTTATGAGATGTTAGAACTAAAGAGCCACACCTAAAGACTTAAAGCTTTAATATGGATTAAAATCAGATAATCAATCAAGCATATACAAAATTTTCTTTAGAATTATTTCTTGCTTTGAAATGGCTTTGCATTTTTAGAGTGCAGGTAGCCTTATGTCTCAAGACAGCCAAACTTAGGCAATCTTTATTAAAATGTCTGTAAGGAAATCTGGGTTATAACATTACTGGTCAGTCAGACACCGGTAATGACTACATGAGTCCACAAACTTGCATTTTGGACTAGAAAGATTTTTGCTGCTTTGGTGACAGGGGCTGCAGGACTCTAGACCCGAACTGGTGGGGAAAATTCAGATCAAGGCCAGATTCCTGCATTCTCTGTAGATGGAAGTAGTTTGTTCATCTGGGGTTACAGAAGAAAAAGAGTTGAACATTATTTGGAAATATTTCCACAATTTTAAGGTGTTTTGCTGCCTGAAGCAGTTTCACAGATTAGAGTTTGTATGATCGACAGCTCTTGTTCTATCTGAGGAATGAAATATTCCTTCCTCCTAAAGCAGCATTACAGCATGGAAGAAGTTTCTGGTTTGTGTTTTGGCTGTATATTTGCTAGCACAGAGCCAATACAAATATTATTTCCCAAGCATGTGCCTTGCTTATAACACAAGCCCTAAACTACTTAACCATTTAATCCTGCATCTTCTGGAGCCCATGTTGGAAATACAACATTTATTAGATTTTTGAACACGTACTGCTAAGACAACAATGCGGCTACATCTCCCGTGTGGGGCAGACCTGTGCTAGTCAGGCTCAGTGTAGGCACAAAGGTCTCAAGCAGTGCTGGGGCCTACAGGCAAAATGAGCAGGCTATCCCAGGAACTCAACAGCAAGCCCACAGCAGTGAGAAATGCATGAGGTGATGAACAGGCTGATGGGAGATTGTAATTTATTTTCTCATGCATCAAGAACACAGGACACTACCCAATGTGATTAACCTGAGCATCTGTTTAAAATTCAACCCTGCTGGACAAATACATCTGAAAGAGAAGGGGGTCTAATACACCCAGCCCCTGTACTTGGATCCACAGTTACAAATGGAAATCGAACCTTCTCAACAGCAACAGCTTCATACTCTCAGGATAAGTGCCTGTGACAGATGTTTAATTGAAGTGTATTGTTGGGCTTATGATGAGAGAATACACTGCAGCATCATGTAACACTTACTTTTTAGCCAGTGAGTCTTCTTCAGTAATGCTGTGACTGATTTAAGTTTAATCCCAGCACCAGGCTTTGTTAGCTAAAGGACATTTTTCACTCTGGCGTAAGCTCTCCCCTTCATACAATTTGGCATCAGAATGTCAGTAGGAATAAAACAATCCAAGCTCTGCAGTTTTTCTGCATGAGAGCTATTTAGGGATGCCTGTGCAAGGAAATGCTTGGTGCACACCAAATCTGTGAAATGTATCTACCCCTGCACGTATGTATGAACGTAGACCTATGTTCACAGGAAAAAGTACATGATTTTTGTGGATGCATCTGCAAATAAAAGGACAAAATATTAGGCATAGCCTCAAAAGTATTCAGAAAAGTCCATTTTCCTAATTATTTGGGGAAGTTTTTACTGGAAGCTCAACAGAATTCAGCCATGATGAAACAATTTTAGCAGGACCAAATTGCTAGATCAGCTTTGCACTTTCAGCAGGTGAAGATCTGCAGATCCCACTGAAGATAAGAGGCAGCAAGACACAAACACAAGACTTGAAGAGCCAAAAGGTGCTAAGAAAAACTCGAGTCCCCTACATGAGCCATTCCTCACGGACCAGACCTTCAGACTCAACAGAGTGGTGGTGCCCCATGGTAATGGAGAGGCACATGGACCACCTTTGCCAGACCGGGACATCTCTTTCCCACCACAGTGCTGCTGGGTTGTAGGACAACACTCCCAACCAGGCTAAACTAACTCTTCCCAGTACCAGAAAGCTGCATTTTCCTCAGGGATTCCAGACCCTTTCCAAGTTAGGGCCCATCCTCGTCTCTTAAAACAATTTTGCTCTCAGAGTAAGAAGTTGTGTTCCATGTTCTTTGCCAAAATAAATGTAATATCAAGTCAGAAACCCTCCAAAATAGAGCTGGTAATGCAAATATTGACACAGCAAAGAGGAGAGAGGGCAGGAGCATGGCTGGACAGACAGTTTGAATATGAAATATTTCACAAAAAAATGTCATCTTTATTTAGTGAGTGGTGAAATCAGTGACTATTTTAAAAGATTTATAGTTTTCGTAGCCCAGACACTTATGCCCCCAAGTTGGAATGGGAACGTGAACGAAAAAGGCAGTTTTCCCAAATTTCATCTGGGATTACTGCTGAGAGGTTTCTACATGCAGGACTCATGTTGATTTCCATGAAAGTTTCACAGAAGCGAGATTTCTCGGCACATGTAATTAGAAATAGTCCCCCACCCTCACTTCTACAACATGACTTCCCAGAGTTCTGTGAACTAATTCTTCTTACGTGGGTCCTTAGTGGCCACATGCTTGCCACAATCAGGTGTCACAGCATCCAAGGCACATTCAGAGTGTAAGATAAAATGGGCATGTTAAGAAAAAACAAAGTAGGAGAAAGAAGGACACTTGTTTGAAGTGCAATCAACTTACACGAACAGGCTGGTGGAGCTCTTGGGCCAAACCATACAGTCTGTAAGCCCATGGCCCTCCATTTTTTTTCCTCAGGAAGTCTACAGCCAGCTCAAATGTTGCACTGCTTTTTTGGCTTCTACGTGGATCACTGATGTGGAAGGCATCTTTAAAGGAAGGGTCTGCTTCTCAATAGCTCCTTTCCTCAAGCAGTGAAACAAGATGCAAATCAGACTTTGTGGTATGTTACTAGTAGAAGCCATACTCATTTTCCACTACTTAACGATGGGCCACGGTATAGGACTGAGAAAAAAATTGTGACCAAATGAGAAAGGCATCAGAATTTTCAGAGACATCTCTGTAACTACTGTATCTATATCTTTGAGTGCTGGTAGCTCAGGAAGGCTGCTGTGGTGTCTCCAGGTGGCCAGCATCTGCCAGCAGCTCTGCCTGCGCTAAGGGGGATGATATATCATCTGTACCCCATCTGATTGACTTGCAGCCATCAGAGAGCTTTGAATCTACATACCTGCCTTAGCTCAGCAATGTCAATGATAGATCTAGGTCTCAAGTAACTCATTACACCCTCCCTAAAATGTTCAGATGTGGGTTTATTTCAACGTTTATGCTGCTAAAAATATCCTTTTACATTTTTAAATTAATGAAGTTATTCTATTAAATTGAAAAAACTGATGTGAACTGAAAAAGAGGCAACTTCCATGCAAACGGCTAAGTTACCAATTAACTCCTTAAAACAATTGAAAGCCACAGAGAACCCTCAATGCACAGAGGCAGTTAATTAATTAACATTAGAAGTGATTAATAATGAGTCTTGTTTAATAGTAAATATCTGCCTGCAATGCCTGCACATCAGAACAAAAAGCCTTCAGAGAACAGCAACTATATTTATCCTGATTGTGTTTGGGAATTTAACATGTTTTGTACAGGCTGACAAATGGCCTATTAATTATCTAATGTTGTCTGACAACAACAGCTTGATAAAGATGTATGCTTTTGAATTGCTGGATGAAAACTGCTAGAGAAGAGCCCCACAGGGGCCTCCTTGTCCTAAAAACTGGGCTCCAAGCCATGACAACAGGCAAGACAAAGCCCTATCTCCTGCCACAGCCTTCGGAGATAAAATATGTTTGGCATTAGGGACGTTTTCAGAAAACTGCTTCTGCAATATCTGATTGGGAAAGGAGGAGTATGTCTTTACTAAATTGGGGTTAAGGCATAATCAATATCATATATGGAGTGTCTGGCCTATTCTGCATAAACACAGGCACTTCATATTATTAAGGAGTCTATAATGCAGAGGAAGCATATGGCAGGACATTGCAGCTCTTTCTATTCTTTTTATTTAGAACTTTATCTTCCAACCTGTTTGACAGCTGGTCCTAAGTGGTTTCACAGTGCCAAATTATTTTTATGATTGTTTGATGTTTTATTCTTCCATTTCAGTTAATGAGATAGGATCCCACAATGGTCATAATTCAAAGCTGTCAGAACTAAAAAGCATGCTTGTGGCAAGATAGCCTGATGGTAAATAAGGCTAAAAGCTGCCGATAATAAAAACTCTCTTACCCAAGTCTCCTCTGCAATCAAAACTTGCTTTGGATCCCCCTTTGCTTTGTGCTCACTTGCACTGTGACTTTTCCCTTTTGGACAGGTAAACTATCAATCTTCGGGTAACATCACCCTTTTAATTCTGTTCAACCTTTTCTTGTAATGAAATGTGTAGGATACATAGGAAGCATTGAAATGTCCAAAGATATTGAGTGCTATATTATAATTAAAGGGCTTGAATCCTATTTACCGTGCCAAGGGAATAATTTGTCATATATGCTTAGAAGAAATTGTTCAACAAATGACCTTTAAGAGTCCTAGGAAATGCCTTATATCTGGCATCCCTGGGGATTTTAATGAAAACTTTCCAAAAGTTGCTATTTGGAATCCTAACCTTTGGGAAGGGAACTGCTGTCTCTCCTTTATTCTTACATATTTTGTATGAGGAGGATGTAAAAAGAGGGAGATATAAACAAATTTCATGGACGCACAGCAGAGTAGGTGGTGAGGCTTCTTTGTTCTTATCGCTGCCCAACAGTTTCTGCACGACCTCACTACTGCAAAGCCTCATTATTTCATTGCTAATTGCCTTAGTTTCTCTAGATAAAAAATATCCATAAAATACAGCGTCACTGTTCTTAGACAAACTTGCAAATCTATTCAGAAACACACCAGACAATTCTGCAACCAAGATACCATAGCACCTCTACTTGTGACCAGCCAGTTGATTGAAGTAAGAGATGGTTTGTCTTCAGAATTGCAAAAAATTGCGTAACATGTGGCTTAGGAAAACATTTCAGGCACATAAGAGTTGAAGAAGTTGCAGTAAATACAAAAGTCCAACCATACACAGTTCAATCCAAAGACATTTCCATTATTTGGAGCAATAGCAGATATGCAACAAGAAAGAGAAGGGAGATACAGGCACCTTCCCCCAGCTATGTCAGTGAGGGAAGCTGGACAAAGCACAAACTCCCCAAGGTCTTCTCCTTTGGAAACAGGAACCCACAGGCAGGCTAAGAGCCAGGCACCTCTAAGGAGTTCACTTCAGAATGAATAGCTTCCACCATCAGTACACATGCATATCTTATTTTCTACTATACTTGGGTTTTTCCTAATGCAAGCTATTGCTCTACATTGGGCTCAGCACAGGCCTCATGCAGTTAGTTTGTGGTTGGAGCAGGGCAAATCAGCTTTGCTAAAATTTTTACATCTCCCATTTTGAAGGTTTAACGTAGAATGTTAACACGGCCATAGCACTGTCGGGGCTGCATACATCAAAATCCAAACATAGGAAAGCCAATTAAGCCTTTCAATCTGGGTAGATTATATGCCAAGGGTGTAAGAAGCGTTCCCCTTTGCATCACTTGCTTAGACTATGGCTGATAAATGCTGTCAGATGCTATCGCTGATCCTGACCAAAAAGTCCTGGGAGCATGTCTGAAAGAGCAGCATATAGGAACACAAGAAAATCAGTCATGTTCTTGCTGTCTACACGAGTTCTGGATTGCATTTGAGCCAAAGCACTGCTCTGGGCAGAGGCACATTGACCACACTAACTACATCAGTCTTGGGGAAGGAGCAGGACCAAGAGCACAGCACTGTACCTCCACCACTCTAGGGCTACCTGCACCCAAGAGATGCTCTGGAGACACAGCACAGGCAGCCCTGGGGCAGTGCAAAGCTGATAGAGCATCAGTAGATCCTTCCCAGTGTTGGAAGGGCAGGAATCACATTATTTTCACATTCCTGAGGTCAGCCTTGTGCTAGATGGTCATCACTATTTGGGTCTTGACATTTATCAAACAGTAAAACCCAGAAAACACTTGGGTCTTACCATGGGGACTTGGTCCAAAAGACTCCAAGTCAACAAGACTCTCTCCATAGACTTTCCATCTGGATCTGCAGTGGTTTTCCTGACCACTTTCATCTCCAATTGAGTACAAAGCATATCAATTTGGGATGTAGGGAAAAGGAAGGGAAGAGGGAAATCTCAATGCAGACATGGTAAGGAAATTTGATAGGGCTTTGCAAAGTACTGGTACTCTTTTTTTTGGTCACAAGAAAATTGATGATGCCACAAGTTTAATGCTAATTGATTTATTACCTACCTAAGCAAATCGTGGGCAATGCAACGGCAGGCTTAGACTTAAAGCAAATGATTTACAAGATAATGTTTGACTCTGGGAAAGGGTAATCAGATCCAGATACAATGGATGATAGAATCATTGAGAAGAAATAAAAGAGGATAAATTGCCATGTGCTAATGAGCTTACAGGCACTAATGGGGAGGACATCAGTTTTAACACTCAGGTTATGAGCTAGGAGCAAGGTGTGGGGTTTGGTTTTTTTCTTCAACAGCTAAAGATGTAGTGCTGAAACAAACCAAGATTAATGGCATCCCACTCACTTACTTAGCCATTCCTTACACCTTCGACAGCCTCCTGCGCTAAATGTATGGCTGGTTTTTAATCAGGTTTATCCAAAGTAGCTCACCTCAGCTGGAAGCCATATTACCTGTTTCTAGGTTAAGACACATCTGTTGTTTGGGGATAAATTACTCAAAGGAGCATTTCTCCTCCTCCTTGCAGCACTGGCCACTTGATGAGTTTGCAATGTCTTTGCAGGTCTCTTTAGGATCATAGGAATATTCTCAAGCCTTTATATGGTCTCAGTGCACTCAGGTTTTGAAGCAGTTGCCAGAGCAATGCTGTCTCACATCATGATTCATTTTTATATCTTTCTCTCCCTCCATCCCACATCACCACCTAGAACCAGGGACACTTTATTGGTATTTTTGATTACTGCTGTAGCCGTCTAAATTTTTCAGCAGGATGGGGGTCTCTCCAGCCCTGATGTAGAAATGCACTATATGAATGGTGCTAGCCACAGAGTAATAAAAAGACAGTACTGTGTGCTGTTATTGGTAAGGAATACAGAAATGAAGCACTTCCTCAGAGACCAAGCACACATTCCAGGGCAAGGCTTCCAACAAATGAACTTTAATATGATGAATTGTGCTGCAGTTCCACAATGAATATAACTCTCAAAAATGCAGCTCAGTTGAAGCTTTTAAGTTATAATATGCACAACATGACCAACACTTGATTTTAAAGAGATAGGGTCCTGACTGATTAGCACAAAAGTAGCTGTGACCCTTCTGAGTTAAGATACAGGAAGTCTACCCCAAAACCAATGCACAGCACAGACAAGCAGACACTAATTAATTACAAATCCTATGCAGTGCCAGTGCAGGTAAAACCTCAGAGGTGTGCCTTTTCTTCAGAGGGGGAGGATGACAGCACGGACACGCCCAATCCCCACCAGCTCTATCAGGGAGCGACACCCCAATGAGCAGCTTGTGGGCAATGAAAGCAGAGAAGGGCACTGCCTACACCAGGAAAATTTGGTCTCTATAAAGTGGCTCAAATAAATCACAGCTCCAAGCTCCACTCATTAAATGAATTTGCAAGTTTTCATTGTCCTGACCTAGATTTTAGGTTTCAATTTAGAATTTGAAACATGGATCATAAAAGCACAAACTGTTAAACACAAAGGTTTGCTGCTGGGGCTGCAGCAGGGAAGGAAAAACCTGGTCTAGTGGGAGGTGTCCCTGTCCATGGCAGTGGGGTTTGAACTAGATGACCTTTAAGGTCCCTTCCAACCCAAACCGTTCTATTATTCTATGATTCTATGAAAATACACTGACTACAAAGGAAAGCCTGGATCATAAAACTTTGAAATGGAGATGCATCTGGCATTGGATGCCTATGTAATGGTACCCGTCCCTCTATAAGGAGGGATGCAGTAGAAAACTGGTTCAAGCACTTCTGCCTGATGCTGGGAACCGGCTCGTATTGGAGATCATCATCTTTACTAAGCATTCCCTGGAGCTAAGTTAAATCATTCTATATTGAACCGAGCAATAATGTCAAAGTAAACAAGATTTTCTAGTTTCTTTCACTGAAAAGTCTCTGGTCTAGTTGTAAAATAAAAAAGGAAACTTAAAAAAAGAATGTTTATTAAATGTCTTAACATATTGCAAGTCTTAACAGATTAGCATGCTCATTCAGGGAAACCAGCCTGGAGTGGCAAACACGAAATGGTTGCAATTAGTACAAGACTTGTTGTACTTGAAGCAACTTGTCTTTTCTGTTTGAAAGGAACACACAATGTGAGCTCACTGTTCTGGTATTGGGCACCTACTGGACATGCAAACAGGATATGATATGTGTGACTAAAGTAATTGCCTCTATTCACTCTTACAGATAAAATATGGGTTTCATGTGATGGGAAAAAGAAAACCTTGACTGAATATTGAAGAGACTGTTTGGTTTAGTCACAGGCACTGACAGTGGGTTTAATTTTATCTGCGGGCTTTGCAACTCTGAGATGAACCCACAGCATATCCAGCCCTCACTTTTCCAGCTATGGGCATTTTTCCAGTGATGTCAGAGGAAGTTGCACTAAATCCCAGTGACCCATGTGTGCAAACTCTCTTCCCTCTGCTGAGCCTTCTAGCTTCCATCCACCAACAAAATTCACTCTAGGAACAAAACTGAAATCTTTGCTCTTTTGAGCTGCTACCTTCCAGTCTCTGGTTGTTTATCACACTAGTTTATGTGTTGATGTTCCAGTTCCCACTTCAGTATCTGAATTCAAAATCCTGTTCAGCATCAAACACATTTCCTCACTCAGTAGCTGAAGCATCCTGTACCACTGCCCAAGCCCAGCAGGTCTGAAGTGTATTACAAGGAGCCTGAACGCTGCTGCACACACGCTGCACTTGAAACTCCGCAATGCTCTGTGCCATCAGTCCTGCTCCCTCCAAGGACACACTGCTTCTCAATCCACCACTCTACACTGCCACACTTAATCCTTTTCCCTTCATCATGCCCCATATGGGAAAGCACCAGGTGGTTGGTTTAGCACAGCAGAGGCAAGTTTCAATGCCAAAAGCATGCAAGCAATTTCTGTTTGAGAGCCACAATGGAAGTGTGGCTCCACATCTTTCCCTCCTGCAGGCCACGGTGTATCCCACACAGAGTGACTGCAGATACCTAGACAAGCCTTCTCTAAAAAGAAGCATCAAATACCTCACTGGCTGCAGCAGTGCTGGGCAGCTGCCATCATTCCACCAGTGCTGTGGCAGGAAATATTTTATTGTCCATCAGCAGTGCCAACATTTTCAGAGTGCCTTGGCTCTGTAAAGACACATGTTTTGACCCTGCGCTTGGCACACGCACAAGGAAGGGACACAAATAGGTTCACACATGGGGTCAGTGCGGCCCTGTGCACACTCACCTCAATCCCAATGTGACCAGCACCTGCCCTGGCTGTTTTCAGGTGTGGGAGAATACGGGTGGGTGCACACAGAATCATGAGTATAGACAGACTATTCTGCCGATAAAACACAGAGATACATCCCAGTCACCTGGGAAGATGCCTGCTCGAGTCCTATCTAATGAAACTTGAGCAAACACCAGCAGCCTGGAGAGATCCTTGGTCACCACACTAGAAGATGGATCAGGAAATCTGGTTTCATGTCACTACTTCATTAGCTCTCAAGGGAGCAGGTAGTTTCTAACTCAGGTGCTTTTGAAATGTTTCTTACTTGCCTAGTGCTTCAGTTTCTTCATCTATGTAAGGGGATAACATTTATTGCAATATTTTACCCCATTTTATGGACATTTCAAGGCAACAGCTACTACACTACATGTACAAAGCAACTGCTACAATTCACCCTGGTCTTACTTGCACACACACAACAACTTACCTTAAATGACAAAAAAGGAATCTTAACCATTGGCCCCTGCCCTGGATTTTTTTTTTAAATCTAATCTTGCTAATCCTCCAGATTCAGAATTATCTACCAGAAAAGTCATTTACAATACACAGGGTTTAAATTCAGCTGAGTCTGTTTTGGAATTCTTGAGGTAAGCATCTAAAATCCAGATGTTAAATATGGTTCTGAATTTTTTTCAGAGTGGAAAACAAATTTCAAACATTAATTAGAGTTGTTCTCATATGTCTGATTTCAGATCAATGTCACTAGAAAAAGAACCAAACAAATGTGACACTTTGAGAATGAGAATAAATAGTGGAAACATCAGTTCAGCCTTCACCTGGGGTGCAGAGCCACTGCTGCTGGGCTACAGCCCCACTGCTTCAGCTTCAGCCAGCAGGTAAAGCTTAGAAAGGGGAAATGCATACAGGGAGAGTGGGGGAAATCGTACTGTACAGCATGGATAAGCCATTCACAGATATTGGTATTTTCAAATAGGTACTTCTCAGAAGAGCTGTACTGCACACCTTTGACCTTTAACTGGAGTGCTCAAACATTGCATGTAATGATGACTACCAATGAAAGTCCTGTGCTGTGCTTGGCTGCACTTTCTATATGAGTGCCAGCAGTAAGATAAATGATAAACTGGTTCACTGGAGTACTAGTGGTTTGGGGGCTATTGATTTTTGGTCCATTCTCTTTAAAAGTGAGATCTAAAAAGTTGACAGAGGGTCATTAATTTCATCATATACTTGTCGTCTCATCCATAACCAATCCAGGGGCTGAGTGCGCTTGTCACTCTCTGTTTGCACTTTATTTGTTTAGGTTTTCTTTGTGATTCTACATTTTCCTCCTTTATTTCAGCTTTGTGTTGGTTTTGCTTCTGTTATTTCTTCTTTTCCTCTAAATGAGCTGCTTGCTTTGGACTTCTACTACAGAAGACTCTCTGTATACACATTTATATCTTAAGCAAATTCAGTGGCTTCATTATCAAGTCTGTGCTGAGACAGGAAAGCACCTCTGTTTAGCAGTACTTACTTAAAAAGAAAAAGACTGCTAGAAAATTCATCAAGATTAATTGTGCAATCTGAAAGATTTTGATTGAATAAACACTTGTCTGAAGACTTCAGGATCTCTTTCAAAAGAAACATTAAGGAAAGAGTTAGAGCATTCTACCCCTATGAACTTCATGAGACAGTGTTCTCAGGTGATAGAGAAAACTGAATCCAAAGAAACATGCCTATAATTAGTAGAGTTCTCTTTCTCATGGTTCTAATTAAGCCCTTGGCAACTGCAACAAACTTAGAAAGTCTTTTACTAACAGTTCCTAAAAACCCTATTTCACTGGTGTATATTATCTTTTAGTAGAGTAAAAACATATAGAAAATTCTCCATAATTACTATTATTACAAATATTTTGAAACAGGAGTAATTTATCCATCTAGTGGAAAACTATTTATAGGAGCAAGTTACCCCTGTACAAAACTGCATTCCATAGGCAGATTTTCCAATTTTAGCCTGGTTAAATATATTTCTAGGTAATGGTGTCATCCATCCTCCAACACCAAGTTCATCTGCATTGTCTTTCACTGCAAATCCAACAGAAAAGTGTGTGTGAAAGTAAAATAAAGTGTGATTAAGTATACAGATGATGGCAGAAAAATCCAGTATTAATAATATCACAACCAGCCAGTAAATCTCCTTTTTTATAGGTAAAGAAATGCATTTCTGCTCTAAAGTTTGTTTTTTATATACCCTTGAGTGCTCAACTAGCTAAACTACCAAGGGAGCTCTACATGATTTAGAAGTTAATCCTTCAAATGGCTAACAACTGAATGTCTCAGCTGTTTGTAGTTTCCTACCACTGGCTAATTTCATTTTTGTTTCATGTGTACAGTGGCAAGCTTTCCTTGTTCAGAGCTCCAACACCAAGATTGTAAATGTAGTTAATTTAGGTAAAATGAGGCTGGGAACATTCACACCATGTTCAGTTTGTTATGACTAGACCAGGTAGAAGTTGAGAAATATACATGAGGAACAAACAAAAGAGAAAAAAGGGAGATAAAAGAAACAAGAAAAATAATCAAATTTACCAGGCTCATGTGCATCAAGCACCCTTTTAAAGAAAAAAATAGGAAAACAATATTCAGAGAAAGACCCAACCATTTAGGCTTACTGTTTTGAGGGACAAAAAAATCCCTAGGTGTGTTGTAATACTGAAGAATCAATTGTTTTAACAACGGACCGAGCTTTCTGAGCCTGCGATTATCAAGTCCTTCTCTTGTGCCAGAAGCAAAAGCTCATCAATCCACTCCTTTTCCCAAACCTCATTTTGTTTGTATGGCATTTACAGAGGTCAAAAAGCTCATAAGTGCACAAAAATATTATTTATAGCAACTGGTGCACAGTCCTTTACTGCCCAAGCTGGGAAACACACACTGAACTAAGACTTTCTTCAGTCAAGTATTTTAAACCATGGCCTGACACTACCAAACTGGACTCATCCAAATGGATGAAACCCCCTCCCTGCTGCAAAATAAAAACAAAACAAAAATCAAGACTTTTTGCTGACTTGGCATGACTGGCCATGTCTGTTAAGCTAGCAACCACTTCTCTCTTGCATACCCCCAAATACACAACGCAATATAGGTAGAACCCCACTGTGACCTCCCATCAGCAGAGTCTGGTCTCTACAGGATGCTGGGCAGTAACACCCACACAGCTCATGCCCAAGCAGCAAACAGTGCTGAAGGTTCAGCAGCTCTGGCACTTCCTCACTGCAGTTCTTAACTCGAGCAAGCAGCTTCTTAAAATCCTAATTATAAACTTGATTAATAGATATTATAACACAGTTCCTGTTTGCCTGTAATTACATTTGACACAGAGATACAAATCAGCAGTTTAACATGCTGGAATGGGATTCATAGAATTTCATAGGATTATGGACATACACATTTTTATTAAAGCCCTATTCATTTCTCCTTAGCATTCATCAAATCTCTGCCTTTACACAGAGATAAATACATCTTGTTTTTTCATAAAGTCATTAATTTTGGAGTTTGAGAAAAATGAAGTAGACAAAGTGGGTAATTTTTCACACTTAGAACAATTTCCCTATGATATTATGACTCTTTCTTGCACTGCTCTGGGAGATTAATATAGCTGTTATTTTCTCCACTAATTGGCTTTACAGATAGCCATGGGAGATAGCACCTAATAAAGGCAAACAAGAGAGAAAAATATTAACAGCACTAAGCTGTCCCATAGCAAGGGGGTCTATTAATTACAAAACAATATTCTATTAAGGAACACTGTTTTCTAAGCAGATTTTTTCCAATAAGTGGAGTGCTCACTGAAGCCCAAAAGTGTATGACACATGGTTATCCTGCTCCCTGTAGCACTCCAGCTCTTCATTTAAGGAGTCCCTGAAAGCTGCCCCTGTGGATAATCTGGGCCACCATGAGCCAAATTGCCATTTCCTTTCCAAACCCGAATGTCCTCCTACAGCAGACTGGCTTCCATGCAAGGGCTTTTCATAGATAAGCTCACAGCTGGGTTAATAACATCTGCTAACCACCCCTTTTTTACATTACAACACAGTAGGGAAGGTTGTCTCAACCTGGTTTGAACACAGAGAGCAATTGCTGTTGAGCACCCAAGAGCTGAGGAAATTCCCAGCTTGGTACCCTGCACATATGGATCCGCACTTGGACCCAGGTCCTTCTAGAATCTCTGGCAGTGGCAAAGCAGGATTACTCTACCATAAATTACTACAATACCCACTAACAAATAGATCTTCCCAAACAGAAGCAATCCCCACCGACACAGAAACAACCTGTCCACATTGGGAAGCAGAAATGTTCACCATGCGAGACCCAGAACCCAGCTCACAGTCTGGCCTCCACACTGTAGGCAATAAGCAACATCTGAACTTTTCCAGCACTTTAGAGACATTTTATGAAGTTGCTCAAACCAGGTCATACAAATGATTTTTATTCTAACATGAATAAGATTTTTACTAACACATCTCAGAGACAAGTCATGGCACAGAAAATAATCTGGTTTTCCTCCATTATTACTAACTATTGGACTACATAGGTATATATTAAAAGCTTATCAATAATCTAGATAACCTCCTTCCAACACTGGTATTTTATCCTTCTCATGAGGATTTTACTTTGCCAAACAGCCACAGCTATCCAGGACCTTGCAGTCTCCCACTGGAGATGAAGTCATCCAGCCAAACAACATTTGCTCTTTGGCTTTTTACCCAGGCAGACCAACCCCAGAATAGAGACAGCAATCACCACCTTCCCAGCAACTTGCTTTTACAGGTATCTCATGTGAATACCTGGTTCCTAGGAAACCACTCTGTCCAGCTTTAATCTGAAATTGCCCTAAAAAACCATTTTTAAAAGTCCAACTGAGATGTAATATATGTAAGTATGTTACCTTCTGTCACTGAAGCAACTTTATTATTAATTTTGAAAGTTTTGACTGTTTTACAATGCAATCAGTCTTAGAGGCTGAGATTTGCTGAGTAACAGCCATAGGTACCTCTATGGGTTTAATGTCACATAAACACATACACCTAAAGCACACAACGCAAAAACAGTATGCAAAATCTCTGATATAGATCACAGAGAGGCTCTCAGAAACCACACACAGTTTCACACCTAAAATTTGAGGTGATTAAGCACTGCCACACTTATCATAAGCCCTTCCCTTAAACCCAGAGCTTCATTTAAAGGGGTAAAGAATCAAGAAAACAGATTATGCCCGAACTCTTATGAAAGCACAGGTTAACAGCATGTACTGGCAGTTACAGGTCAACACTTAACATGATCCAGGCGTACAACAGCCAGGCCTTGTAACAAAGCATTACTTCATCACCAGCTCCAAGAGAGAAGCATTTCCTGCTAAGCCCCTGCCATCAGTAGTTCCTACAGCACAGACGTCTAATGCACCAACCAACCAAGCTAACACATGGCTTATGCCAATACAAAAAGGAAGGCATGTCTCCACTTTGTTCATCAGATGATATTTGGATGACTTCAAGCCTCCAGGATGTCATTTTCTCCATGGCAAGTCAGCTAACAATCTCACGTCACAGGTTTTTTTGATACGGGCACAAAGTTCATAGGATTTACCATTGGCACACTAAGACCTGGTCCATGCGACAACAGGCACCCACAAGTATCTTGACTCCCACCATTTTGGACTAGTAAAGTTGGGAATCTTTCTAAGTAGCTTTCCAACCTAAAACCACCATGCTCCGTAACTAGTACATTAAATTAGCGTTTTGAAAACACAGCTGCTCTGGATGGTCACTCAGGAGTGGATCTTGCAGTACCTCTTACACCAAGGTAGAGCAGTTAAACCAACATCTAGATATTTAGCTGAAAATCCCACACAACATCCTACACTACATATAAACTCTTTGGATAGTATTTGAGAGGAACACTTAAGGAACATTTCACTTCAGGTGATCCTAGTCACAGAAACTGAGCAGCTAGTAGCTCATTGCATTCCAGCAATGGCCTTCAGGTTCTCCACCATAACGAGGTTCTCAACCCTAAAGAGTGTAGTTACAAAGAGTTTCCTTACAGATACTGCTTTTGGGATAAGCCATCACTTCGCCCTTCATCAGAATGTCTGAAGCATCCCCATTTACAGTTTGTATTTATAAGTTAGTGACACTTCAGAAGTCAAGATGGAGCTAAGTAGGCTCCCACTGAAGTAACTTCTGAGAACGTTCAACCATATTCTGAGCCAAAAGGATTACATTTCAGGGGAATAAAGTTATATCTGTCCTTCATTCTATTACTATTATTTGTCTTGCTAATCAGATTTTTCACTTCTAAACAGATAATTAGGTGCTACTGTAGCGAGCACAGAGAAAGTAACCAAAAGCATATATTAAGCAGGGAACATGGCTCCTCATCAAATAGGAAAGGCTATGAAATTTGAGGAGGACAGAAGCCCCTATCCAAGAGGGGTGAAAGAAATCAATGTTTAAGAACACAGATTTTTATCTAATTAATTGTTTGATATGTACTTTGGTAGAATCACAGAATGTTAGGGATTGGAAGGGACCTCTGAACATCATTGAGTCCAACCCTGCTGCCAGAGCAGGGCCAAAACTAGGGCAGATCACTCAGAAATGTATCCGGGCAGCTCTGGAAAGGGTCCAGAGAAGGAGACTCCACAACCTCTCTCAGGAGCCTGTTCCAGTGCTCTGTGACCCTTACAGTAAAGTTCTTCCTCATGTTGAGGTGGGACACCTTGTGCTTGAATCTATTGTCTCTCTTGCTATCACAAGGGCACAAGTCAAATGTGTTTATAGACCCTCATTACATCCTTCTCTGTTTTCTCCTCTCCAGATTATAAAGTCTCAGGTCTCTTAGCCTTTCCTCATAAGGCAGGTGTTCCAGTCCTTNTATCTAATTAATTGTTTGATATGTACTTTGGTAGAATCACAGAATGTTAGGGATTGGAAGGGACCTCTGAACATCATTGAGTCCAACCCTGCTGCCAGAGCAGGGCCAAAACTAGGGCAGATCACTCAGAAATGTATCCGGGCAGCTCTGGAAAGGGTCCAGAGAAGGAGACTCCACAACCTCTCTCAGGAGCCTGTTCCAGTGCTCTGTAACCCTTACAGTAAAGCTCTTCCTCATGTTGAGGTGGGACACCTTGTGCTTGAGCTTGAATCTANTTGTGCTTGAATCTATTGTCTCTCTTGCTATCACAAGGGCACAAGTCAAATGTGTTTATAGACCCTCATTACATCCTTCTCTGTTTTCTCCTCTCCAGATTATAAAGTCTCAGGTCTCTTAGCCTTTCCTCATAAGGCAGGTGTTCCAGTCCTTTGTCATCCTCACAGCCCTCCACTGGACTATCTCAAGTAGAGCTCTGTCGCTCTTGAATCACGGAGCCCAGAACTGGATGCAATAAGTAATAATAAAATAACAAAAGTCATCATAAGAACACACTGTTCACAGTCACAAGTCCCACTCATTCCACTTACCACATTAAGTGCACCACTCTGATAATGGGGACAATAATTTTGTTTTTCACTGACCCTGGAAATGTAGCAGGTGCTCATAGAGGTTTCTATGAGATTTTACCTCCTACTGCAGCCTTAAGTACATTCTCCTCTTAAAGGTTCATCAGGTATGAACTTAACAAATTCAAACACAGTCTCCTCACCAGTCAGAGCCACTCAGATAAAGAATTTGGATTGGAGCTCACATTAAAAAAATATTTTTAATTAAATAAAATTAAAGATTTTTGAAGCACTTAAAGACTTTCTTAGAACAAATTTTTGAAGTAAAAAAATTTGCCATTGAAGTTTCTGTGGGTCTATTTTGTCAAAGACAGCAGTTCCAGAACAGCACCATAAGGCTCAGGCTGTAAGAAGCCAGTTACTCTTTTAACATCAAGAGAAAAAGGGAAACCTTTTTCACAAAGGCATAAAACAGAGGGAGAAGCTGGAATACTACTGCTCTATCAAAAACACAGAATTACATAAATCAAGCCTAGAGGAAGCTTTAATACTTTTGCACAAAACTGCAGCTTAAGCATTTAGACTAAATAAAAAAAGCAGAAGCTACCAGTTTGCAGATAGAGCACCACAGATACTGACCAAGGACTGCTAAGCACCCACAGAGCTAGTTCATACCTGTTTTTCACAGCTGAAGCCAATGTCTTTTGTAACTGGAAACACCTGCAAACTCCAATTGCAACCAGCACGTTGAGCCCTTATGCACCTAGCAGGGGACGCAGCCAGGGCTGCACCTAGATTTAATGTCCAGGTATTTAAATTCCATAACTATAAATTTATATGTGCATAGTAACAGCACCAGTACTCAAAACAAAAAGGAATAAAAGGCAGAGCTCAGAGGAAGACAGAAAGAAACACAGACACGCAGCCCAAACCATGCTCACGCATACTGCCTTACAACAAACCCATCTCTAATCTAACCAAGCTGTGTCCTTCTCCAGGTAGCTGTAGAGCAAGTTAATCAGTATTGCTCAAGGAACATTTCCAGCAGAACCCATCCCATCATGGGCTGATCACAGCTACCTAGTACCTGCCTGGGAAAATGTCCCCTCCATTACGGTATTGGCCAACCATCAAGGAATTGAAGGTTCCTCTTATCCAAATTAGAGTGGTGCCAGCCCCTCTGCCAGTTCCTCCTTCAGCTGTCAGAGCTGCTAATGCTAACACTTCAGATGTCACTGGAAGTGACACTTCTGACTGCCTCAAAGCAGTAGATAATTAATTTTTTTAGGCTTATGGTGGAAAATCATTCTTATAAAGTTGAGAAAGTGAAAATCTTTTAGTATCAGGCACTTTTCTCTTTGAAACTGCACCTCTTGTATTCAGTGTGACCCATCATTTGTCTCCTGGAAATAACAGAGACAATTTTGATCTTTCCCAACGTTTACACTCTGCCATGAGCTTTAGCAAGGTATTTTCCTGCTGACACTAGTGGAATGGAAAGAAGTGGCAGCCCCATGTTTCTTCGTGGGATTTAAGCCACAACGCAAACGGCGGTAGCCGTTTTTCTGACCAGTAGGGAGCAATGATTTCCTAATTTGAAAAAATCTTGCACTTCATGTTGTAAATATGTTTCTAGGAAGACAAAATGTACAAATTAAGAGCACAGATCTGAAAATACTGGACACAGAGGTGTTGTTTTGGTACTTAAGGTTGTACTAATGTTTGTCTTTCAGGGGTTTATAACTCGGCTTATAATCTTATTCCTGACTGAAAACTGACATAATTTTGAAAATTTGAGAAAAAACCATAGACAACTCTAAAACTATTAAAAGTAGGGAAATATTAAACATCCTTTTTACCACAAGGATAACACTTTATTTGGAATATGAAAATCTTCTTTTAAGATGTGGCATTTCAGCCAATGCTCTTCTGTGGAGAAAAAATGTTCTTCCTTGCCCTGCCTCCCCAAAAGATTGCCAAAAAAAATCGACACATTCTTAGCAGAAGGTTTTGAAGGCAAAGGAGAGGATCTGGCCTGAGTGTTCAAAACAGTTTATTTCTTTCCTTGTTTATAGCAGAAGCAGCAGCTTAAATATACATGTGCCTAAATAATTCTTTTTATATATTGTTCATGTCAATCAGCACTAGGCAATGCTACTGAAAAGTTTTTGGAGTGACACTCCCTTAAGCTATAGAAACAAATAGAAAAAGGACTAAATGCAGCCTGGAATTAACAACAGTTAATATGGGAGTAATATAATTTAATTTTTTTTCCAAATAAGACAAGGCAAAAACTAGGTCTACTCTACCCACGTTTCAATAAAACTCCTGATGCAATGATACATTGAAATTAATAGCTAAGAAGGCAAAAATAGAGATTTGTGCAAAAAAACATTTTTGGGTAGTTAGAGGTTTGGTGGGGAGGATGTGGATATGAAAGGAGAAATATCACGTTGCAGGTGGTAGTAGTGAATTTGGCAGGAAAAGAAGGAATCGGGCTAAAGACAGGGAAATCAGAGACTGGGGACATATGTTTTGGGATGAAACCAAGAAAACCTGCCCAAAAGCTCCTTTGGTTGATCATAGCAATTACTGGAATAATTTTATGACCATCTTGGGTGATGCAGGAGTAACATTTCCTGACAAGGGAAATTCACTTCACCACACCTGGCAACAGT